>OY744483.1:301595438-302081711 GCA_963556165.1 Tipula helvola | reverse complement strand
AGATTTTGTGGAAAATTTAATTTTATTGAAAATCAACTGAACTATAGCCCACAAATTCAGAGCTTTAGCTTTAAAAATCGAAAATCTGCAATTGTGCTCCGATTTCGATGATTGATACCTCTATCAATAGGCGTTGGGACCTGTAATTGTGATGCCAACGGGTATTTAGATCGCTCGAATATTTCTACAGATTTTGTGGAAAATTTAATTTTATTGAAAATCAACTGAACTATAGCCCACAAATTCAGAGCTTTAGCTTTAAAAATCGAAAATCTGCAATTGTGCTCCGATTTCGATGATTGATACCTCTATCAATAGGCGTTGGGACCTGTAATTGTGATGCCAACGGGTATTTAGATCGCTCGAATATTTCTACAGATTTTGTGGAAAATTTAATTTTATTGAAAATCAACTGAACTATAGCCCACAAATTCAGAGCTTTAGCTTTAAAAATCGAAAATCTGCAATTGTGCTCCGATTTCGATGATTGATTCTTCTATCAATAGGCGTTGGGACCTGTAAATGTGATGCCAACGGGTATTTAGATCGTTCGAATATTTCTACAGATTTTGTGGAAAATTTAATTTTATTGAAAATCAACTGAACTATAGCCCACAAATTCAGAGCTTTAAAAATCGAAAATCTGCAATTGTGCTCCGATTTCGATGATTGATACCTCTATCAATAGGCGTTGGGACCTGTAATTGTGATGCCAACGGGTATTTAGATCGCTCGAATATTTCTACAGATTTTGTGGAAAATTTAATTTTATTGAAAATCAACTGAACTATAGCCCACAAATTCAGAGCTTTAGCTTTAAAAATCGAAAATCTGCAATTGTGCTCCGATTTCGATGATTGATTCTTCTATCAATAGGCGTTGGGACCTGTAATTGTGATGCCAACGGGTATTTAGATCGCTCGAATATTTCTACAGATTTTGTGGAAAATTTAATTTTATTGAAAATCAACTGAACTATAGCCCATAAATTCAGAGCTTTAAAAATCGAAAATCTGCAATTGTGCTCCGATTTCGATGATTGATACCTCTATCAATAGGCGTTGGGACCTGTAATTGTGATGCCAACGGGTATTTAGATCGCTCGAATATTTCTACAGATTTTGTGGAAAATTTAATTTTATTGAAAATCAACTGAACTATAGCCCACAAATTCAGAGCTTTAGCTTTAAAAATCGAAAATCTGCAATTGTGCTCCGATTTCGATGATTGATACCTCTATCAATAGGCGTTGGGACCTGAATTTGTGATGCCAACGGGTATTTAGATCGCTCGAATATTTCTACAGATTTTGTGGAAAATTTAATTTTATTGAAAATCAACTGAACTATAGCCCACAAATTCAGAGCTTTAGCTTTAAAAATCGAAAATCTGCAATTGTGCTCCGATTTCGATGATTGATACCTCTATCAATAGGCGTTGGGACCTGTAATTGTGATGCCAACGGGTATTTAGATCGCTCGAATATTTCTACAGATTTTGTGGAAAATTTAATTTTATTGAAAATCAACTGAACTATAGCCCACAAATTCAGAGCTTTAAAAATCGAAAATCTGCAATTGTGCTCCGATTTCAATGATTGATACCTCTATCAATAGGCGTTGGGACCTGTAATTGTGATGCCAACGGGTATTTAGATCACTCGAATATTTCTACAGATTTTGTGGAAAATTTAATTTTATTGAAAATCAACTGAACTATAGCCCACAAATTCAGAGCTTTAAAAATCGAAAATCTGCAATTGTGCTCCGATTTCGATGATTGATACCTCTATCAATAGGCGTTGGGACCTGTAATTGTGATGCCAACGGGTATTTAGATCGCTCGAATATTTCTACAGATTTTGTGGAAAATTTAATTTTATTGAAAATCAACTGAACTATAGCCCACAAATTCAGAGCTTTAAAAATCGAAAATCTGCAATTGTGCTCCGATTTCGATGATTGATTCTTCTATCAATAGGCGTTGGGACCTGTAATTGTGATGCCAACCGGTATTTAGATCGTTCGAATATTTCTACAGATTTTGTGGAAAATTTAATTTTATTGAAAATCAACTGAACTATAGCCCACAAATTCAGAGCTTTAAAAATCGAAAATCTGCAATTGTGCTCCGATTTCGATGATTGATTCTTCTATCAATAGGCGTTGGGACCTGTAATTGTGATGCCAACGGGTATTTAGATCACTCGAATATTTCTACAGATTTTGTGGAAAATTTAATTTTATTGAAAATCAACTGAACTATAGCCCACAAATTCAGAGCTTTAAAAATCGAAAATCTGCAATTGTGCTCCGATTTCGATGATTGATACCTCTATCAATAGGCGTTGGGACCTGTAATTGTGATGCCAACGGGTATTTAGATCGTTCGAATATTTCTACAGATTTTGTGGAAAATTTAATTTTATTGAAAATCAACTGAACTATAGCCCACAAATTCAGAGCTTTAGCTTTAAAAATCGAAAATCTGCAATTGTGCTCCGATTTCGATGATTGATTCTTCTATCAATAGGCGTTGGGACCTGTAATTGTGATGCCAACGGGTATTTAGATCGTTCGAATATTTCTACAGATTTTGTGGAAAATTTAATTTTATTGAAAATCAACTGAACTATAGCCCACAAATTCAGAGCTTTAAAAATCGAAAATCTGCAATTGTGCTCCGATTTCGATGATTGATACCTCTATCAATAGGCGTTGGGACCTGTAATTGTGATGCCAACGGGTATTTAGATCACTCGAATATTTCTACAGATTTTGTGGAAAATTTAATTTTATTGAAAATCAACTGAACTATAGCCCACAAATTCAGAGCTTTAGCTTTAAAAATCGAAAATCTGCAATTGTGCTCCGATTTCGATGATTGATTCTTCTATCAATAGGCGTTGGGACCTGTAAATGTGATGCCAACGGGTATTTAGATCGTTCGAATATTTCTACAGATTTTGTGGAAAATTTAATTTTATTGAAAATCAACTGAACTATAGCCCACAAATTCAGAGCTTTAAAAATCGAAAATCTGCAATTGTGCTCCGATTTCGATGATTGATACCTCTATCAATAGGCGTTGGGACCTGAATTTGTGATGCCAACGGGTATTTAGATCGCTCGAATATTTCTACAGATTTTGTGGAAAATTTAATTTTATTGAAAATCAACTGAACTATAGCCCACAAATTCAGAGCTTTAGCTTTAAAAATCGAAAATCTGCAATTGTGCTCCGATTTCGATGATTGATACCTCTATCAATAGGCGTTGGGACCTGTAATTGTGATGCCAACGGGTATTTAGATCGCTCGAATATTTCTACAGATTTTGTGGAAAATTTAATTTTATTGAAAATCAACTGAACTATAGCCCACAAATTCAGAGCTTTAGCTTTAAAAATCGAAAATCTGCAATTGTGCTCCGATTTCGATGATTGATACCTCTATCAATAGGCGTTGGGACCTGTAATTGTGATGCCAACGGGTATTTAGATCGCTCGAATATTTCTACAGATTTTGTGGAAAATTTAATTTTATTGAAAATCAACTGAACTATAGCCCACAAATTCAGAGCTTTAGCTTTAAAAATCGAAAATCTGCAATTGTGCTCCGATTTCGATGATTGATTCTTCTATCAATAGGCGTTGGGACCTGTAAATGTGATGCCAACGGGTATTTAGATCGTTCGAATATTTCTACAGATTTTGTGGAAAATTTAATTTTATTGAAAATCAACTGAACTATAGCCCACAAATTCAGAGCTTTAAAAATCGAAAATCTGCAATTGTGCTCCGATTTCGATGATTGATACCTCTATCAATAGGCGTTGGGACCTGTAATTGTGATGCCAACGGGTATTTAGATCGCTCGAATATTTCTACAGATTTTGTGGAAAATTTAATTTTATTGAAAATCAACTGAACTATAGCCCACAAATTCAGAGCTTTAGCTTTAAAAATCGAAAATCTGCAATTGTGCTCCGATTTCGATGATTGATTCTTCTATCAATAGGCGTTGGGACCTGTAATTGTGATGCCAACGGGTATTTAGATCGCTCGAATATTTCTACAGATTTTGTGGAAAATTTAATTTTATTGAAAATCAACTGAACTATAGCCCATAAATTCAGAGCTTTAAAAATCGAAAATCTGCAATTGTGCTCCGATTTCGATGATTGATACCTCTATCAATAGGCGTTGGGACCTGTAATTGTGATGCCAACGGGTATTTAGATCGCTCGAATATTTCTACAGATTTTGTGGAAAATTTAATTTTATTGAAAATCAACTGAACTATAGCCCACAAATTCAGAGCTTTAGCTTTAAAAATCGAAAATCTGCAATTGTGCTCCGATTTCGATGATTGATACCTCTATCAATAGGCGTTGGGACCTGTAATTGTGATGCCAACGGGTATTTAGATCGCTCGAATATTTCTACAGATTTTGTGGAAAATTTAATTTTATTGAAAATCAACTGAACTATAGCCCACAAATTCAGAGCTTTAAAAATCGAAAATCTGCAATTGTGCTCCGATTTCGATGATTGATTCTTCTATCAATAGGCGTTGGGACCTGTAATTGTGATGCCAACCGGTATTTAGATCGTTCGAATATTTCTACAGATTTTGTGGAAAATTTAATTTTATTGAAAATCAACTGAACTATAGCCCACAAATTCAGAGCTTTAAAAATCGAAAATCTGCAATTGTGCTCCGATTTCGATGATTGATTCTTCTATCAATAGGCGTTGGGACCTGTAATTGTGATGCCAACGGGTATTTAGATCACTCGAATATTTCTACAGATTTTGTGGAAAATTTAATTTTATTGAAAATCAACTGAACTATAGCCCACAAATTCAGAGCTTTAAAAATCGAAAATCTGCAATTGTGCTCCGATTTCGATGATTGATACCTCTATCAATAGGCGTTGGGACCTGTAATTGTGATGCCAACGGGTATTTAGATCGTTCGAATATTTCTACAGATTTTGTGGAAAATTTAATTTTATTGAAAATCAACTGAACTATAGCCCACAAATTCAGAGCTTTAGCTTTAAAAATCGAAAATCTGCAATTGTGCTCCGATTTCGATGATTGATTCTTCTATCAATAGGCGTTGGGACCTGTAATTGTGATGCCAACGGGTATTTAGATCGTTCGAATATTTCTACAGATTTTGTGGAAAATTTAATTTTATTGAAAATCAACTGAACTATAGCCCACAAATTCAGAGCTTTAAAAATCGAAAATCTGCAATTGTGCTCCGATTTCGATGATTGATACCTCTATCAATAGGCGTTGGGACCTGTAATTGTGATGCCAACGGGTATTTAGATCACTCGAATATTTCTACAGATTTTGTGGAAAATTTAATTTTATTGAAAATCAACTGAACTATAGCCCACAAATTCAGAGCTTTAGCTTTAAAAATCGAAAATCTGCAATTGTGCTCCGATTTCGATGATTGATTCTTCTATCAATAGGCGTTGGGACCTGTAAATGTGATGCCAACGGGTATTTAGATCGTTCGAATATTTCTACAGATTTTGTGGAAAATTTAATTTTATTGAAAATCAACTGAACTATAGCCCACAAATTCAGAGCTTTAAAAATCGAAAATCTGCAATTGTGCTCCGATTTCGATGATTGATACCTCTATCAATAGGCGTTGGGACCTGAATTTGTGATGCCAACGGGTATTTAGATCGCTCGAATATTTCTACAGATTTTGTGGAAAATTTAATTTTATTGAAAATCAACTGAACTATAGCCCACAAATTCAGAGCTTTAGCTTTAAAAATCGAAAATCTGCAATTGTGCTCCGATTTCGATGATTGATACCTCTATCAATAGGCGTTGGGACCTGTAATTGTGATGCCAACGGGTATTTAGATCGCTCGAATATTTCTACAGATTTTGTGGAAAATTTAATTTTATTGAAAATCAACTGAACTATAGCCCACAAATTCAGAGCTTTAGCTTTAAAAATCGAAAATCTGCAATTGTGCTCCGATTTCGATGATTGATACCTCTATCAATAGGCGTTGGGACCTGTAATTGTGATGCCAACGGGTATTTAGATCGCTCGAATATTTCTACAGATTTTGTGGAAAATTTAATTTTATTGAAAATCAACTGAACTATAGCCCACAAATTCAGAGCTTTAGCTTTAAAAATCGAAAATCTGCAATTGTGCTCCGATTTCGATGATTGATTCTTCTATCAATAGGCGTTGGGACCTGTAAATGTGATGCCAACGGGTATTTAGATCGTTCGAATATTTCTACAGATTTTGTGGAAAATTTAATTTTATTGAAAATCAACTGAACTATAGCCCACAAATTCAGAGCTTTAAAAATCGAAAATCTGCAATTGTGCTCCGATTTCGATGATTGATACCTCTATCAATAGGCGTTGGGACCTGTAATTGTGATGCCAACGGGTATTTAGATCGCTCGAATATTTCTACAGATTTTGTGGAAAATTTAATTTTATTGAAAATCAACTGAACTATAGCCCACAAATTCAGAGCTTTAGCTTTAAAAATCGAAAATCTGCAATTGTGCTCCGATTTCGATGATTGATTCTTCTATCAATAGGCGTTGGGACCTGTAATTGTGATGCCAACGGGTATTTAGATCGCTCGAATATTTCTACAGATTTTGTGGAAAATTTAATTTTATTGAAAATCAACTGAACTATAGCCCATAAATTCAGAGCTTTAAAAATCGAAAATCTGCAATTGTGCTCCGATTTCGATGATTGATACCTCTATCAATAGGCGTTGGGACCTGTAATTGTGATGCCAACGGGTATTTAGATCGCTCGAATATTTCTACAGATTTTGTGGAAAATTTAATTTTATTGAAAATCAACTGAACTATAGCCCACAAATTCAGAGCTTTAGCTTTAAAAATCGAAAATCTGCAATTGTGCTCCGATTTCGATGATTGATACCTCTATCAATAGGCGTTGGGACCTGAATTTGTGATGCCAACGGGTATTTAGATCGCTCGAATATTTCTACAGATTTTGTGGAAAATTTAATTTTATTGAAAATCAACTGAACTATAGCCCACAAATTCAGAGCTTTAGCTTTAAAAATCGAAAATCTGCAATTGTGCTCCGATTTCGATGATTGATACCTCTATCAATAGGCGTTGGGACCTGTAATTGTGATGCCAACGGGTATTTAGATCGCTCGAATATTTCTACAGATTTTGTGGAAAATTTAATTTTATTGAAAATCAACTGAACTATAGCCCACAAATTCAGAGCTTTAGCTTTAAAAATCGAAAATCTGCAATTGTGCTCCGATTTCGATGATTGATACCTCTATCAATAGGCGTTGGGACCTGTAATTGTGATGCCAACGGGTATTTAGATCGCTCGAATATTTCTACAGATTTTGTGGAAAATTTAATTTTATTGAAAATCAACTGAACTATAGCCCACAAATTCAGAGCTTTAGCTTTAAAAATCGAAAATCTGCAATTGTGCTCCGATTTCGATGATTGATTCTTCTATCAATAGGCGTTGGGACCTGTAAATGTGATGCCAACGGGTATTTAGATCGTTCGAATATTTCTACAGATTTTGTGGAAAATTTAATTTTATTGAAAATCAACTGAACTATAGCCCACAAATTCAGAGCTTTAAAAATCGAAAATCTGCAATTGTGCTCCGATTTCGATGATTGATACCTCTATCAATAGGCGTTGGGACCTGTAATTGTGATGCCAACGGGTATTTAGATCGCTCGAATATTTCTACAGATTTTGTGGAAAATTTAATTTTATTGAAAATCAACTGAACTATAGCCCACAAATTCAGAGCTTTAGCTTTAAAAATCGAAAATCTGCAATTGTGCTCCGATTTCGATGATTGATTCTTCTATCAATAGGCGTTGGGACCTGTAATTGTGATGCCAACGGGTATTTAGATCGTTCGAATATTTCTACAGATTTTGTGGAAAATTTAATTTTATTGAAAATCAACTGAACTATAGCCCACAAATTCAGAGCTTTAAAAATCGAAAATCTGCAATTGTGCTCCGATTTCGATGATTGATACCTCTATCAATAGGCGTTGGGACCTGCAATTGTGATGCCAACGGGTATTTAGATCGTTCGAATATTTCTACAGATTTTGTGGAAAATTTAATTTTATTGAAAATCAACTGAACTATAGCCCACAAATTCAGAGCTTTAAAAATCGAAAATCTGCAATTGTGCTCCGATTTCGATGATTGATACCTCTATCAATAGGCGTTGGGACCTGTAATTGTGATGCCAACGGGTATTTAGATCGCTCGAATATTTCTACACATTTTGTGGAAAATTTAATTTTATTGAAAATCAACTGAACTATAGCCCACAAATTCAGAGCTTTAAAAATCGAAAATCTGCAATTGTGCTCCGATTTCGATGATTGATACCTCTATCAATAGGCGTTTTGACCTGTAATTGTGATGCCAACGGGTATTTAGATCGTTCGAATATTTCTACAGATTTTGTGGAAAATTTAATTTTATTGAAAATCAACTGAACTATAGCCCACAAATTCAGAGCTTTAAAAATCGAAAATCTGCAATTGTGCTCCGATTTCGATGATTGATACCTCTATCAATAGGCGTTGGGACCTGTAATTGTGATGCCAACCGGTATTTAGATCACTCGAATATTTCTACAGATTTTGTGGAAAATTTAATTTTATTGAAAATCAACTGAACTATAGCCCACAAATTCAGAGCTTTAAAAATCGAAAATCTGCAATTGTGCTCCGATTTCGATGATTGATACCTCTATCAATAGGCGTTGGGACCTGTAATTGTGATGCCAACGGGTATTTAGATCGTTCGAATATTTCTACAGATTTTGTGGAAAATTTAATTTTATTGAAAATCAACTGAACTATAGCCCACAAATTCAGAGCTTTAGCTTTAAAAATCGAAAATCTGCAATTGTGCTCCGATTTCGATGATTGATACCTCTATCAATAGGCGTTGGGACCTGTAATTGTGATGCCAACGGGTATTTAGATCGCTCGAATATTTCTACAGATTTTTTGGAAAATTTAATTTTATTGAAAATCAACTGAACTATAGCCCATAAATTCAGAGCTTTAAAAATCGAAAATCTGCAATTGTGCTCCGATTTCGATGATTGATACCTCTATCAATAGGCGTTGGGACCTGCAATTGTGATGCCAACGGGTATTTAGATCGTTCGAATATTTCTACAGATTTTGTGGAAAATTTAATTTTATTGAAAATCAACTGAACTATAGCCCACAAATTCAGAGCTTTAGCTTTAAAAATCGAAAATCTGCAATTGTGCTCCGATTTCGATGATTGATACCTCTATCAATAGGCGTTGGGACCTGTAATTGTGATGCCAACGGGTATTTAGATCGCTCGAATATTTCTACAGATTTTGTGGAAAATTTAATTTGGTTGAAAATCAACTGAACTATAGCCCACAAATTCAGAGCTTTAGCTTTAAAAATCGAAAATCTGCAATTGTGCTCCGATTTCGATGATTGATTCTTCTATCAATAGGCGTTGGGACCTGTAATTGTGATGCCAACGGGTATTTAGATCGCTCGAATATTTCTACACATTTTGTGGAAAATTTAATTTTATTGAAAATCAACTGAACTATAGCCCACAAATTCAGAGCTTTAAAAATCGAAAATCTGCAATTGTGCTCCGATTTCGATGATTGATACCTCTATCAATAGGCGTTGGGACCTGCAATTGTGATGCCAACGGGTATTTAGATCGTTCGAATATTTCTACAGATTTTGTGGAAAATTTAATTTTATTGAAAATCAACTGAACTATAGCCCACAAATTCAGAGCTTTAGCTTTAAAAATCGAAAATCTGCAATTGTGCTCCGATTTCGATGATTGATACCTCTATCAATAGGCGTTGGGACCTGTAATTGTGATGCCAACGGGTATTTAGATCGCTCGAATATTTCTACAGATTTTTTGGAAAATTTAATTTTATTGAAAATCAACTGAACTATAGCCCATAAATTCAGAGCTTTAAAAATCGAAAATCTGCAATTGTGCTCCGATTTCGATGATTGATACCTCTATCAATAGGCGTTGGGACCTGCAATTGTGATGCCAACGGGTATTTAGATCGTTCGAATATTTCTACAGATTTTGTGGAAAATTTAATTTTATTGAAAATCAACTGAACTATAGCCCACAAATTCAGAGCTTTAGCTTTAAAAATCGAAAATCTGCAATTGTGCTCCGATTTCGATGATTGATACCTCTATCAATAGGCGTTGGGACCTGTAATTGTGATGCCAACGGGTATTTAGATCGCTCGAATATTTCTACACATTTTGTGGAAAATTTAATTTTATTGAAAATCAACTGAACTATAGCCCACAAATTCAGAGCTTTAAAAATCGAAAATCTGCAATTGTGCTCCGATTTCGATGATTGATACCTCTATCAATAGGCGCTGGGACCTGTAATTGTGATGCCAACGGGTATTTAGATCGCTCGAATATTTCTACAGATTTTTTGGAAAATTTAATTTTATTGAAAATCAACTGAACTATAGCCCATAAATTCAGAGCTTTAAAAATCGAAAATCTGCAATTGTGCTCCGATTTCGATGATTGATACCTCTATCAATAGGCGTTGGGACCTGCAATTGTGATGCCAACGGGTATTTAGATCGTTCGAATATTTCTACAGATTTTGTGGAAAATTTAATTTTATTGAAAATCAACTGAACTATAGCCCACAAATTCAGAGCTTTAGCTTTAAAAATCGAAAATCTGCAATTGTGCTCCGATTTCGATGATTGATACCTCTATCAATAGGCGTTGGGACCTGTAATTGTGATGCCAACGGGTATTTAGATCGCTCGAATATTTCTACACATTTTGTGGAAAATTTAATTTTATTGAAAATCAACTGAACTATAGCCCATAAATTCAGAGCTTTAAAAATCGAAAATCTGCAATTGTGCTCCGATTTCGATGATTGATACCTCTATCAATAGGCGTTGGGACCTGCAATTGTGATGCCAACGGGTATTTAGATCGTTCGAATATTTCTACAGATTTTGTGGAAAATTTAATTTTATTGAAAATCAACTGAACTATAGCCCACAAATTCAGAGCTTTAGCATTAAAAATCGAAAATCTGCAATTGTGCTCCGATTTCGATGATTGATACCTCTATCAATAGGCGTTGGGACCTGTAATTGTGATGCCAACGGGTATTTAGATCGCTCGAATATTTCTACACATTTTGTGGAAAATTTAATTTTATTGAAAATCAACTGAACTATAGCCCACAAATTCAGAGCTTTAAAAATCGAAAATCTGCAATTGTGCTCCGATTTCGATGATTGATACCTCTATCAATAGGCGCTGGGACCTGTAATTGTGATGCCAACGGGTATTTAGATCGCTCGAATATTTCTACAGATTTTTTGGAAAATTTAATTTTATTGAAAATCAACTGAACTATAGCCCATAAATTCAGAGCTTTAAAAATCGAAAATCTGCAATTGTGCTCCGATTTCGATGATTGATACCTCTATCAATAGGCGTTGGGACCTGCAATTGTGATGCCAACGGGTATTTAGATCGTTCGAATATTTCTACAGATTTTGTGGAAAATTTAATTTTATTGAAAATCAACTGAACTATAGCCCACAAATTCAGAGCTTTAGCTTTAAAAATCGAAAATCTGCAATTGTGCTCCGATTTCGATGATTGATACCTCTATCAATAGGCGCTGGGACCTGTAATTGTGATGCCAACGGGTATTTAGATCGCTCGAATATTTCTACAGATTTTTTGGAAAATTTAATTTTATTGAAAATCAACTGAACTATAGCCCATAAATTCAGAGCTTTAAAAATCGAAAATCTGCAATTGTGCTCCGATTTCGATGATTGATACCTCTATCAATAGGCGTTGGGACCTGCAATTGTGATGCCAACGGGTATTTAGATCGTTCGAATATTTCTACAGATTTTGTGGAAAATTTAATTTTATTGAAAATCAACTGAACTATAGCCCACAAATTCAGAGCTTTAGCTTTAAAAATCGAAAATCTGCAATTGTGCTCCGATTTCGATGATTGATACCTCTATCAATAGGCGCTGGGACCTGTAATTGTGGTGCCAACGGGTATTTAGATCGCTCGAATATTTCTACAGATTTTGTGGAAAATTTAATTTTATTCAAAATCAACTGAACTATAGCCCACAAATTCAGAGCTTTAGCTTTAAAAATCGAAAATCTGCAATTGAGCTCCGATTTCGATGATTGATACCTCTATCAATAGGCGCTGGGACCTGTAATTGTGGTGCCAACGGGTATTTAGATCGCTCGAATATTTCTACAGATTTTGTGGAAAATTTAATTTTATTCAAAATCAACTGAACTATAGCCCAAAAATTCAGAGCTTTAGCTTTAAAAATCGAAAATCTGCAATTGAGCTCCGATTTCGATGATTGATACCTCTATCAATAGGCGTTGGGACCTGTAGTTGTGATGCCAACGGGTATTTAGATCGCTCGAATATTTCTACAGATTTTTTGGAAAATTTAATTTTATTGAAAATCAACTGAACTATAGCCCATAAATTCAGAGCTTTAAAAATCGAAAATCTGCAATTGTGCTCCGATTTCGATGATTGATACCTCTATCAATAGGCGTTGGGACCTGCAATTGTGATGCCAACGGGTATTTAGATCGTTCGAATATTTCTACAGATTTTGTGGAAAATTTAATTTTATTGAAAATCAACTGAACTATAGCCCACAAATTCAGAGCTTTAGCTTTAAAAATCGAAAATCTGCAATTGTGCTCCGATTTCGATGATTGATACCTCTATCAATAGGCGTTGGGACCTGTAATTGTGATGCCAACGGGTATTTAGATCGCTCGAATATTTCTACACATTTTGTGGAAAATTTATTTATTTATTTATTTATTTATTTAGAAAAAAAAGGATAAAGCATAGCTTTTCTATCCATACAATATAATTTTAAAAATATACATATATATGTTACAAAAATTTAAAAAAAAATAAAACAAAATTAAAATTTATTTTGAATAAAATTAAATACTAATTTTTTGAATTTTGCAAAAGGCTTCACTCTTCTAATCTCAATCGGAACCTCATTCCAAATAGTAAATGTATTAAACAAAGGTGAATTATTGTAAATATTTGTACGGTTAACAGGCAGTATTATTCTGCCATTTCGACTGGAACCAATTTTAATTTTATCATATAAATATGAAGGTACCCGATTATTAATGACTTTATATAAAAGCAATAATGCTCTGTAATAAAAGAATTGAACCATAGTGCAACCGAAAAATTCTTTAAAATTAGCTGATACGTGATCAAATCTTCTGAGCCCATTAACGTATCTCACGATGTTGTTCAAAGTAACTTGCAGCAAACCACTTGAGGCAGAATCACAACTTAAAAAAAGAAATTCGCAATAAACTACGTGGGGAATTACTAATGATCGTGCTAACAAAGTTCGAACATTTTTAGGGCAAATATTTTTGTGGAGCTTCAAACCATACAAAGTGGAATTGATCTTGCCACAAACATTAACAACTTGTGAATCCCATGTGAATCTGTTGTTTATACAAATTCCTAGATTGTTAACATGATTCTTAAAATTAATTTTCACACTATTGATAAAAATTTCAGGAATCACTGGGAAGTGCTTTTTAGAAATGAAAATTGCTTGTGTTTTTGCAATATTTAGTGAGATTCCATTAGAATTGGACCAATCTAGTATGTATGATAGATCCAGATTGATTTTATTGAAGGTTTCCAAAATATTTTCACTAGTACCACCCAGATAGATTTGACAATCATCAGCATACAAATGGTATTTGGAATATTTTATTACGTGAGGTAAGTCATTTATAAAAAGAGAAAATAGAGTTGGACCGAGTATCGTTCCTTGAAATACACCTGACATTATACGCTCAGGTTCCGATTCTTTTCCATTTATGATGACTTTTTGATATCTGTCTGTTAAATAATTAAACATAAGTTTCAGTGCTGTATTATCAAAATTAAAGAAAAGCATTAACTTCTGTAATAACAAAACATGGTTTAACGAGTCAAATGCTTTTGAGTAATCCAAAAGTATAAGAACAGCAAACGAGTTTATCTTGTCAAGATGACAAGCCAGATCATCGACAACATGAAGAAGGGTCGATGTTGTACTATGGTTATTACGAAATCCGGACTGAAACTGATTTAGATAATTAAATTTAGTTAAATGCTGGTTGATTTGGTCACGAAGAATGATTTCAAAAATTTTTGATAGAATCGAAACTAAACTAATCGGTCTAAGATTATCCAAAGAATCAATGCCCTTCTTTTTTATAATCGGAATCACTATATTCGTTTTCCAAATATCTGGAAATTCGGAACGCATGATACAGTTATTAATCAGGTAGGTCAAAGGTGATATAACATACGGTAAAATATTCTTAAGAAATTTTAAGTTGATTTTGTCGTGACCTGATGAATTCGATTTAATGAGATAAACTGCTTTGGAAATATCAAATTCACTTATGCAGCTGAAAGAGAGAGATGTGTGATTATCTGTGCACTCAAACTCAGGTAAGGGAATAACAACCGGCAAAATGGGTACGTTGCAGAAATAAGAATTGATGATTGAAGGGTCTAAATCGGTCAAAGAACTAGCTTTACCAGCTCCTAATCCAATATGATTGCAGTTATTCCAAATTCGTTTCATGGTTAATTTACTATTTCCAAAAAAATATTTCTGTTTTGAGATTCTTATCAAGCTAGTTACCCTATTGCGTTCATTACGATATATTACTAAGTCCTTAACATCGGCTGTTCTCCTATACTTAATATACGCATGATCCCTCGCTAGCATACTTTTAGCAATACTACTATTAAACCATGGAGCAACAGGCTGGCTATTAACTATTTTTTTCGTTGGTACACAATTATTATGAAAATAATATAGGCAATCATAAAAACACTGGAAGGTAAAATTGACATTATTGGACGAGTGCAAAAAGCTCCAGTCAACGTCAGAAAAAAAATTCATAATAATTTCAGCATCCAACTGGCTATAGTCATAGATAAGCCTGTAATCCATTTTAATGCGCTTTGATTTAGCTTTATAAGAGATCGCCAGTAAATCATGGTCGGAAATATCAGGCAACGTATATTGACTAGACGAAAATATCCTAGAGTAATCCGATTCAGGGACAATGAATTGATCGAGCCAAGTACGGTTATGGGTAGGTAAAAATGGAACCGATATTAAATTGTTCGCTTTTAAAAGATTGTAGAACTTATTGGATTGATCAATCATGTTACAATTTATGTCACAGCCAATTATGAAATGATTATAGTTTAGAACGTGTGATGATAGAAATTCCTGAAAATCGTCTAAATCGGATTGCGTAGGAGTTGACGGATTGTAGCAAACCACAATCAATATAGTCATAGATGGTAGTATCATTTCAGCCATCAGAACTTCAGTTTTACCATACATAGACGAATGAACGACTTTAACCTTGAAACACTTCTTATAGTAAATGCAAGCACCCCCACCCCTCTTATGAGTTCTGTCAAATCTCAAGATGTTGTAAACATTCAGCGCAACAGATTCATTATTGATTTTACTAGTAAGCCATGTTTCCACGACACCAAACACATCGAAATCTTTGGTATCGATAAATATTCTCAATTTGTCAACATGGCAGAATAAACTACGAGCATTCAAAAATCCAACATTCAGACAAGTACCATTCCGGTTCTTAATCGTAGCATCTTTAGTTGAAGATAAGCATTTCTGCAACGAGTTCAGATTGAGAATAGAATTAGTGAAAAACCTAAAATATAAAAAAACATTTGAGAGTAATACATAAAAATTATAAAAACAACAATTAAATACATAACTGATATTACAATGGCCCGAAGAAGATAATGAATTATGATTATCGTTGTTGTCATTACTGTAATGGTAATGATTCCGTAGCAGAAAATTTTCTTGGCATGTTGGAAAAGTTGGATTGGAATTAAATAGGTTGATTTTTCCTAAACATGATCGTCGATCCCTACTCGTGGTAGGACAACTCCACTGCCGTTTTTTGAACTTCCAGTTTTACGTACAAAACGTCGAATTAAAACCCCTTTTGGCCAAAAAGTAGGCGATAATACTTGATTTGAGAAACTTCTGTCCAAAGTAAGTTTAAATGAGACGAACGTGAGATTAGTTCTATCTCGCCCCTTAGGAAGCAATAGATGACAATCAACTCCGTCTAGATTATTTAGTTTCGACTTTAAATAATCAACTAGTGCAGCCTCTTCCGTGTGAGGGTTCAGTCTACTCACATATAAGACATCGTTGTCAGGCACATCAACGGATTGTAACGAAGAAGTCGCGGCGCCTATTCCAATGACGTCAGATGTGGCATTGTTATAATTAGTTTGAGAATATTGTGGGTTAGTCGATGAGTTGACAGGAATCTGCATTTTCAACGACTGGGCAGACAAACGTTGAGCATCAATTGATGCTTTCATAAAGTCATTCATTACCGAGAATGATTCAAACATTTTAACCATGTTACAGGTCAACTCATCGATCTTTTGAATAACAGCAAATATGGTAATTTCGCAGCACTCAGCACAGAACCAACGTAGTTGCTTTGTCTTCATTAATTGGTTGTATGTTGTAGTATTTATTCCCGCACATTTCAGGTGAAAACTTGATTTACAGACACCGCTGCAAGGACACCACTCTTCCCGGCCATTCCACTCTAATTCACATTTTCCGCAACATACCATTATGATTTATATTAACACTACACACAACGTAATTAGTGGCAATTGTTTTTGAGATGCACGGTGTAAAACGTCACGATTGTAATATATAGACAATAATTAAACTGGAGATGTTGAATTTGTATTTGTCAATAATATGATCTATCTCAAGGTCAGCAACAAATCGACAGGTATGACAGTTAATATTTTCTATTTTTGATGTAAACACATTAACCGTTATAGTTCACAATCACATAAATTTTTATCAAAAATTTACCACTTTTAGTTCACAGAAACTTTTACCACTATAAAACTACTTCAATGTTTTTATAATAATTGAATTCACGATATTGATAATGAATTAAGTCACTATATTTATACTCTAATATTATAAAAATTAGATAAATTATTGTATTAAAAAAAAAAAAAAAAAAAGAAAGCACGTCCGATGCGTACGGTAGTCAAATATCAACCCAATTTATAGAAAAATACATTGATACATTGATAATTGCTAATTGCCCAAACTTAAATTTTATTGAAAATCAACTGAACTATAGCCCATAAATTCAGAGCTTTAAAAATCGAAAATCTGCAATTGTGCTCCGATTTCGATGATTGATACCTCTATCAATAGGCGCTGGGACCTGTAATTGTGGTGCCAACGGGTATTTAGATCGCTCGAATATTTCTACAGATTTTGTGGAAAATTTAATTTTATTCAAAATCAACTGAACTATAGCCCACAAATTCAGAGCTTTAGCTTTAAAAATCGAAAATCTGCAATTGAGCTCCGATTTCGATGATTGATACCTCTATCAATAGGCGCTGGGACCTGTAATTGTGGTGCCAACGGGTATTTAGATCGCTCGAATATTTCTACAGATTTTGTGGAAAATTTAATTTTATTCAAAATCAACTGAACTATAGCCCAAAAATTCAGAGCTTTAAAAATCGAAAATCTGCAATTGTGCTCCGATTTCGATGATTGATACCTCTATCAATAGGCGTTGGGACCTGTAATTGTGATGCCAACGGGTATTTAGATCGCTCGAATATTTCTACAGATTTTTTGGAAAATTTAATTTTATTGAAAATCAACTGAACTATAGCCCATAAATTCAGAGCTTTAAAAATCGAAAATCTGCAATTGTGCTCCGATTTCGATGATTGATACCTCTATCAATAGGCGTTGGGACCTGTAATTGTGATGCCAACGGGTATTTAGATCGCTCGAATATTTCTACAGATTTTTTGGAAAATTTAATTTTATTGAAAATCAACTGAACTATAGCCCATAAATTCAGAGCTTTAAAAATCGAAAATCTGCAATTGTGCTCCGATTTCGATGATTGATACCTCTATCAATAGGCGTTGGGACCTGCAATTGTGATGCCAACGGGTATTTAGATCGTTCGAATATTTCTACAGATTTTGTGGAAAATTTAATTTTATTGAAAATCAACTGAACTATAGCCCACAAATTCAGAGCTTTAGCTTTAAAAATCGAAAATCTGCAATTGTGCTCCGATTTCGATGATTGATACCTCTATCAATAGGCGTTGGGACCTGTAATTGTGATGCCAACGGGTATTTAGATCGCTCGAATATTTCTACACATTTTGTGGAAAATTTAATTTTATTGAAAATCAACTGAACTATAGCCCATAAATTCAGAGCTTTAAAAATCGAAAATCTGCAATTGTGCTCCGATTTCGATGATTGATACCTCTATCAATAGGCGCTGGGACCTGTAATTGTGGTGCCAACGGGTATTTAGATCGCTCGAATATTTCTACAGATTTTGTGGAAAATTTAATTTTATTCAAAATCAACTGAACTATAGCCCACAAATTCAGAGCTTTAGCTTTAAAAATCGAAAATCTGCAATTGAGCTCCGATTTCGATGATTGATACCTCTATCAATAGGCGCTGGGACCTGTAATTGTGGTGCCAACGGGTATTTAGATCGCTCGAATATTTCTACAGATTTTGTGGAAAATTTAATTTTATTCAAAATCAACTGAACTATAGCCCAAAAATTCAGAGCTTTAGCTTTAAAAATCGAAAATCTGCAATTGAGCTCCGATTTCGATGATTGATACCTCTATCAATAGGCGTTGGGACCTGTAATTGTTATGCCAACGGGTATTTAGATCGTTCGAATATTTCTACAGATTTTGTGGAAAATTTAATTTTATTGAAAATCAACTGAACTATAGCCCACAAATTCAGAGCTTTAGCTTTAAAAATCGAAAATCTGCAATTGTGCTCTGATTTCGATGATTGATACCTCTATCAATAGGCGTTGGGACCTGTAATTGTTATGCCAACGGATATTTAGATCGCTCGAATATTTCTACAGATTTTGTGGAAAATTTAATTTTATTGAAAATCAACTGAACTATAGCCCACAAATTCAGAGCTTTAAAAATCGAAAATCTGCAATTGTGCTCCGATTTCGATGATTGATACCTCTATCAATAGGTGTTGAGACATGTAATTGTGATGCCAACGGGTATATAGATCGCTAGAATATTTCTACACATTTTGTGGAAAATTTAATTTTATTGAAAATCAACTGAACTATAGCCCACAAATTCAGAGCTTTAGCTTTAAAAATCGAAAATCTGCAATTGTGCTCCGATTTCGATGATTGATACCTCTATCAATAGGCGTTGGGACATGTAATTGTAATGCCAACGGGTATTTAGATCGCTCGAATATTTCTACAGATTTTGTGGAAAATTTAATTTTATTCAAAATCAACTGAACTATAGCCCACAAATTCAGAGCTTTAAAAATCGAAAATATGCAATTGTGCTCCGACTTCGATGATTGATACCTCTATCAATAGGCGTTGGGACCTGTAATTGTGGTGCCATTGGGTATTTAGATCGCTCGAATATTTCTACAGATTTTGTGGAAAATTTAATTTTATTGAAAATCAACTGAACTATAGCCCACAAATTTAGAGCTTTAAAAATCGAAAATCTACAATTGTGCTCCGATTTCGACGATTGATACCTCTATCAATAGGCGTTGGGACCTGTAATTGTTATGCCAACGGGTATTTAGATCACTCGAATATTTCTACAGATTTTGTGGAAAATTTAATTTTATTGAAAATCAACTGAACTATAGCCCACAAATTCAGAGCTTTAGCTTTAAAAATCGAAAATCTACAATTGTGCTCCGATTTCGATGATTGATACCTCTATCAATAGGCGTTGGGACCTGTAATTGTGATGCCAACGGGTATTTAGATCGCTCGAATATTTCTACAGATTTTGTGGAAAATTTAATTTTATTGAAAATCAACTGAACTATAGCCCACAAATTCAGAGCTTTAAAAATCGAAAATCTACAATTGTGCTCCGATTTCGATGATTGATACCTCTATCAATAGGCGTTGGGACCTGTAATTGTGGTGCCATTGGGTATTTAGATCGCTCGAATATTTCTACAGATTTTGTGGAAAATTTAATTTTATTGAAAATCAACTGAACTATAGCCCACAAATTTAGAACTTTAAAAATCGAAAATCTACAATTGTGCTCCGATTTCGACGATTGATACCTCTATCAATAGGCGTTGGGACCTGTAATTGTTATGCCAACGGGTATTTAGATCACTCGAATATTTCTACAGATTTTGTGGAAAATTTAATTTTATTGAAAATCAACTGAACTATAGCCCACAAATTCAGAGCTTTAGCTTTAAAAATCGAAAATCTACAATTGTGCTCCGATTTCGATGATTGATACCTCTATCAATAGGCGTTGGGACCTGTAATTGTGATGCCAACGGGTATTTAGATCGCTCGAATATTTCTACAGATTTTGTGGAAAATTTAATTTTATTGAAAATCAACTGAACTATAGCCCACAAATTCAGAGCTTTAAAAATCGAAAATCTACAATTGTGCTCCGATTTCGACGATTGATACCTCTATCAATAGGCGTTGGGACCTATAATTGTTATGCCAACGGGTATTTAGATCACTCGAATATTTCTACAGATTTTGTGGAAAATTTAATTTTATTGAAAATCAACTGAACTATAGCCCACAAATTTAGAGCTTTAAAAATCGAAAATCTACAATTGTGCTCCGATTTCGATGATTGATACCTCTATCAATAGGCGTTGGGACCTGTAATTGTGATGCCAACGGGTATTTAGATCACTCGAATATTTCTACAGATTTTGTGGAAAATTTAATTTTATTGAAAATCAACTGAACTATAGCCCACAAATTTAGAGCTTTAAAAATCGAAAATCTACAATTGTGCTCCGATTTCGACGATTGATACCTCTATCAATAGGCGTTGGGACCTGTAATTGTTATGCCAACGGGTATTTAGATCACTCGAATATTTTTACAGATTTTGTGGAAAATTTAATTTTATTGAAAATCAACTGAACTATAGCCCACAAATTCAGAGCTTTAGCTTTAAAAATCGAAAATCTACAATTGTGCTCCGATTTCGATGATTGATACCTCTATCAATAGGCGTTGGGACCTGTAATTGTGATGCCAACGGGTATTTAGATCGCTCGAATATTTCTACAGATTTTGTGGAAAATTTAATTTTATTGAAAATCAACTGAACTATAGCCCACAAATTCAGAGCTTTAAAAATCGAAAATCTACAATTGTGCTCCGATTTCGATGATTGATACCTCTATCAATAGGCGTTGGGACCTGTAATTGTGGTGCCATTGGGTATTTAGATCGCTCGAATATTTCTACAGATTTTGTGGAAAATTTAATTTTATTGAAAATCAACTGAACTATAGCCCACAAATTTAGAACTTTAAAAATCGAAAATCTACAATTGTGCTCCGATTTCGACGATTGATACCTCTATCAATAGGCGTTGGGACCTGTAATTGTTATGCCAACGGGTATTTAGATCACTCGAATATTTCTACAGATTTTGTGGAAAATTTAATTTTATTGAAAATCAACTGAACTATAGCCCACAAATTCAGAGCTTTAGCTTTAAAAATCGAAAATCTACAATTGTGCTCCAATTTCGATGATTGATACCTCTATCAATAGGCGTTGGGACCTGTAATTGTGATGCCAACGGGTATTTAGATCGCTCGAATATTTCTACAGATTTTGTGGAAAATTTAATTTTATTGAAAATCAACTGAACTATAGCCCACAAATTCAGAGCTTTAAAAATCGAAAATCTACAATTGTGCTCCGATTTCGACGATTGATACCTCTATCAATAGGCGTTGGGACCTGTAATTGTTATGCCAACGGGTATTTAGATCACTCGAATATTTCTACAGATTTTGTGGAAAATTTAATTTTATTGAAAATCAACTGAACTATAGCCCACAAATTCAGAGCTTTAGCTTTAAAAATCGAAAATCTACAATTGTGCTCCGATTTCGATGATTGATACCTCTATCAATAGGCGTTGGGACCTGTAATTGTGATGCCAACGGGTATTTAGATCGTTCGAATATTTCTACAGATTTTGTGGAAAATTTAATTTTATTGAAAATCAACTGAACTATAGCCCACAAATTTAGAGCTTTAAAAATCGAAAATCTACAATTGTGCTCCGATTTCGACGATTGATACCTCTATCAATAGGCGTTGGGACCTGTAATTGTTATGCCAACGGGTATTTAGATCACTCGAATATTTCTACAGATTTTGTGGAAAATTTAATTTTATTGAAAATCAACTGAACTATAGCCCACAAATTCAGAGCTTTAGCTTTAAAAATCGAAAATCTACAATTGTGCTCCGATTTCGATGATTGATACCTCTATCAATAGGCGTTGGGACCTGTAATTGTGATGCCAACGGGTATTTAGATCGCTCGAATATTTCTACAGATTTTGTGGAAAATTTAATTTTATTGAAAATCAACTGAACTATAGCCCACAAATTCAGAGCTTTAAAAATCGAAAATCTACAATTGTGCTCCGATTTCGACGATTGATACCTCTATCAATAGGCGTTGGGACCTGTAATTGTTATGCCAACGGGTATTTAGATCACTCGAATATTTCTACAGATTTTGTGGAAAATTTAATTTTATTGAAAATCAACTGAACTATAGCCCACAAATTCAGAGCTTTAAAAATCGAAAATCTACAATTGTGCTCCGATTTCGATGATTGATACCTCTATCAATAGGCGTTGGGACCTGTAATTGTGATGCCAACGGGTATTTAGATCGCTCGAATATTTCTACAGATTTTGTGGAAAATTTAATTTTATTGAAAATCAACTGAACTATAGCCCACAAATTCAGAGCTTTAAAAATCGAAAATCTACAATTGTGCTCCGATTTCGATGATTGATACCTCTATCAATAGGCGTTGGGACCTGTAATTGTGATACCAACGGGTATTTAGATCGTTCGAATATTTCTACAGATTTTGTGGAAAATTTAATTTTATTGAAAATCAACTGAACTATAGCCCACAAATTCAGAGCTTTAAAAATCGAAAATCTGCAATTGTGCTCCGATTTCGATGATTGATACCTCTATCAATAGGCGTTGGGACCTGTAATTGTGGTGCCATTGGGTATTTAGATCGCTCGAATATTTCTACACATTTTGTGGAAAATTTAATTTTATTGAAAATCAACTGAACTATAGCCCACAAATTCAGAGCTTTAAAAATCGAAAATCTGCAATTGTGCTCCGATTTCGATGATTGATACCTCTATCAATAGGCGTTGGGACCTGTAATTGTTATGCCAACGGGTATTTAGATCGTTCGAATATTTCTACAGATTTTGTGGAAAATTTAATTTTATTCAAAATCAACTGAACTATAGCCCACAAATTCAGAGCTTTAAAAATCGAAAATATGCAATTGTACTCCGACTTCGATGATTGATACCTCTATCAATAGGCGTTGGGACCTGTAATTGTGGTGCCATTGGGTATTTAGATCGCTCGAATATTTCTACAGATTTTGTGGAAAATTTAATTTTATTGAAAATCAACTGAACTATAGCCCACAAATTCAGAGCTTTAAAAATCGAAAATCTGCAATTGTGCTCCGATTTCGATGATTGATACCTCTATCAATAGGCGTTGGGACCTGTAATTGTGATGCCAACGGGTATTTAGATCGTTCGAATATTTCTACAGATTTTGTGGAAAATTTAATTTTATTGAAAATCAACTGAAATATAGCCCACAAATTCAGAGCTTTAAAAATCGAAAATCTGCAATTGTGCTCCGATTTCGATGATTGATACCTCTATCAATCGGTGTTGGGACCTGTAACCTGGTACCTCTATCAAAAGGTGTTGGGACCTGATACCTCTATCAATAGGTGTTGGGACACTGATCTAGTTAAATATCCATTGTCATGACAATTACGGATCTCAACACCTATTGATATTGATAGAGGTATTAAAATCGGAGCACATGCACAATTGCAGATTTTCGATGTTTGGGATCTGAATTTGTGGCTGTCATGGGAGCTTTTCTAAAAAATTTAATTGTCTTTGAAATGTGTAGAAAAGTCAATTTTATTGAAAATCACCTGAAGTATAGACCACCCACTCAATCAAAAAAATCGAAAATCTATAATCGTGATTCGATACCGAAGGATGAAACATCTAGCAAGGTGTTGTAAATTGCTAACAGATATATTGAGATCGCTCAATTATTTGTACGCATTTCGTAGAACGTTCGATTTTTTTGTTTTAAATTTACCTTACAATAAACCACAATTTCTGAGCCAAAAACCGACACTATTTTTCACAATTACCCTACAAATACGTATACCCATTCTACTTGTAACACAAAACAATAAAAACGATTGCCCCATTATCATGCAAAATTTCCGTTTTTTCATTTGCATTTTACTCTCGGCGATTAACATTTGAAATCAAAATCTTTAAATATCAAAATGATTGATTATGGTCTCGTGTCAGTTCAATTTATATCGTGCTCTGCATCTTTAACAATACAATACAATATAACAACAACGCGACAACAAGAGCCAAAAACGAAACAACTTTTCATTTCAATTGAAAA
The DNA here is from genome assembly GCA_963556165.1 of Tipula helvola. Lineage (NCBI taxonomy): Eukaryota > Metazoa > Arthropoda > Insecta > Diptera > Tipulidae > Tipula > Tipula helvola. Next base: position 302,056,838 of record OY744483.1, on the reverse strand, counting down.
TTTAATAAAATAAATGTTTTGTTAATATTCAAATTTTATGTTAATGGAAAAGTTAAGTTTACTGATTTTAGTAGTTTGGTGGAATGTATGTAGACGAGTTTTTGGATGGATGGATGGATGGATGGTGAAGAAGCAGTATATGAAAAAAAAGAAAAATTAAGTCGTTTTGAATCAATCTGTTATGAACACATTTTCAAACTAATGATTTGTATTGTATTCAAGTAAAATGCTTCACTTAAGAATGCAAATGTTATATATTCATACATGTTGAACAATGGTGCAAACGATGTGTTGAAAATATTTATGATACAAAAGGCTCGAACAACTCAATGTAATATCTACCAAAATAAATGTGTGGAAGTTTTTTTTTTTGAAATATTATTTGTGGCGGTTTGATGGCATTATGTATAATGTATAATAAATCTTATTAGTAAACTTTTGTATGAGAAATACACTTGATGTACTCGTTAATTCGAATCAAATACGATTATTGAATTATTGAGTTGACAATTAAGAATTGAAAAGATTAATAATTTCCAATTTTGACTCACAAATTTTCAAATAAATTTGTCGCTCTCAGTGTGTAGGGTACACAAAGTAGAATGTTTGCTTTAAAATGGTCGCGGTTTCCGGAAGTGCCAAGTGAGTATTTTTGCGTTGTAGCATTATGGGCCCAATAGGCAATGTTTTGTACACTGGGCAAGGCTGATGGGCTTCCCAATAAGGCACATTGTTCAGGCTAAGGTGCCGACTAAAATATATGAAAGCATGGAAATATTAAGTCAGCACTTCGCTGGTATTGGCAGCGAATTCAACAAGCTCAAATTTGTGCAGCGTGCAATGCCTCCTTTATCGGAGGAATTAATCCCATCTTAAGCGCCAGCGATAGCCGTATCGAACAGTGACATTCCTTTTTCATGAAATTTAATGAATTTTCCGCATTGTCTTAAAATATTAAAAACGAAGATGCATTATTGACGAAACAACAGCATTTTTATTTAGTGAAACATCGAGTAATGGAGTATAATATAGTATTGGCAACGTACCTGTAGTATTTATAATATGTGGAATAAAATAAATATGTGGAAATGTGTCCCGGGCCCAACTAGTTCACTGCTTACGTAATTATAACTTCGGTAAAAATCTGATGCTTCATATAAATCTGGAAGTAAACTAAAATATTTATGTCAGAATTGTGTTCATCAATTACTTACGTGAAGTTCCCCCCATCGTGACGATTATTACTTGCTAGATGTATTCCTCGTAGTCTCCTGGCGATTATTATTTTGATGAGAATGCGACCGACATGAAAATTCTTCTTTAGAAATATTTGTTTTACGACGGCGTCATGCTGAAGGAAAATGAAGCTGTTAAAAAAATGAAAAGAGGAAAATGTTATCTTCTTTTGTTTATTAGTTAACTGCCAAAAATAACAAATAAATATTTGGTAGGAACTCGTTTCGTACCCTGATTAGTTCACCAAACACTATTCTGCTGATGTTGTCTTAAAATTCTCACAATATGTGAATCCGAAATAATATCATCAGCAGGATTCGTCGTCACTCCTTTCGTGTCATAGAATTATGTGAAACTAATCAATCTGTTGCACTTGGAGTTATATGTTGTTGATTGTTTGTCTTGCAAACCTCTAATTAACCCACAACGAACAAACGGCCTCACTGAGAGGACGAAACATTATGCCATAGAAAACGAAAGGCCTCTTTAAGAGATAATGTGAAGTGGGGCATAGAGATACACCATGGAATATTTCGAGCAAACCGCACATGCAATTAGACATGCTTCTTGGAAAATGGATCCTGAAATGATTTGTAGGTGAAATTTTGGGATATGGCCAATTAGGATGGAACTTGGATGTTCCTTAAACGATTTCGAAGAAACTAAACATGTGCGTTAGAAATGGGATTCTAAACAGATTTTTGTTTAATATTCTGGAATATGGCGAAGTCGTATGGAACTTGGCTGAAAGTTTTGGAATATGGCTGTTTATTCTGGAATTTAGCCCACAGGGGATGTAATTTGGCTATTTCTTAACCGATTGTGATGCAATTCGATATGTACGATGGAAATGGGACTCTAAAATGGATCTGAAATGGATTCTAAAATGACTTTTGGATAAAGTTCTGAAATATGGCCTACTTTCTTCATCCCTTCTTGGCTGTTTCTTAACCGGTTTTGGTGAAATTTGGTATGCGCGATGAAAATGGGATCTTAAAAGAATTTTTGGATGAAGTTCTGGAATATGGCCAACTAGGATAGAACTAGACTACTCCTTAACTGATTATGATGAAATTTGACATGAATTTCCTATTTCAGAACTTTACCCAAAAATCATTTTAGAATTCCATTTCTATCTCCAAGAAGGAGGTAATCCAAGGGGTAATTATTATTAATTTAAAGAGTTATACAACAGTAGCTCAGAGACGACCTAACGTAATAAATATAATTAGTCTCAGCTACTTATTCAAATGATTTCCGCCATACTGGTCGCTATCGCAACTTGAAACTACAGTTTAGCCCAAACTACTATTATAAATAAAGCATTTCCGAGAACGTGCCACTAAAATTGTAGAAGTTTGGATGGACGCTTTCCTGTAATTTATTATCACCAGTGACCAAAATCAAAATGATAAGACGTTCATTAGTTCCTGAAGTATAAAGTCCGCACTGAAGAGACTATAAATATCAACAGAAGACAAAAATCAAAACAACCCTATTTCTAAACTATACACATCCGTTGAATGCTTAATGTTTCCAAAAATTTGGTCATGTTTCTCACGTGTTTCTAAACTAAACCAACTCAATCGATTATTTTATTGTGGCATCGTATTTAATAACCAACTGGTTCGTTTCCTATTCTATGAGACTTAAATCCTAATTTATTTCAAAATTAACTATTAATTTAAAAATCAGCCCGTAACTCCCTAAAAATAAATTAAATTAGGCATTTAAATTATCAGGACAGCAAATTCTAAATTTGACAAACCTTAAAATCATAACCTGCACGGATTGCACAATTTAACCACGGGATTTCCTAAAAATCGAAGTCGAAATCAAATCGTGATTAAAAAGTGTTCTAAACTTTACTTACTTAAATAAAATCGAATTTATTTAATTCTAAACTTGAACTAGTTTAAGAACACATTATATATAAATCAATAGGCAGATTAAATTTTTTAATAAACCCCACCAGAGACCATCCCCCTCCCCTCCCCCGTCCTTACTAACCATTTTTATTTTTTATTTTTTTATTAAATCTGAAACCATCAGGTGTATTAACCCATTTAATTACGATCCCACTCCAACCTCTCAGTAAGCGCGCTTAGCAATATTCTGGAAAATTGCTTTAAATTCAATAAATGGTCAAAGAAAGTGTTCTTCGTCGAAATAAAACGAAAAAAAAAATAACAGAAAAATGTGAATCTGGATCTGACATTTCGGTCCTGACACGCTCTGCCGAAAAAAGCACAACGAACATCTTAATGGGCAAATAACACCGATGAACAACCAAAAAAAAAATGCCTGGTTCCCACGACATTCCGCACAAAACGATCCACTGGATGCCACCTTTCATACATAACTGATCGGCAAAATTGCTAGCCGGAACAATAGAATCAACTTTGCTGAAGAAAGCAAAACGAAAATCCCAACGGCTCAAGGGCTATCAACGTGAAAATGAGTGTATTTTGACAAATATTTGACTCTGAGCCAAAACATGTAAAAATCGATATCTCAAAAATGAGGACCAACTTTAAAATGGGACCAGCACCATATGACTCAGTGCCCCGAACCAGGCTTACCTTCTGGGTGCTCAACTTTTCACAAAAAAAAACTAAGTGATTCAAGCAGAGTGTAATTAGGTGTATATTTGCCCTCAGGCGAGATATAATTAATGTAACTGTAGTCTTACTAGAGTTGGTTGGTCAGGCTGCTGTGTATGCAGGGGGATAAACACAAGACTCGCTTCATGTGCCGTAACTGCATGCAACTTCAGCAAGTGCTCACACTGCCTCTTCGTGGCGGCCACTAGAAACTACTCTGTTAAAGGAGTAGGCTAAAGTGTGAGGGCTGTGGTCCTTCTACAGAAGGTTGGCGTTGGGTTAACAGCCCAACCTGTAAAAATTTTTTGTTACGAAACCTCAACATGAGCCTCGGATATTTTTGGATACACAACAACGACCTCGGACACGATATAAGGACAACGATTTTAAATTTGGAACAAGGAACGTACTCAGCCTAAACCGCCCGGAGAGCCTCCATCAACTCTTTGAACAAGCATCTACGTATAAACTCGACCTCGTAGCGCTACAGGAAACAAGACTACTGATACCGAGCATTTTACGCCAATATCAAAATTTTCAAGTCTCCTCATATATCGCGCAAAATAAAATTGGACATATACAAGGCGCTGATAAGACCAGTTGTCACCTTCGGTAGCGAGTCTTGGACACTAACAGCGCAAAACATCCAGAAAATCGCTGTAACTGAGCGTAAGATGATAAGAAGAATTCTCGGTCCCATTAAAGAGGGAGCCACGTACAGAATGCGAATGAATCACGAGATCAGAAATGATCTCGATAAAGTCGACATCATAGGATTCATAAAATCGTCAAGGCTGAGATGGCTTGGGCACGTACTACGTTCACAAAATCGGACCATTAAACAGGCCTTGGAGTCGGCACCAGCGAAAGTAGGACCTCGTGGGAGACCACCTACCCGATGGATGGACGACGTTGAGAGGGACCTGTACACACTCGATCACCGTGTCTGGCGTTCTCTTGTGGCGGATCGGATTATTTGGAGGAGCATCGTTGAGGCGGCCAAATCCCTTCATGGGATGTAGCGCCAGCGGAAGAAGAAGAAGAAGTAGTCTTACTAGGCTTACAAAAAATTTGTTTAGAACCAAAAAAAATCATTTTCATTTTCTCAGCTACTTAAAAATTCTTTAAATTTTTTAAATCCAAAATATCGAGTTTTCCATTTGGGACTTGACAAATTTGAACTTTTACTGTGAACGCACCCTTAAACCAATAACCAAACTGCCAGTGTCAAAACATTCAGTAAAGACAACATTTTCATCACGGTGAAGTACACGAACAAACAATGTTTACAAATAATTAAAATTTACTACAAAAATTCCGGGTCAGTGACTGTAACTTCAAGAACGTTAATTCCAATTTTTGGTCGTAATTATCGTCCCAGTTGACAAGCAATTCATAATCTAGTGAACAAATTTGAGTCTAAATATTTGCTGTCGGATTTTCCTGTGCCGAGAATATTGCTGCCGTTCAAGCGTCCGTCGCAAACGAACCAAAACAGTCGATTCCACGGCATTCTCAAGAATTGGGTATCACTCAAACCACACTTTGGCGAATTGTGCGAAAAGATCTTGGCTTGCACCCTTATAAGATAAATTTAACACAAGAACTAAAGCCACTCGATTATATGAAGCGACGTACGTTCTCAGATTGGGCTCTGGAAATGTTGGAAGAAGATGACCAATTTCATCGCAAAATCATCTTCAGTAATGAAGCGCATTTTTGGCATAATGGCTTCGTCCACAAACAGAATATTATGCATTATTGATCAGGTGAAAACCCTCATGTGCTTTTATAAACACCAAAAAATAACTGGATGGTGTGGTTTTCGTGCTGGTGGTGTCGTTGGACCGTTTTTTTTCGTTAATGAAAATGACCGCCACGTTACAGTCAATGGAGATCGTTACAAAGAAATGTTGCAATGTTATTTCTTTGGTTAATTGCAGAGCTAGACATTAATGATATGTGGTTTCAATAAGACGGTGCGACATGCCATACAGCGGGTCTAACGCCTAGATCATGTGATTACCCACCTCTAGACATTTTTTATGGCGCTTAAACGTAAAGGACGTTAAATCATTGGTCTATGCCAACAAGTCGGCATCGTTAGAGGAGCTCAGAGCCAATATTGAATAAGAGATGGCGGCCGTTTCCGTCGAAATGTGTGGCCGAATCATCGAAAATTGGGTTCAACGAATCGACAAATGCAAACGATCCCATGGTGGACATATGAACGATGTCAAATTCCATACATAAATGTTTTGATTGTACTTTGAGCCAATAATAAAATTTTCGAGATATCTCAAATGATTTGCGTTTTATTTAAAAAAACAGTTGTCAAGCCCTTATTTTAATTTACCGACTTTAATTTATTTATAAGAACTAAAGAATTTAGCGATTTACAGAATTTAAAGCACTTACTGAATTTTAAAACTTTATTCATAGAATTTAATCTTAAAAATTTCAATGGACTTAGAGAATTTATTAAATTTAAAGAATTTATAAAAATTATTGAATTTATAGAATTATGAAAGTTTATAGGATTTATTGAAATTTTTGTATTTATAAAACAAGTAAAAATTGAGTTTCTAGAATTTATAAAACAGACACGCTTGAAACAATTAATAGAACCCGAAGAGAGAATTTATAAATTTTGTAGAGTTTGGAGAATTCATATAATTTATAAAATTCAGAAAATTTAAAAATGTATAGGGCTTTAGACCTATTAAAACCTCTAAAATTTATGGAATTTATTGGATTTTTAGACCTTATATAATTTGTAGAATTTATTGAATTTATATAATTACTTCAAATTCCATAAATTTTATAAATTCTAGAAAATATGTTTATCGTAATTGTAACTGCGAGTTAGTATCGTGCATACATAGGAGCATTAATTATAGAAATATCTAATATTTTAAACGAAACAAAAGAAATTTGATGTGTTTGTAAAATTTTAACAATTCCGGAATACCGGAATCGAGAATATTCAAATTCGAAAGTTCCGGAATTACTTATTGGCCTAAAATTGGTAGTAATAGTATACCAATGGGTGTTAATGAATCGGAAGCGAAGGCCTCGCAAATTGAAAGCCATTTTTCGAGTGAAAGTGCGGTAAGTGTGCATAGATATGTACATTTTCAATAAACGTGTAAAATGTTTAAACTAATAGGCGCATTCATCGTACGTAGACTCTACCGAAAATATATAGAATCTACATTTCTAAAAGGACTGAACGCAAAAATAATTCAGTAAAAAAATGTTGATTCTACGCGTTTTAGTGAGACTAAAAATTATAGTCTGCATTTACGAAGACATTTTCTCGTTTGAATGAAATATTCTACATTTTAGAAAATCTCAAATGTATGTAGACCCTACATGCGCTGGATGTACCCAATAATTAAAAAATAATCGAAATAATTTTAATTATTATCAAATGAATTTCATTACCAGTTTACTAAAATGTTTAATTTAGAATTTCCATAACGTAAATGATAAATAAATAACCATCTTAACTTGAAATAAGTTATACGTGATCCCTCAATTCGAGTATAAACTGCATTAATCAGTTTTCGAACGTCCTTTTTGAATTAACTCTGATCATTTATAAAGAACACTGTCAATGGCTTGACATGCTCCTTGGACTTACTCTTTAATTACATAATATCATAAAGTGTTAACGTGCCTAAAAAACATTTTTTTTTAGGACATTAACTTAGAAATACATAATTAATTTTTAACAACAAACTGAACAGTAAACTGAATTATATATTGTTTATAATTATTTTAATTTCAATTTCAGTCAGTGTTCTTCCAACGTCGAAAAAATTTAAAATCAAAAAGTCAATTATACGATCGATACAATAATAGATTGTCTAAGCTAAGAAGTGCATCACTTGTACCTAACGCCAAACGGTTTAAACGTTCAGCAGAACAACTAGAATTGAAAATTAACGCTAACGGTAATATTGCTAACTTTAAATTTATTTTTTAAGCTTAACTAATTTTGAACAATTTAGTAGGTTACAACAATTTGCAAGATATAAGCGAAAAGTGGACATCTTCAGTACGGTGCCGTTATGCAGTACGGTGATAGGAATAGGTTTGACCGAAGAATGAGATAGTGGTATGGTAATTGTTGGAAGAAGAACGATGAGTTGGAGAAAACGATGGACAGGCGGGTCGGTGGTAGTATATAAAGCTCGCGTGAAATGGGTTCTTTTTTGGCCAAGATATACAAGTCCGAAAGTAGAGACGTGGAAAAAAAACAGTTCTTGTGTGAATATGAGTTAAACTAGATTATTATGCCGAAATTTAATAAATTAAGTAAAAAAAATTTGGTGCGTGAATAACGATCGTGTTGTTAATTATTTTTTTCCTTTTTTTTATAAATCTTGCAAGCGGTAATGCTTGGATTTAAGAAAAAAAAAACAGTTTATTGAGTGAAGTGGAATAAATATAGTGCAAATGGATGACGATTTTTTTTTGTTTTGGCGTCAAGATCTATTTAGAAAACTTTAAAAAGAAAAATAATTAAAAATGTATTTTTAAATGAAAACGGTGTTGATTTAAAACCAAAAACAATGTAATAAAATAAAATATATGTTAATTACTGTATCGACTGTATTGCTCATAAATAACAACATTTTTTTTTTTATAAAAAAATTAAACAATTTATATTTAATTTTCATTGTCAAGATAATATAATATGTGATTCAGTTAAATCACAAAACAAACAAAAAAATTATTTTCATTGATGGTTATTCGATTGTGGTTGAAATTAAGCTCCATTACAGTGCTAATATTTGTGTGAGTGCGAACCAAAAAACTCTTAAATCTTGTTGCGGTTACAAAGGTGTTAAACAAATAAATCGCCACGTTATACCATTCGATTATTGCGTGCTAGGCTTAAGCATAACCGTAACGGAAAGTATCGTTGCTGCTGAAATTAACGGATTGGGCCATCCGGCTTAACCAACTTCAAATTCCAGTCGTACCAAGGTCGTACGTATATATATAAAATAAGGTAGCAGTTAATATTGGACACCATCAGTTGCTGTGGCGGTTAAGTATTTATATAATTAATTTTATTTTTAAATTTTCTGCTTTTTGCCGTTTTCTTAAATTTTTTCTCATTTCTTATCTTCTTAATTTAAATAATTTCATGTATTCTTTTGAATCTTAATTTTTTTTTCTTGAGTAATTTTTTTTTTTCAACAAATTTATAATTTTAAAGTTTTCTACTATATATCGACAGCCATTTTTTTGTCAATTTTCGAGATAGTGTGATGGAGCTGTGGCTCATTAATTTGCATACATATATTGTTCCATGTCCAACGTTTACTGTAGTGATTTTTTTTTTATTGAAGTTAGTCGGCTAATAATGTGTGTTTAAACTTCATATTGAGGGAAGCATGGCATGGTTGTTGATCTGAGCATACTGTATATAGTTTGTATTATTTTTGTTTATCTTCTTGCACATGAGTCTCGTTTTTTTTGTGGCAGACCGTTTATTCAGTTACATGGTGAGTTTAAGACCCTCCCGACTCTGAGTATCATGGATTAAAAGAAAGCAAGCATGTGCACACCATATGGGAGTAAACAGCTAGGTCATTCGCTACAAGATGTTGGTGCAGAGAGACAACGAAATCAAAATTTCGGAAACTTTTTCGCAAAAATTTTTATTAAACAGAATGAGACTAATTTTGGTTCCATCGTTGGTTCGTTTGGAGTGATCCTTCTGAATTTACGTTTTGGTTCGTTTGGAGTGATCCTTCTGAATTTACAAGATAGATATTTCGAAAATATTAGCATACAAATTGTTGTTCTACAAATGTGATTAAATTTTTAACCAATTAATGCCGCCCCGATGGCACAGTGGTCAGTATGCTTGCTTTAGGCTCCAGAGGTCCTGGGTTCGATTCTCCGTGGGTAATGAAAAATCTGCGGCTGGTTAATGTAGGATCAATGAATATCCGTTTAAAATAATGATTACGAAACTTCATAATGAAGCGGCCAAATCCCTCTATGGGATCTAGCGCCCCCGAAAAAAAAAATGTGTTATATGATGATTGCTCAGGAATACACCTCTTTCTTGCCAAATCTAAATGATGATTGCTATGACCATATTCGGAAATTCGTTTATTTATTTTTACTACGTTTTTATTAACTCGCTTTCTAGTCTTTATGTTTATCTGTTTGGTTCAAATTTTGCAATCGATTTTAAAGTAACTTCCCGATGAGCTAGAGACTTGAAACTTTAAACATAGCTCAGAACTGGATGACAATACAATATTAACTCGCTTTCTTGTCTGGTTGTTTGTTTGTTTGGCTATTCGTTACAAATTTTGCTCTCGATTTTAAACTAACTTCTTGATACATCTCAAGATAGGTCTCGGGATCTGTAATTATTGTGACAACGCGCATTTAGATTGCTTGATAGTTTCCATATATTTCATTGAAAATTCAATTTTTCTGAATATTATCAGCAAATTCTACAAAAACCTAAAATTTCAAACTGTGCTTCGATTGCGGTTCTTGAAACCTATAAAGAGAGGTCGAGAGTTTTGCTGTTAAAATTTCGAGTCAAAAAGTTGGTGCGTTGTTGCGTTAAAAATCTGTATGGCTTTATTATTATCGAACTGTAAAGCTTCAACTAGGGCTCAAGCTGCTCTTCACCTAGACAAACAATGTCGGTTTGTTACGGCTTACGGGAGATGAAAGTGCAATAGCTGGGAATTTTTTGAAGTTAAGGGCCATTTTCTGGGAATTTTTGGAAGTTCAAGGCTATTTTCTGGGAATTTTAGGAAATTCATGGCCATTTTCTGGGAATTTTTAGAAGTTCAAGGCCATTTTCTGGGAATTTTAGGAAAGTCATGGCCATTTTCTGGGAATATTTGGAAGTTCAGGGCCATTTTCTGGGAATTTTTGGAAATTCAAGGCCATTTTCTGGGAATTTTTTGAAGTTAAGGGCCATTTTCTGGGAATTTTTGGAAGTTCAAGGCCATTTTCTGGGCATTTTTGGAAATTCAAAGCCATTTTCTGGGAATTTTTAGGAGTTCGAGGCCATTTTCTGGGAATTTTTAGAAGTTCAAGGCCATTTTCTGGGAATTTTTGGAAATTCAAGGCCATTTTCTGGGAATTTTTGATAGTTCAGGGCCATTTTCTGGGAATTTTTCGAAATTCAAGGCCATTTTCTGGGAATATTTGGAAGTTCAAGGCCATTTTCTGGGAATTTTAGGAAATTTATGGCCATTTTCTGGGAATTTTTGGAAGTTCAGGGCCATTTTCTGGGAATTTTTGGTAGTTCAGGGCCATTGTATGGGAATTTTTGGAAGTTCAAGGCCCTTTTCTGGGAATTTTTGGAAGTTCAGGCCCATTTTCTGGGAATTTTAGGAAATTCATGGCCATTTTCTGGGAATTTTTGGAAGTTCAGGGCAATGTTCTGGGAATTTTTGGAAGTTCAGGGCCATTTTCTGGGAATTTTTGGAAGTTCAAGGCCATTTTCTGGGAATTTTTGGAAATTCAAGGCCACTTTCTGGGAATTTTTGGTAGTTCAGGGCCATTTTCTGGGAATTTTTGGAAGTTCAAGGCCATTTTCTGGGAATTTTTGGAAATTCAAGGCCACTTTCTGGGAATTTCTGGAAGTTCAGGGAATTTTTGGAAGTTCAAGGGGGAATTTTTGGAAATTCAAGGCCATTTTCTGGGAATTTTTGGTAGTTCAGTGCCATTATCTGGGAATTTTTAAAAGTTCAAGGCCATTTTCTGGGAATATTTGGAAGTTCAGGGCCATTTTCTGGGAATTTTTGGAAGTTCAGGGCCATTTTCTGGGAATTTTTGGAAATTCAAGGCCATTTTCTGGGAATTTTTGGAAATTCAGGGCCATTTTCTGGGAATTTTTGGAAGATCAGGGCTATTTTCTGGGAAATTTTAGAAGTTCAAGGCCATTTTCTGGGAATTTTTAAAGTTCAGGGCCATTTTCTGGGAATTTTTGGTAGTTCAAGGCCATTTTCTGGGAACTTTTGGAAGTTCAATGCCATTTTCTGGGCATTTTTGGATATTCAAAGCCATTTTCTGGGAATTTTTAGAAGTTCGAGGCCATTTTCTGGGAATTTTTAGAAGTTCAAGGCCATTTTCTGGGAATTTTTGGAAATTCAAGGCCATTTTCTGAGAATTTTTGGTAGTTCAGGGCCATTTTCTGGGAATTTTTAGAAGTTCAAGGCCATTTTCTGGGAATATTTGGAAGTTGAAGGCCATTTTCTGGGAATTTTAGGAAATTTATGGCCATTTTCTGGGAATTTTTGGAAGTTCAGAGCCATTTTCTGGGAATTTTTGGTAGTTCCGGGCCATTTTCTTGGAATTTTTGGAAGTTCAAGGCCATTTTCTGGGAATTTTTGGAAGTTCAGGGCCATTTTCTGGGAATTTTTGGAAGTTCAAGGCCATTTTCTGGGAATTTTTGGAAATTTATGGCCATTTTCTGGGAATTTTTGGAAGTTCAGGGCCATTTTCTGGGAATTTTTGGTAGTTCAGGGCCATTGTATGGGAATTTTTGGAAGTTCAAGGCCCTTTTCTGGGAATTTTTGGAATTTCAGGCCAATTTTCTGGGAATTTTAGGAAATTCATGGCCATTTTCTGGGAATTTTTGGAAGTTCAGGGCCATGTTCTGGGAATTTTTGGAAGTTCAGGGCCATTTTCTGGGATTTTTTGGAAGTTCAAGGCCATTTTCTGGGAATTTTTGGAATTCAAGGCCACTTTCTGGGAATTTTTGGTAGTTCAGGGCCATTTTCTGGGAATTTTTGGAAGTTCAAGGCCATTTTCTGGGAATATTTGGAAATTCAAGGCCACTTTCTGGGAATTTCTGGAAGTTCAGGGAATTTTTGGAAGTTCAAGGGGGAATTTTTGGAAATTCAAGGCCATTTTCTGGGAATTTTTGGAAGTTCAGTGCCATTATCTGGGAATTTTTAAAAGTTCAAGGCCATTTTCTGGGAATATTTGGAAGTTCAGGGCCATTTTCTGGGAATTTTTGGAAGTTCAGGGCCATTTTCTGGGAATTTTTGGAAATTCAAGGCCATTTTCTGGGAATTTTTGGAAATTCAGGGCCATTTTCTGGGAATTTTTGGAAGATCAGGGCCATTTTCTGGGAAATTTTAGAAGTTCAAGGCCATTTTCTGGGAATTTTTAAAGTTCAGGGGCATTTTCTGGGAATTTTTGGTAGTTCAAGGCCATTTTCTGGGAACTTTTGGAAGTTCAATGCCATTTTCTGGGCATTTTTGGATGTTCAAAGCCATTTTCTGGGAATTTTTAGAAGTTCGAGGCCATTTTCTGGGAATTTTTAGAAGTTCAAGGCCATTTTCTGGGAATTTTTGGAAATTCAAGGCCATTTTCTGAGAATTTTTGGTAGTTCAGGGCCATTTTCTGGGAATTTTTAGAAGTTCAAGGCCATTTTCTGGGAATATTTGGAAGTTGAAGGCCATTTTCTGGGAATTTTAGGAAATTTATGGCCATTTTCTGGGAATTTTTGGAAGTTCAGAGCCATTTTCTGGGAATTTTTGGTAGTTCCGGGCCATTTTCTTGGAATTTTTGGAAGTTCAAGGCCATTTTCTGGGAATTTTTGGAAGTTCAGGGCCATTTTCTGGGAATTTTTGGAAGTTCAAGGCCATTTTCTGGGAATTTTTGGAAATTCAAGGCTACTTTCTGGGAATTTCTGGAAGTTCAGGTAATTTTAGGAAGTTCAAGGCCATTTTCTGGGATTTTTTGGAAATTCAAGGCCATTTTCTGGGAATTTTTGGTAGTTCAGGGCCATTTTCTGGGAATTTTTGGAAGTTCAAGGCCATTTTCTGTGAATTTTAGGAAATTCAGTGCCATTTTCTGGGAATTTTTGGTAGTTCATGGCCATTGGGAATTTATGGAAATTCAAGGCCATTTTCGGGGAATTTTTGGAAGTTCAGGGCCATTTTCTGGGAATTTTTGGAAGTTCAGGGCCATTTTCTGGGAATTTTTGGTAGTTCAGGGCCATTTTCTGGGAATTCTTGGAAGTTCAAGGCCATTTTCTGGGAATTTTAGGAAATTCAGTGCCATTTTCTGGGAATTTTTGGTAGTTCATGGCCATTTTCTGGGAATTTACGGAAATTCAAGGCCATTTTCGGGGAATTTTTGGAAGTTCAGGGCCATTTTCTGGGAATTTTTGGAAGTTCAGGGCCATTTTCTGGGAATTTTTGGTAGTTTATGATTTCATTCATTTTGTGAAAACGTTATTGGTATATACAATTTGTTTCTTTCAAATCCGTTATAGTGTACAAACTGTTTATTGTTAAATTCAATTTCGGAAATCATTTTTGGTTTATTTTGATTGCTGTGTACACTTACCACAGATAATTTTTAAACTGTATTTGTACTATGTCTGAAACCTGTAACACTTGCTCTTCCAATATTACAAAGGGAAGATTTCCTGGTGTCAAATGTGGTGGACCTTGTATGAAACCATTCCATATCAAATGCGCTCGCATATCTGATGATCTTCTACAAGGCATCAAAAATCGATCTGTGAATTGGTTATGTGAAGACTGTCGTGCAACGTCAAACCAATCAATTATGGATGATGATCAGGTTGCGTCGGACTCGGCAAATATGAACGTTAGTTTATCCGATGTTATGACCCAGCTTAAACGCATGGAAAGTAAGCTATCAGCACTTGAAGATTTAAAAACCATTGTTACATCGTTAAAATTTGAATATGAGGAAATCAAGTCGAAAGTTTGTGTTTTAGAGGAAAAATTGCTTGTGCAAGACAACAAATTACGTCATTTGGAAGCTGAAATCGATAAACCAAATCAACAGCAAAATGTATCCAACATTATTATCAGTGGCTTACCATCTAACCATGAAGACATTCGTAGTTTAATAACTTGTGTTATCAAAAAAATAGGGGTGAACATAAATGGTGATCAAATAGTCTCAGTTGAGAAGATCGATAAAAAAATTACTGTCAACGCTGCTGCAAATAGAAACCACTTCAAGCCATTGTTAAGAGATTTCTTTATTGTGAAACTAAACTCAACTGAACTTAAAAACAATATTTTAATGCAAATGCGAAAACACAAATCACTGTCTACTCAAGATTTGGATGTATTTTTACCAGTAAACCATCCAGTCCAGCGTATCTACATTATGCATCACTTAACAGCGTTCCAGTCAAATTTATACCGTGAGGCTAAAAATATAAAAACATTATATAAGTATAATTATTTATGGTGCAAAGCTGGACAAATATATTTACGGAAATCTGCAGGGTCTGATGTTCATCGAATTGCTTCGGTCAACGATATTTTTCGGATTAAAAACATTCACAAGAAATTGAAGGCAACACATCTGATTGAACTATCTGGGAACCTGGAAATTTATAGATTGTTAAGTATTGTGATTTATTTACCTGTACTAGCTCAGTTTTTATTTTTTCTTGTGTTTTTATTTTATTTTATGTCGATTTCATCGCCACTATCAATTGTTTTGTCTATTTACATTTCCTTAACCGATTTAATTATTCAAATTTTTTTGTGTTTAATTTCTTTTACGTTGGCACTATTGAATATTAATGCTATGAATGTAAAGCACGATATAAGTTATTTTGGTCGTTTTACTCGTTTTTTGTTTTTTCTAATATTTTTAATTTTTACGTAAACATATTTTTTCTTATCATTAAGCGAATTTTAAATTCAACGCGATATTCTATGATTATTGCTCTATATTATATTTTTGCTCAATTTATTATTATCATTGTTTGTAAGTTATTTTTGATTTGCATCTTTTATGAGTAGTAAATATAGTATACTGCACCAAAATATTCGAAGTTTAAGAGCAAATTTTGATATGTTTAGTACGTTTGTAGCCAGTCTGAATACTCTACCTGATTTGATTTTTGTTTCTGAAATTTGGATTTATTCGAACGAAACAACAGAATTCAATTTGCCTAATTACAGCTTTAAAGCTTGCTGTAACGATAATTACCGCGCCGGTGGAGTTGGTGTCTTTATACATAAAAATCTAACAGTTATATCATGCTGTACTTGTAATTGGATTTCAGCTGATGTTCTTAGATTGGACATTCAACTAGGTAAAAATGTTTGGATTTTTCTGTGTTTTTACCGTTTTTGTAATAGTGATCTTAATGATTTTTGCAATAATTTAGATAATTTGCTGGGAACAATTAACAATAATAACATAGTGATCTTAGGTGATATTAATA
Organism: Tipula helvola; assembly: GCA_963556165.1. Classification (NCBI taxonomy): domain Eukaryota; kingdom Metazoa; phylum Arthropoda; class Insecta; order Diptera; family Tipulidae; genus Tipula; species Tipula helvola. The sequence goes on along the minus strand of OY744483.1, from coordinate 302,040,761 downwards.
TAAATCTATTGAATAACGTAATCTGTTTTAACTACCAAGCAATGCTTGCATCATATGGATTCCTCAGTGTATCTAACAATCCAACTAGGAATCTATCATGTTTAGACCATGTTTTTGTTAAATCCAGTAGTACATATACTTTTAGTATTGATAATTTACCAATACATTTTTCCGATCATAATTTAATTACCCTCAATATTTGGGCAGAATCGAATAGACCTGTGATATGTTATAGTGGAAAGAGTTCAAAAGTTAATTATGACAAACTTAGAGATCGTCTTCTAGTTGAAAACTGGGATCTTGTTTACCATGAAAAAAATTGTAATACAGCATTCGATATTTTCTTAAATAAATTAATTTCCCATATTGAACTTTCAAAAGAAACAATTACTTATCGCAGTAGCAAGAAGTTAAAGCCCTGGATGAATTATTATCTTTTGTGTAAAATTAATAAACTTAAAAAATTTTCTAAAAAATTAAGAAGGTATCCAAATAACACTCGGTTAGAAAATTATGTAAGAAAACTCTCTAAGCATGTAAATATGACTGTTAAACGGGTCAAAAGAGTATATTACAAAGATAAATTTGGTTTAATAGGGAATAATCCTAAGCTTATGTGGAAGGAAATTGATGATATTTTGGGTAGAAATACGTCCCAAAACAAAAACCAAATAACACAAATTTATGAATATCAATCAAATGTTCTTCTTACTGATGATCAGAATATATGTAATGAATTTAATAAATTTTTTATAAATGTTTCATCCGATATAACTTCCAATATTTTTCCAAATAGTACTAACAGTGGAGAGCAGAAACAATTTATTTTTGGAAACCGAGATAGTTACTGTACTTCTTGTTATTTCGATGAAATTAATTCTTTGGAGATTATTTCTGAAATTCAGAAGTTAAAAAACAAACATTCTAAAGGATTTGATGGAGTAGATAATATCATTGTTAAAAATTGTGCCTGGTATTTGGTTGATGTATTAAAATTTTTATTTAATTTAAGTCTAAAGAGCGGAATTTTTCCAGACGCCTTAAAAATAGCTGTTGTTATTCCAGTTTTTAAAAAGGGTGATGCTCTGCAATTAAACAATTACCGACCGATCTCACTATTGAGTACTTTTTCCAAATTATTTGAGAAATTAATTAAACGACGATTAGTCTCTTACCTTGGTAAAATAAAATTTTTTAGTGATCACCAATTTGGATTCATAGAAGGAAAATCTACGGAAGAAGCTCTTTTAAATTTTCTGAGCAATATTTATTTAGCAATTAACAACTCTCAGAAATGCTCAGCAGTATTTTTGGACATTTCAAAAGCATTTGATACTGTTAACCATGACATACTCATAATGAAATTGTCAAGTATTGGTGTTAGAGGCAAAATATTAGATTGGTTTATAAGTTACCTTCGTAAGCGTAGTCAAATTGTAAAAATTAATAATGTGAATAGTCCTCCAGGTCTTCTAAAATGTGGTGTTCCTCAGGGCTCAGTTTTGGGGCCCTTATTGTTTTTAATTTATTTCAATTCTATCTTTGAAATTAATCTTAGAGGGTGTGCTACAGCGTTTGCAGATGATTTGGCTTTGACATATGCGTCTAATGATTACGTTGATATTCAACGGTTTATCTATATTGATTTATGCACTCTAAGTAAATGGTTTTTTTATCATCGGCTTGTTGCTAGTGAAAAATCTAGAATTATGCATTTTAGACGGCCCGACATAACAGTTGATCAAAACTTTTTCAAGTATCACGTATACCCGTGTGATAAGAATCCATGTTTTGGGCAATGTTTTGATTTGCCCTGCATAAATGAGTTTAAATACTTAGGTGTAACAATTGACTCACAGCTAAATTGGACCTCCCACCTAACTAATATCAGGAAAATTGTTATTACTGCAGTGCATAAATTTTATAATCTTCGACCTTTGTGCCCTTCTTTTATTTTAAGAAGGTTATATCATGCTCTTGTTGAATCTATCTTAATGTATGGTATAACTAGTTGGGGTGGAATTTACTTTGCTAATATTGCAGATCTTTTTGTAGCGCAAAAAAGAATTATCAAATTAATTTATGCTTGTCCAAGGAATACACCCACTATTCCGCTTTTTCGCGAGTTAAACTTGTTGCCTCTAAGGTATTTGTATGTTTTTAAAGTATTGAAAATGTTTTTTGTTCGTAGCAATAGTTATCATAGTCGAATATACCACGTGTATAATATGAGAAATCCAAACAATTTTGTCGGTCTTCGTTGTAATAGTGAAAGGTTTAGAAGATTTTATTTATATATGGCACCTTATTGGTTCCATCTTTTACCTAAAAATGTCAAAATGCTTCCATCTGCGCAGAAACATAAATTTAACAGGGAAATTCGGACTTGGTTACTTGACATCGATGATATCGAGCAATATTTTTAGTATAAATGTTAATTTATCATACATTATGTTCTAATGTGCCGTCGTGTAGTTAAATATATCTATTTTAATAACTGAGCTTGTATTTTGTTGAAGATTATTGTTAATTATGTAAACAAAGAATATTATATAAATTTTAATTAAAATTTGTTTTAAATTGCTCCACTACAGACATAATGTCTATAGGAGCTGTACTTTATTTCATATTTTATAATGTTGTTTCAACTAGATTTTAATTTTGTATTTATTTTATTGAAATAAAGATAGTAATAATAATAATAATAATAATAATAGTTCAGGGCCATTTTCTGGGAATTTTTGGAAGTTCAAGGCCATTTTCTGTGAGTTTTTGGTAGTTCAGCGCCATTTTCTGGGAATTTTTGGAAATTCAAGGCCATTTTCTGGGAATTTTTGGAAGTTCAGGGCCATTTTCTGGGAATTTTTAGAAGTTCAAGGCCATTTTCTGGGAATTTTAGGAAATTCATGGCCATTTTCTGGGAATTTTTGGTAGTTCATGGACATTTTCTGGGAATTTTTGGAAGTTCAGGGCCATTTTCTGGGAATTTTTGGTAGTTCAGGGCCATTTTCTGGGAATTTTTGGTAGTTCAGGGCCATTTTCTGGGAATTTTTGGAAGTTCAAGGCCGTTTTCTGGGAATTTTTGGAAGTTCAAGGAAGTTTTCTGGGAATTTTTGGAAGTTCAGGGCCATTTTCTGGGAATTTTTGGAAGTTCAGGGCCATTTTCTGGGAATTTTTGGAAATTCATGGCCATTTTCTGGGAATTTTTGATAGTTCAGTGCCATTTTCTGTGAATTTTAGGAAATTCATGGCCATTTTCTTGGAATTTTTGGAAGTTCAGGGCCATTTTCTGGGAATTTTTGGCAGTTTAGGGCCATTTTCTGGGAATTTTTGGAAATTCATGGCCATTTTCTGGGAATTTTTGATAGTTCAGTGCCATTTTCTGTGAATTTTAGGAAATTCATGGCCATTTTCTGGGAATTTTTGGAAGTGCAGGGCCATTTTCTGGGAATTTTTGGCAGTTTAGGGCCATTTTCTGGGAATTTTTGAAAATTCAAGGCCATTTTCTGGGAAATTTTGGAAGTTCCGGGCCATTTTCTGGAAATTTTTGGAAGTTCAGCGCCATTTTCTGGGAATTTTTGGAAATTCGATTTTTTGGAAATCACCACCTTACTATAGATCAGCCGATTTGGGGTCAGAAAAATCCAAAATCTGCAATTGTGCTCCGATTGCGGTTCTCTGGGAATTCTATTTCTGGGTAGTTGGTGGAATTTTTGGTAGTTCAAGGCCATTTTCTGGGAAGTTTTGGAAATTCAAGGCCATTTTCTGGGAATTTTTGGAAGTTCAGGGCCATTTTCTGGGAATTTTTGGAAATTCAAGGCCATTTTCTGGGAATTTTTGGTAGTTCAGGGCCATTTTCTGGGAATTTTTGGAAATGCAAGGCCATTTTCTGGGAATTTTTGGAAGATCAGGGCCATTTTCTGGGAATTTATAGAAGTTCAAGGCCATTTTCTGGGAATTTTAGGAAATTCATGGCCATTTTCTGGGAATTTTTGGAAGTTCAGGGCCATTTTCTGGGAATTTTTGGTAGTTCAGGGCCATTTTCTGGGAATTTTTAGAAGTTCAAGGCCATTTTCTGGGAATTTTAGGAAATTCAGTGCCATTTTCTGGAATTTTTGGGAGTTCAGGGCCATTTTCTGGGAATTTTTGGAAGTTCAGGGCCATTTTCTGGGAATTTTTGGTAGTTCAGGGCCATTTTCTGGGAATTTTTGGAAGTTCAAGGCCACTTTCTGGGAGTTTTTGGTAGTTCAGCGCCATTTTCTGGGAATTTTTGGAAATTCAAGGCCATTTTCTGGGAATTTTTGGAAGTTCAGGGCCATTTTCTGGGAATTTCTAGAAGTTCAAGGCCATTTTCTGGGAATTTAAGAAAATTCATGGCCATTTTCTGGGAATTTTTGGTAGTTCATGGCCATTTTCTGGGAATTTTTGGAAGTTCAGGGCCATTTTCTGGGAATTTTTGGTAGTTCAGGGCCATTTTCTGGGAATTTTTGGTAGTTCAGGGCCATTTTCTGGGAATTTTTGGAAGTTCAAGGCCGTTTTCTGGGAATTTTTGGAAGTTCAAGGAAGTTTTCTGGGAATTTTTGGAAGTTCAGGGCCATTTTCTGGGAATTTTTGAAAGTTCAGGGCCATTTTCTGGGAATTTTTGGAAATTCAGGGCCATTTTCTGGGAGTTTTTGGAAATTCAAGGCCATTTTCTGGGAATTTTTCGGAAATTCAAGGCCATTTTCTGGGAATTTTTAGAAGTTCAAGGCCATTTTCTGGGAATTTTTGGAAGTTCAGGGCCATTTTCTGGGAATTTTTGGAAATTCATGGCCATTTTCTGGGAATTTTTGATAATTCAGTGCCATTTTCTGTGAATTTTAGGAAATTCATGGCCATTTTCTGGGAATTTTTGGAAGTTCAGGGCCATTTTCTGGGAATTTTTGGCAGTTTAGGCAATTGTGCTCCGATTGCGGTTCTCTGGGAATTCTGTTTCTGGGTAGTTGGTGGAATTTTTGGTAGTTCAAGGCCATTTTCTGAATTTTTGGAAATGCAAGGCCATTTTCTGGGAATTTTTGGAAGTTCAGGGCCATTTTCTGGGAATTTTTGGAAGTTCAAGGCCATTTTCTGGGAATTTTTGGAAATTCAAGGCCATTTTCTATTTTCTGGGAATTTTTGGAAGATCAGGGCCATTTTCTGGGAATTTTAGAAGTTCAAGGCCATTTTCTGGGAATTTTAGGAAATTCATGGCCATTTTCTGGGAATTTTTGGAAGTTCAGGGCCATTTTCTGGGAATTTTTGGTAGTTCAGGGCCATTTTCTGGGAATTTTTGGAAGTTCAAGGCCATTTTCTGGGAATTTTTGGAAGTTCAGGGCCATTTTCTGGGAATTTGTGGAAGTTCAAGGCCATTTTCTGGGAATTTTTGGAAATTCAAGGCCACTTTCTGGGAATTTCTGGAAGTTCAGGGCCATTTTCTGGGAATTTTTGGAAATTCAAGGCCATTTTCTGGGAATTTTTGGAAGTTCAGGGCCATTTTTTTTGGAATTTTGGAAGTTCAAGGCCATTTTCTTTGAATTTTTGGAAGTTCAGCGAAATTTTCTGGGAATGGTAATTTTCTGGGAATTTTTCGAAATTCAAGGCCATTTTCTGGGAATTTTTAGAAGTTCAGGGCCATTTTCTGAGAATTTTTAGAAATTCAAGGCCATTTTCTGGGAATATTTGGAAGTTCAGGTCCATTTTTTTTTGGAATTTTGGAAGTTCAAGGCTATTTTCTGGGAATTTTTGAAAGTTCAGCGAAATTTTCGGTTTGTTACGGCTTACGGGAGATGAAAGTGCAGGAGCAGAATATTGCAGTTGTCGGGAGAGGTGAATCATTGGCGTCATTAGGAATGGGAACCATTGAAAATGGAAATTTTGTTAAACGATGTTTTGTACGCTCCTAATTTAACCAAAAATTTACTTTCTATCAACGCTATATCGGAGAACGCAAAATGTTATTCTAATTACGAAAGACGACGATCTTGCTCTTGAGGGGATAAAACAAAACAACGGATTATATAATATGTAAAAGAATGAAATAAGCAAACCGTATAAATATCAGAAAAGAAGTCGTAAGCAATGGAATGGCATCATAAACTATGCCATCTTAGCTCCAAAAAAATTTATAAAGGACATAACCCAAGCATCATCAATCAATTAAATTTGGGGCCCTATTATGAAATGGATCGCATTTCGCATTTCTTAAAAGAAAATTTATTTTGACAAATCAAAAAATGTTTGTAAATAATTTTTTTCTGTTTATATTTAATATACAATTAAAATGTATTTTATTAAGAAATATTAAACTTATTTTGGTAAAAATAATTTAAAAGGAATAAAAAGAAAAATTATTTTTAAAAATTAAACACAAAAAAAAATATTTTTAATTAGTATATCGTCTACAACCTCTATGCGACCGCACACATCGCTTGTTGTGTTGGCTGCCAACCACACATTTAGCACGCCGAAAACACGGCGCCATAATTATTTTTCCCCGTATACAATTTTGGATACCTGGTACGAACAAGTATCTTAATAAAATATTAAAAATATATTTTTTTGGTGTCAACAATATTAATGTGTTTTTGATCTACGTGTGTATGTATGGCCCCACCCATATCCACATCAACGAAGTGCACATTCAAGTGGAGTCAATAATCATAATGGTGATTTAACAACCTATGCAAAAATATATTACATGGAGTCAGGTGCATACCAATACGTGCCACATACCACACCTTAACGCACATGGAGTTAAATAAACAAACACGTGTCACACCTAATACTCAGATGGAGTCCCACTGAAACAAACACGTGTCACACATATACAATGTAGCAACAGAGACAGCATAATCATCATCACCAATTAGAACCAACATCATCGCCGCCGTCATTTCGCGGAGCACATGTCCTCCGTCTTCTTCATCGCAGCTAGGGTTTGCAAAAACCCGGAAATTTTAAAACCCGGGTTTTCGGGTTTAGAAAATCCATAAACCCGGGTACCCGGGTTAAACCCGGTTTTTTTATAACTTCATTAAAATAACAAAAACATTTAAAATATGAAGTTAGAAAGTCAATATTATTCATAAAATACTAAAATAAATAAACATTCCAATCGTAAAATAAATTAAAATCAAATTGTTAAATTCATTTAAATTAAATGTCGGCGGTTGCTGATGTAACATGAAATAATATTTTAAACAATTTTCCCCGTACTCCAATATTTGTGATTTTGTACTATACGGAAGGGTAGGTATCTGCATGTTTGGTATAACTAGGCGGGCCTCTTAGATCAGGTATCAATAACATTAAACTGAAATTTCGACGATCTATAATTCTTAGTTTGAGCGCATCTAGCAGTTTTCGTCCAATATTTGAATTTAAATTTTCAATTTTTTTAAACATACAAATAATTACTGTTGCTGCTGTAATCAGAGTGGCATCCTCTCGTCGTAATAATTCAACCGCTGATTTTATTGTTATATTGCATTTCGAAAATTTTTCAATAGATCAAAATCAATTTGTGAGAGTTCATTAAGATGATTGAGGTCTTTCAAACCAAGTTTCACACATTCGAATACGACTAAGAATCGTTCTACCATATTTAAAATGGAATTCCAACGAGTCTTGCAATCTCAACAACATCGTCATCATCTTCAGCGAAGTTTATGTAGTGTGTTTGTGTTTTAATTAATACATATTAATTATAATGTAATTGAATAGAATTTATTTTGAAATATAAATCCGGGTTTTAAGTAAAAAACCCGGGTTTTCGGTTTCATGAAATTTGAAGAAAACCCGGGTTTTTGAGCCCGGGTAAACCCGGTTTGCAAACCCTAATCGCAGCCATTATCATTACCACCAGCGACAGTAGCAATGTCGATATCGTCATATAACCGCCATCATTAGACCAGCCGGCATATTAATCCATTCACCGGTTATCGGAAGCACCGTCATACAAGAATTCTAGGTTTAATTAATTTGAATATTATTATAGTTAATTAAAGGCAATGTGGCATCATCCGCTAAGCTATAGATAGGGTTTACAGTGCTATCCAGCAAATCGTTGATGTATAGCAAAAACAGGGTCGGTGACAAAGGTGATCCCTGAGGGTTCCGGCATTTGGGGAGTGCGTCGATGATGATCTCCCATTAAGCACGACGCTGATTTTTCGGTCATTGAGATAGCTTTTAATCCACAATTCAAGAATTATTTGTCACAATCCATTTTGTTTACAATCCATAATTAAAGAATTATTTGTCGGCATGAACGAAAATTTCATTGTATTAAATCAAAGATTCTTAAAATATATGTATGCAATTTTTTCAGTGTATTAGTATAATTCGCTAACACAACCTGTACCCCCCCCTGTCTATATATAGAATGTAAAATTGTGGTATAATCGGTCCAGTAACCATGGCATGGCCTGATGAGAGGATTGATTTTTCATAATCATATAGGATCATCAGTTGAAAACTGGATTTAATTATCTTACAATTTTCTAAAAAATATTAACTTCATAATTAAAAATTAACAATAATTGTGTACCTGCGTTGTAGGGGAGAACAGTTAAAATTGTATGTGTTGTGTAGGTAGGTATACTGAAAAAAATAACAAAAATTGAAATTTTGTAAGAAACGTTTTTTTAATTTTACGGTTTATTGGCGGCCTTACCTAAATATATATTTCGAAATAATGTACCACCAATTATCTCACTTATTTCGAAATTCACCACCATGATCAACACAAATTATACGCCATATCGATGAAACTAATCTATAATGTTTTGTGTCACACGCAAAATTCGAACATAAAATACAAAAAAAAATCGAAAGAACCTAGAGACAAAGAAATGATCCACACCTTTTGAAACATCTAATTATGTTAATATCTAAAGGGTTTAAAGGTTATAATCACGCCCGTTAATAATTTTTTTTTTTAGTTTTGCTTGTAAATAACATACATAGGTTTTATAAACACATTTCTTAGATTATTATTGTTGTCGTTAATTGTATCGGTTTGGTACGCTGCTATTGACAATAGATAGGAGCGGCCTCGTGTTGGCTATAAAAACGTATATAATAAAAGAAAAATAACAAAACTGAAATTACAACCATGATGATTTCTTATAATTTTGTGATTATTATCTCTTTGGATTATTATTTTGTTATTGGGTTTATGGGATAAGAACGAAAAATTATAATATGTTGACGTTTCATTTATAAGATGAATGACTTTCAAATATAAATTACGATTATTATCCTTGGACGATTTTATGACTTTTACGTATGTAAGTAGGTTAAATTGTTCTCCTTCCCAACCAAAATAACATGTTAATTAAAATAAAAACCAACAACAACGCAAATTATTAAGTAAATAACGCTATAACAATTTTCGTTTAATTATATTTTATGTTCTTAATGACTGTTACTATTAAGCATACAATAAATTTAATCATAAATAAATGAAAATTAAATTTTACCATTTTTTTTTTTTTTTTGATTTCGGGACCCAACCACAGTCGTATATTTCACTCTTTATTGCTTCAGTGGTTGCGACTTGTATGTCGTGAAAAAGCCCACTCAATCATAATTCTAATTATATATTATCATAATCATGCCAATCTAATAATCCACACTTAATAACAAGACTATAAAATATAATGGTTTACCATACCTATAGCTATATGAAGGGCTGCGAGAAAACACGAAACGTACTACACAAAAAAAAAACGGAAAAACTAAATAAAAATGGGTGAAAATTATTTCCCGCTTACATACCTACGTACTTATAAACGAATACACAACTATAACAACAACAATACAAATAGAAAACTATTTTGCACACATAACTCAAGTCCGGGAAATTAATTGTTACATTTTCGTTTGGAGTTTTTATTTTGGGGTGAAGTTTTCATTTCTTGTAAAAAAAAAATTAATTAAATGTGTTATCGTAGAGTAGCCTCGTGAAATAGATAAATTAGCTGACGCTTGGGCAATTAATTTGTAAGGTTAACGTATGGTTATTTTATACAGTCGAACATTTTTTTTTTTACTTTTATTCAACTCAATCAACACAGTGGATAGATAAATTTTAATTACGTGAAATGAATGTAATTTATTTGGCGCATTGCAGCAATGCACGTTCACCAAACTTGAACGGTGGTTTGAAAATAAGTTATATTTAAGAAGTTTTTAATACAACCCAAGTTTTGACGGTGCAGACTAACGAAAAGTTAATAAAGCTAACATCAAAAAACTTTTAGCGGTGCCAAGATGTTAATACAAAATCAATGGAAATTATCAACAATACATATGATGACAACAAGAGGTTAATCCCAATAAAATTAGGAAAAGCTAGAATTATCTCAGGAACAAATAGAATTCTTGCATGTAATCAATTTAAAATCTATTTCAAAATATACTAGAGATAGAAGACAACCTTCATTCCAAACAAGAAATAGTCAGAAATACACGTACAAAAGTTCTACATAAAACCAGTCGATTTAAACGCAAAGTGGCACAATATTTGCAAATGTCAAAATTTATTATTAGTGGTATCGACCATGGCAATCGAATCGTAGAAGCAGAGGAAACATTTGGGCCCAGAATTTTTTTTTTGGTGTTTTTCAATGAAAATCAAATTTTTCAAAGGGATCTGAAGTAATAACCAGGCGATTCAAACCCAAAGTGGAAAAATATTTGCAAATGTCAAAATTTATTATTAGTGGTATCGGCCATGGCAATCGAAACATAGTAGCAGAGGAAACATTTTGGGCCCAGAATTTTTTTTTGGTGTTTTTCAATGGAAATCAAATTTTTCAAAGGGATCTGAAGTAATAACCAGGCGATTCAAACCCAAAGTGGAAAAATATTTGCAAATGTCAAAATTTATTATTAGTGGTATCGGCCATGGCAATCGAAACATAGTAGCAGAGGAAACATTTTTGGCCCAGAATTTTTTTTTGGTGTTTTTCAATGAAAATCAAATTTTTCAAAGGGATCTGAAGTAATAACCAGGCGATTCAAACCCAAAGTGGAACAATATTGGCAAATGTCAAAATTTATTATTGGTGGTATCGGCCATGGCAATCGAAACATAGTAGCAGAGGAAACATTTTTGGCCCAGAATTTTTTTTTGGTGTTTTTCAATGAAAATCAAATTTTTCAAAGGGATCTGAAGTAATAACCAGGCGATTCAAACCCAAAGTGGAACAATATTGGCAAATGTCAAAATTTATTATTGGTGGTATCGGCCATGGCAATCGAAACATAGTAGCAGAGGAAACATTTTTGGCCCAGAATTTTTTTTTGGTGTTTTTCAATGAAAATCAAATTTTTCAAAGGGATCTGAAGTAATAACCAGGCGATTCAAACCCAAAGTGGAACAATATTGGCAAATGTCAAAATTTATTATTGGTGGTATCGGCCATGGCAATCGAAACATAGTAGCAGAGGAAACATTTTTGGCCCAGAATTTTTTTTTGGTGTTTTTCAATGAAAATCAAATTTTTCAAAGGGATCTGAAGTAATAACCAGGCGATTCAAACCCAAAGTGGAAAAATATTTGCAAATGTCAAAATTTATTATTGGTGGTATTGGCCATGGCAATCGAAACATAGTAGCAGAGGAAACATTTTTGGCCCAGAATTTTTTTTTGGTGTTTTTCAATGAAAATCAAATTTTTCAAAGGGATCTGAAGTAATAACCAGGCGATTCAAACCCAAAGTGGAACAATATTGGCAAATGTCAAAATTTATTATTGGTGGTATCGGCCATGGCAATCGAAACATAGTAGCAGAGGAAACATTTTTGGCCCAGAATTTTTTTTTGGTGTTTTTCAATGAAAATCAATTTTTTCAAAGGGATCTGAAGTAATAACCAGGCGATTCAAACCCAAAGTGGAAAAATATTTGCAAATGTCAAAATTTATTATTGGTGGTATCGGCCATGGCAATCGAAACATAGTAGCAGAGGAAACATTTTTGGCCCAGAATTTTTTTTTGGTGTTTTTCAATGAAAATCAAATTTTTCAAAGGGATCTGAAGTAATAACCAGGCGATTCAAACCCAAAGTGGAACAATATTGGCAAATGTCAAAATTTATTATTGGTGGTATCGGCCATGGCAATCGAAACATAGTAGCAGAGGAAACATTTTTGGCCTAGAATTTTTTTTTGGTGTTTTTCAATGAAAATCAAATTTTTCAAAGGGATCTGAAGTAATAACCAGACGATTCAAACTCAAAGTGGAACAATATTGGCAAATGTCAAAATTTATTATTGGTGGTATCGGCCATGGCAATCGAAACATAGTAGCAGAGGAAACATTTTTGGCCCAGAATTTTTTTTTGGTGTTTTTCAATGAAAATCAAATTTTTCAAAGGGATCTGAAGTAATAACCAGGCGATTCAAAACCAAAGTGGAAAAATATTTGCAAATGTCAACATTTATTATTGGTGGTATCGGCCATGGCAATCGAAACATAGTAGCAGAGGAAACATTTTTGGCCCAGAATTTTTTTTTGGTGTTTTTCAATGAAAATCAATTTTTTCAAAGGGATCTGAAGTAATAACCAGGCGATTCAAACCCAAAGTGGAAAAATATTTGCAAATGTCAAAATTTATTATTGGTGGTATCGGCCATGGCAATCGAAACATAGTAGCAGAGGAAACATTTTTGGCCCAGAATTTTTTTTTGGTGTTTTTCAATGAAAATCAAATTTTTCAAAGGGATCTGAAGTAATAACCAGGCGATTCAAACCCAAAGTGGAACAATATTGGCAAATGTCAAAATTTATTATTGGTGGTATCGGCCATGGCAATCGAAACATAGTAGCAGAGGAAACATTTTTGGCCTAGAATTTTTTTTTGGTGTTTTTCAATGAAAATCAAATTTTTCAAAGGGATCTGAAGTAATAACCAGACGATTCAAACTCAAAGTGGAACAATATTGGCAAATGTCAAAATTTATTATTGGTGGTATCGGCCATGGCAATCGAAACATAGTAGCAGAGGAAACATTTTTGGCCCAGAATTTTTTTTTGGTGTTTTTCAATGAAAATCAAATTTTTCAAAGGGATCTGAAGTAATAACCAGGCGATTCAAAACCAAAGTGGAAAAATATTTGCAAATGTCAACATTTATTATTGGTGGTATCGGCCATGGCAATCGAAACATAGTAGCAGAGGAAACATTTTTGGCCCAGAATTTTTTTTTGGTGTTTTTCAATGAAAATCAATTTTTTCAAAGGGATCTGAAGTAATAACCAGGCGATTCAAACCCAAAGTGGAAAAATATTTGCAAATGTCAAAATTTATTATTGGTGGTATCGGCCATGGCAATCGAAACATAGTAGCAGAGGAAACATTTTTGGCCCAGAATTTTTTTTTGGTGTTTTTCAATGAAAATCAAATTTTTCAAAGGGATCTGAAGTAATAACCAGGCGATTCAAACCCAAAGTGGAACAATATTGGCAAATGTCAAAATTTATTATTGGTGGTATCGGCCATGGCAATCGAAACATAGTAGCAGAGGAAACATTTTTGGCCTAGAATTTTTTTTTGGTGTTTTTCAATGAAAATCAAATTTTTCAAAGGGATCTGAAGTAATAACCAGACGATTCAAACTCAAAGTGGAACAATATTGGCAAATGTCAAAATTTATTATTGGTGGTATCGGCCATGGCAATCGAAACATAGTAGCAGAGGAAACATTTTTGGCCCAGAATTTTTTTTTGGTGTTTTTCAATGAAAATCAAATTTTTCAAAGGGATCTGAAGTAATAACCAGGCGATTCAAACCCAAAGTGGAACAATATTGGCAAATGTCAAAATTTATTATTGGTGGTATCGGCCATGGCAATCGAAACATAGTAGCAGAGGAAACATTTTTGGCCCAGAATTTTTTTTTGGTGTTTTTCAATGAAAATCAATTTTTTCAAAGGGATCTGAAGTAATAACCAGGCGATTCAAACCCAAAGTGGAAAAATATTTGCAAATGTCAAAATTTATTATTGGTGGTATCGGCCATGGCAATCGAAACATAGTAGCAGAGGAAACATTTTTGGCCCAGAATTTTTTTTTGGTGTTTTTCAATGAAAATCAAATTTTTCAAAGGGATCTGAAGTAATAACCAGGCGATTCAAACCCAAAGTGGAACAATATTGGCAAATGTCAAAATTTATTATTGGTGGTATCGGCCATGGCAATCGAAACATAGTAGCAGAGGAAACATTTTTGGCCTAGAATTTTTTTTTGGTGTTTTTCAATGAAAATCAAATTTTTCAAAGGGATCTGAAGTAATAACCAGACGATTCAAACTCAAAGTGGAACAATATTGGCAAATGTCAAAATTTATTATTGGTGGTATCGGCCATGGCAATCGAAACATAGTAGCAGAGGAAACATTTTTGGCCCAGAATTTTTTTTTGGTGTTTTTCAATGAAAATCAAATTTTTCAAAGGGATCTGAAGTAATAACCAGGCGATTCAAAACCAAAGTGGAAAAATATTTGCAAATGTCAACATTTATTATTGGTGGTATCGGCCATGGCAATCGAAACATAGTAGCAGAGGAAACATTTTTGGCCCAGAATTTTTTTTGGTGTTTTTCAACGAAAATCAAATTTTTCAAAGGGATCTGAAGTAATAACCAGGCGATTCAAACCCAAAGTGGAACAATATTGGCAAATGTCAAAATTTATTATTGGTGGTATCGGCCATGGCAATCGAAACGTAGTAGCAGAGGAAACATTTTGGGCCGAGAATTTTTTTTTGGTGTTTTTCAATGAAAATCAATTTTTTCAAAGGGATCTGAAGTAATAACCAGGCGATTCAAACCCAAAGTGAAAAAATATTTGCAAATGTCAAAATTTATTATTGGTGGTATCGGCCATGGCAATCGAAACATAGTAGCAGAGGAAACATTTTTGGCCCAGAATTTTTTTTTGGTGTTTTTCAATGAAAATCAAATTTTTCAAAGGGATCTGAAGTAATAACCAGGCGATTCAAACCCAAAGTGGAACAATATTGGCAAATGTCAAAATTTATTATTGGTGGTATCGGCCATGGCAATCGAAACATAGTAGCAGAGGAAACATTTTTAGCCCAGAATTTTTTTTTGGTGTTTTTCAATGAAAATCAAATTTTTCAAAGGGATCTGAAGTAATAACCAGGCGATTCAAACCCAAAGTGGAAAAATATTGGCAAATGTCAAAATTTATTATTGGTGGTATCGGCCATGGCAATCGAAGCGTAGTAGCAGAGGAAACATTTTGGGCCGAGAATTTTTTTTTTGGTGTTTTTCAATGAAAATCAAATTTTTCAAAGGGATCTGAAGTAATAACCAGGCGATTCAAACCCAAAGTGGAACAATATTTGCAAATGTCAAAATTTATTATTGGTGGTATCGGCCATGGCAATCAAAACGTAGTAGCATAGGAAACATTTTTGGCCCAGAATTTTTTTTTGGTGTTTTTCAATGAAAATCAAATTTTTCAAAGGGATCTGAAGTAATAACCAGGCGATTCAAACCCAAAGTGGAACAATATTGGCAAATGTCAAAATTTATTATTGGTGGTATCGGCCATGGCAATCAAAACATAGTAGCAGAGGAAACATTTTTAGCCCAGAATTTTTTTTTGGTGTTTTTCATTGGAAATCAAATTTTTCAAAGGGATCTGAAGTAATAACCATGCGATTCAAACCCAAAGTGGAACAATATTTGCAAATGTCAAAATTTATTATTGGTGGTATCGGCCATGGCAATCGAAACGTAGTAGCAGAGGAAACATTTTGGGCCGAGAATTTTTTTTTGGTGTTTTTCAATGAAAATCAATTTTTTCAAAGGGATCTGAAGTAATAACCAGGCGATTCAAACCCAAAGTGAAAAAATATTTGCAAATGTCAAAATTTATTATTGGTGGTATCGGCCATGGCAATCGAAACATAGTAGCAGAGGAAACATTTTTGGCCCAGAATTTTTTTTTGGTGTTTTTCAATGAAAATCAAATTTTTCAAAGGGATCTGAAGTAATAACCAGGCGATTCAAACCCAAAGTGGAACAATATTTGCAAATGTCAAAATTTATTATTGGTGGTATCGGCCATGGCAATCGAAACGTAGTAGCAGAGGAAACATTTTTGGGCCAGAATTTTTTTTTGGTGTTTTTCAATGAAAATCAAATTTTTCAAAGGGATCTGAAGTAATAACCAGGCGATTCAAACCCAAAGTGGAACAATATTAGCAAATGTCAAAATTTATTATTGGTGGTATCGGCCATGGCAATCGAAACGTAGTAGCAGAGGAAACATTTTGGGCCGAGAATTTTTTTTTGGTGTTTTTCAATGAAAATCAATTTTTTCAAAGGGATCTGAAGTAATAACCAGGCGATTCAAACCCAAAGTGGAAAAATATTTGCAAATGTCAAAATTTATTATTGGTGGTATCGGCCATGGCAATCGAAACGTAGTAGCAGAGGAAACATTTTGGGCCGAGAATTTTTTTTTGGTGTTTTTCAATGAAAATCAAATTTTTCAAAGGGATCTGAAGTAATAACCAGGCGATTCAAACCCAAAGTGGAACAATATTGGCAAATGTCAAAATTTATTATTGGTGGTATCGGCCATGGCAATCGAAACATAGTAGCATAGGAAACATTTTTGGCCCAGAATTTTTTTTTGGTGTTTTTCAATGAAAATCAAATTTTTCAAAGGGATCTGAAGTAATAACCAGGCGATTCAAACCCAAAGTGGAACAATATTGGCAAATGTCAAAATTTATTATTGGTGGTATCGGCCATGGCAATCGAAACGTAGTAGCAGAGGAAACAATTTGGGCCAAGAATTTTTTTTTGGTGTTTTTCAATGAAAATGAAATTTTTCAAAGGGATCTGAAGTAATAACCAGGCGATTCAAACCCAAAGTGGAAAAATATTTGCAAATGTCAAAATTTATTATTGGTGGTATCGGCCATGGCAATCGAAACATAGTAGCAGAGGAAACATTTTTGGCCCAGAATTTTTTTTTGGTGTTTTTCAATGAAAATCAAATTTTTCAAAGGGATCTGAAGTAATAACCAGGCGATTCAAACCCAAAGTGGAACAATATTGGCAAATGTCAAAATTTATTATTGGTGGTATCGGCCATGGCAATCGAAGCGTAGTAGCAGAGGAAACATTTTGGGCCGAGAATTTTTTTTTGGTGTTTTTCAATGAAAATCAATTTTTTCAAAGGGATCTGAAGTAATAACCAGGCGATTCAAACCCAAAGTGGAACAATATTTGCAAATGTCAAAATTTATTATTGGTGGTATCGGCCATGGCAATCAAAACGTAGTAGCAGAGGAAACAATTTTGGCCCAGAATTTTTTTTTGGTGTTTTTCAATGAAAATCAAATTTTTCAAAGGGATCTGAAGTAATAACCAGGCGATTCAAACCCAAAGTGGAACAATATTTGCAAATGTCAAAATTTATTATTGGTGGTATCGGCCATGGCAATCAAAACATAGTAGCAGAGGAAACATTTTTAGCCCAGAATTTTTTTTTGGTGTTTTTCATTGGAAATCAAATTTTTCAAAGGGATCTGAAGTAATAACCAGGCGATTCAAACCCAAAGTGGAACAATATTTGCAAATGTCAAAATTTATTATTGGTGGTATCGGCCATGGCAATCAAAACATAGTAGCAGAGGAAACATTTTTGGCCCAGAATTTTTTTTTGGTGTTTTTCATTGGAAATCAAATTTTTCAAAGGGATCTGAAGTAATAACCAGGCGATTCAAACCCAAAGTGGAAAAATATTTGCAAATGTCAAAATTTATTATTGGTGGTATCGGCCATGGCAATCGAAACATAGTAGCAGAAGAAACATTTTTGGCCCAGAATTTTTTTTTGGTGTTTTTCAATGAAAATCAATTTTTTCAAAGCGATCTGAAGTAATAACCAGGCGATTCAAACCCAAAGTGGAAAAATATTTGCAAATGTCAAAATTTATTATTGGTGGTATCGGCCATGGCAATCGAAACATAGTAGCAGAAGAAACATTTTTGGCCCAGAATTTTTTTTTGGTGTTTTTCAATGAAAATCAAATTTTTCAAAGGGATCTGAAGTAATAACCAGGCGATTCAAACCCAAAGTGGAACAATATTGGCAAATGTCAAAATGTATTATTGGTTGTATCGGCCATGGCAATCGAAACGTAGTAGCAGAGGAAACATTTTGGGCCGAGAATTTTTTTTTGGTGTTTTTCAATGAAAATCAATTTTTTCAAAGGGATCTGAAGTAATAACCAGGCGATTCAAACCCAAAGTGGAAAAATATTTGCAAATGTCAAAATTTATTATTGGTGGTATCGGCCATGGCAATCGAAACATAGTAGCAGAGGAAACATTTTTGGCCCAGAATTTTTTTTTGGTGTTTTTCAATGAAAATCAATTTTTTCAAAGGGATCTGAAGTAATAACCAGGCGATTCAAACCCAAAGTGGAAAAATATTTGCAAATGTCAAAATTTATTATTGGTGGTATCGGCCATGGCAATCGAAACATAGTAGCAGAGGAAACATTTTTGGCCCAGAATTTTTTTTTGGTGTTTTTCAATGCAAATCAAATTTTTCAAAGGGATCTGAAGTAATAACCAGGCGATTCAAACCCAAAGTGGAACAATATTAGCAAATGTCAAAATTTATTATTGGTGGTATCGGCCATGGCAATCGAAACGTAGTAGCAGAGGAAACATTTTGGGCCGAGAATTTTTTTTTGGTGTTTTTCAATGAAAATCAAATTTTCCAAAGGGATCTGAAGTAATAACCAGGCGATTCAAACCCAAAGTGGAACAATATTGGCAAATGTCAAAATTTATTATTGGTGGTATCGGCCATGGCAATCGAAACGTAGTAGCAGAGGAAACAATTTGGGCCTAGAATTTTTTTTTGGTGTTTTTCAATGAAAATCAATTTTTTCAAAGGGACCTGAAGTAATAACCAGGCGATTCAAACCCAAAGTGGAAAAATATTTGCAAATGTCAAAATTTATTATTGGTGGTATCGGCCATGGCAATCGAAACATAGTAGCAGAGGAAACATTTTTGGCCCAGAATTTTTTTTTGGTGTTTTTCAATGAAAATCAAATTTTTCAAAGGGATCTGAAGTAATAACCAGGCGATTCAAACCCAAAGTGGAACAATATTGGCAAATGTCAAAATTTATTATTGGTGGTATCGGCCATGGCAATCGAAACATAGTAGCAGAGGAAACATTTTTGGCCCAGAATTTTTTTTTGGTGTTTTTCAATGAAAATCAAATTTTTCAAAGGGATCTGAAGTAATAACCAGGCGATTCAAACCCAAAGTGGAACAATATTGGCAAATGTCAAAATTTATTATTGGTGGTATCGGCCATGGCAATCGAAACGTAGTAGCAGAGGAAACATTTTGGGCCGAGAATTTTTTTTTGGTGTTTTTCAATGAAAATCAAATTTTTCAAAGGGATCTGAAGTAATAACCAGGCGATTCAAACCCAAAGTGGAAAAATATTTGCAAATGTCAAAATTTATTATTGGTGGTATCGGCCATGGCAATCGAAACATAGTAGCAGAGGAAACATTTTTGGCCCAGAATTTTTTTTTGGTGTTTTTCATTGGAAATCAAATTTTTCAAAGGGATCTGAAGTAATAACCAGGCGATTCAAACCCAAAGTGGAACAATATTGGCAAATGTCAAAATTTATTATTGGTGGTATCGGCCATGGCAATCGAAACGTAGTAGCAGAGGAAACAATTTGGGCCAAGAATTTTTTTTTGGTGTTTTTCAATGAAAATCAAATTTTTCAAAGGGATCTGAAGTAATAACCAGGCGATTCAAACCCAAAGTGGAAAAATATTTGCAAATGTCAAAATTTATTATTGGTGGTATCGGCCATGGCAATCGAAACATAGTAGCAGAGGAAACATTTTTGGCCCAGAATTTTTTTTTGGTGTTTTTCAATGAAAATCAAATTTTTCAAAGGGATCTGAAGTAATAACCAGGCGATTCAAACCCAAAGTGGAACAATATTTGCAAATGTCAAAATTTATTATTGGTGGTATCGGCCATGGCAATCAAAACGTAGTAGCAGAGGAAACAATTTGGGCCAAGAATTTTTTTTTGGTGTTTTTCAATGAAAATCAAATTTTTCAAAGGGATCTGAAGTAATAACCAGGCGATTCAAACCCAAAGTGGAAAAATATTTGCAAATGTCAAAATTTATTATTGGTGGTATCGGCCATGGCAATCGAAACGTAGTAGCAGAGGAAACATTTTGGGCCGAGAATTTTTTTTTGGTGTTTTTCAATGAAAATCAAATTTTTCAAAGGGATCTGAAGTAATAACCAGGCGATTCAAACCCAAAGTGGAACAATATTTGCAAATGTCAAAATTTATTATTGGTGGTATCGGCCATGGCAATCAAAACGTAGTAGCAGAGGAAACAATTTTGGCCCAGAATTTTTTTTTGGTGTTTTTCAATGAAAATCAAATTTTTCAAAGGGATCTGAAGTAATAACCAGGCGATTCAAACCCAAAGTGGAACAATATTTGCAAATGTCAAAATTTATTATTGGTGGTATCGGCCATGGCAATCAAAACATAGTAGCAGAGGAAACATTTTTAGCCCAGAATTTTTTTTTGGTGTTTTTCATTGAAAATCAAATTTTTCAAAGGGATCTGAAGTAATAACCAGGCGATTCAAACCCAAAGTGGAACAATATTTGCAAATGTCAAAATTTATTATTGGTGGTATCGGCCATGGCAATCAAAACATAGTAGCAGAGGAAACATTTTTGGCCCAGAATTTTTTTTTGGTGTTTTTCATTGGAAATCAAATTTTTCAAAGGGATCTGAAGTAATAACCAGGCGATTCAAACCCAAAGTGGAACAATATTTGCAAATGTCAAAATTTATTATTGGTGATATCGGCCATGGCAATCGAAACGTAGTAGCAGAGGAAACATTTTGGGCCGAGAATTTTTTTTTGGTGTTTTTCAATGAAAATCAATTTTTTCAAAGGGATCTGAAGTAATAACCAGGCGATTCAAACCCAAAGTGGAAAAATATTTGCAAATGTCAAAATTTATTATTGGTGGTATCGGCCATGGCAATCGAAACATAGTAGCAGAGGAAACATTTTTGGCCCAGAATTTTTTTTTGGTGTTTTTCAATGAAAATCAATTTTTTCAAAGGGATCTGAAGTAATAACCAGGCGATTCAAACCCAAAGTGGAAAAATATTTGCAAATGTCAAAATTTATTATTGGTGGTATCGGCCATGGCAATCGAAACGTAGTAGCAGAGGAAACATTTTTGGCCCAGAATTTTTTTTTGGTGTTTTTCAATGAAAATCAAATTTTTCAAAGGGATCTGAAGTAATAACCAGGCGATTCAAACCCAAAGTGGAACAATATTGGCAAATGTCAAAATGTATTATTGGTTGTATCGGCCATGGCAATCGAAACGTAGTAGCAGAGGAAACATTTTGGGCCAAGAATTTTTTTTTGGTGTTTTTCAATGAAAATCAATTTTTTCAAAGGGATCTGAAGTAATAACCAGGCGATTCAAACCCAAAGTGGAAAAATATTTGCAAATGTCAAAATTTATTATTGGTGGTATCGGCCATGGCAATCGAAACATAGTAGCAGAGGAAACATTTTTGGCCCAGAATTTTTTTTTGGTGTTTTTCAATGAAAATCAATTTTTTCAAAGGGATCTGAAGTAATAACCAGGCGATTCAAACCCAAAGTGGAAAAATATTTGCAAATGTCAAAATTTATTATTGGTGGTATCGGCCATGGCAATCGAAACATAGTAGCAGAGGAAACATTTTTGGCCCAGAATTTTTTTTTGGTGTTTTTCAATGAAAATCAAATTTTTCAAAGGGATCTGAAGTAATAACCAGGCGATTCAAACCCAAAGTGGAACAATATTAGCAAATATCAAAATTTATTATTGGTGGTATCGGCCATGGCAATCGAAACGTAGTAGCAGAGGAAACATTTTGGGCCGAGAATTTTTTTTTGGTGTTTTTCAATGAAAATCAAATTTTTCAAAGGGATCTGAAGTAATAACCAGGCGATTCAAACCCAAAGTGGAACAATATTGGCAAATGTCAAAATTTATTATTGGTGGTATCGGCCATGGCAATCGAAACGTAGTAGAAGAGGAAACAATTTGGGCCAAGAATTTTTTTTGGTGTTTTTCAATGAAAATCAATTTTTTCAAAGGGATCTGAAGTAATAACCAGGCGATTCAAACCCAAAGTGGAAAAATATTTGCAAATGTCAAAATTTATTATTGGTGGTATCGGCCATGGCAATCGAAACATAGTAGCAGAGGAAACATTTTTGGCCCAGAATTTTTTTTTGGTGTTTTTCAATGAAAATCAAATTTTTCAAAGGGATCTGAAGTAATAACCAGGCGATTCAAACCCAAAGTGGAACAATATTGGCAAATGTCAAAATTTATTATTGGTGGTATCGGCCATGGCAATCGAAACATAGTAGCAGAGGAAACATTTTTGGCCCAGAATTTTTTTTGGTGTTTTTCAATGAAAATCAAATTTTTCAAAGGGATCTGAAGTAATAACCAGGCGATTCAAACCCAAAGTGGAACAATATTGGCAAATGTCAAAATTTATTATTGGTGGTATCGGCCATGGCAATCGAAACGTAGTAGCAGAGGAAACATTTTGGGCCGAGAATTTTTTTTTGGTGTTTTTCAATGAAAATCAAATTTTTCAAAGGGATCTGAAGTAATAACCAGGCGATTCAAACCCAAAGTGGAACAATATTTGCAAATGTCAAAATTTATTATTGGTGGTATCGGCCATGGCAATGAAAACATAGTAGCAGAGGAAACATTTTTAGCCCAGAATTTTTTTTTGGTGTTTTTCATTGGAAATCAATTTTTTCAAAGGGATCTGAAGTAATAACCAGGCGATTCAAACCCAAAGTGGAACAATATTTGCAAATGTCAAAATTTATTATTGGTGGTATCGGCCATGGCAATCAAAACATAGTAGCAGAGGAAACATTTTTAGCCCAGAATTTTTTTTTGGTGTTTTTCATTGGAAATCAAATTTTTCAAAGGGATCTGAAGTAATAACCAGGCGATTCAAACCCAAAGTGGAACAATATTTGCAAATGTCAAAATTTATTATTGGTGGTATCGGCCATGGCAATCGAAGCGTAGTAGCAGAGGAAACATTTTGGGCCGAGAATTTTTTTTTGGTGTTTTTCAATGAAAATCAATTTTTTCAAAGGGATCTGAAGTAATAACCAGGCGATTCAAACCCAAAGTGGAAAAATATTTGCAAATGTCAAAATTTATTATTGGTGGTATCGGCCATGGCAATCGAAACATAGTAGCAGAGGAAACATTTTTGGCCCAGAATTTTTTTTTGGTGTTTTTCAATGAAAATCAATTTTTTCAAAGGGATCTGAAGTAATAACCAGGCGATTCAAACCCAAAGTGGAAAAATATTTGCAAATGTCAAAATTTATTATTGGTGGTATCGGCCATGGCAATCGAAACATAGTAGCAGAGGAAACATTTTTGGCCCAGAATTTTTTTTTGGTGTTTTTCAATGAAAATCAAATTTTTCAAAGGGATCTGAAGTAATAACCAGGCGATTCAAACCCAAAGTGGAACAATATTGGCAAATGTCAAAATTTATTATTGGTTGTATCGGCCATGGCAATCGAAACGTAGTAGCAGAGGAAACATTTTGGGCCGAGAATTTTTTTTTGGTGTTTTTCAATGAAAATCAATTTTTTCAAAGGGATCTGAAGTAATAACCAGGCGATTCAAACCCAAAGTGGAAAAATATTTGCAAATGTCAAAATTTATTATTGGTGGTATCGGCCATGGCAATCGAAACGTAGTAGCAGAGGAAACATTTTTGGCCCAGAATTTTTTTTTGGTGTTTTTCAATGAAAATCAATTTTTTCAAAGGGATCTGAAGTAATAACCAGGCGATTCAAACCCAAAGTGGAAAAATATTTGCAAATGTCAAAATTTATTATTGGTGGTATCGGCCATGGCAATCGAAACATAGTAGCAGAGGAAACATTTTTGGCCCAGAATTTTTTTTTGGTGTTTTTCAATGAAAATCAAATTTTTCAAAGGGATCTGAAGTAATAACCAGGCGATTCAAACCCAAAGTGGAACAATATTGGCAAATGTCAAAATTTATTATTGGTGGTATCGGCCATGGCAATCGAAACGTAGTAGCAGAGGAAACATTTTGGGCCGAGAATTTTTTTTTGGTGTTTTTCAATGAAAATCAAATTTTTCAAAGGGATCTGAAGTAATAACCAGGCGATTCAAACCCAAAGTGGAAAAATATTTGCAAATGTCAAAATTTATTATTGGTGGTATCGGCCATGGCAATCGAAACATAGTAGCAGAGGAAACATTTTTGGCCCAGAATTTTTTTTTTGGTGTTTTTCAATGAAAATCAAATTTTTCAAAGGAATCTGAAGTAATAACCAGGCGATTCAAACCCAAAGTGGAAAAATATTTGCAAATGTCAAAATTTATTATTGGTTGTATCGGCCATGGCAATCGAAACGTAGTAGCAGAGGAAACATTTTGGGCCGAGAATTTTTTTTTGGTGTTTTTCAATGAAAATCAATTTTTTCAAAGGGATCTGAAGTAATAACCAGGCGATTCAAACCCAAAGTGGAAAAATATTTGCAAATGTCAAAATTTATTATTGGTGGTATTGGCCATGGCAATTGAAACATAGTAGCAGAGGAAATATTTTTGGGCCAGAATTTTTTTTTGGTGTTTTTCAATGAAAATCAAATTTTTCAAAGGGATCTGAAGTAATAACCAGGCGATTCAAACCCAAAGTGGAACAATATTGGCAAATGTCAAAATTTATTATTGGTGGTATCGGCCATGGCAATCGAAACATAGTAGCAGAGGAAACATTTTTGGCCCAGAATTTTTTTTTGGTGTTTTTCAATGAAAATCAAATTTTTCAAAGGGATCTGAAGTAATAACCAGGCGATTCAAACCCAAAGTGGAACAATATTGGCAAATGTCAAAATTTATTATTGGTGGTATCGGCCATGGCAATCGAAACATAGTAGCAGAGGAAACATTTTTGGGCCAGAATTTTTTTTTGGTGTTTTTCAATGAAAATCAAATTTTTCAAAGGGATCTGAAGTAATAACCAGGCGATTCAAACCCAAAGTGGAAAAATATTTGCAAATGTCAAAATTTATTATTGGTGGTATCGGCCATGGCAATAAAAACATAGTAGCAAAGGAAAGAATTTTGGCCCAGAATTTTTTTTGGTGTTTTTCAATGAAAATCAAATTTTTCAAAGGGATCTGAAGTAATAACCAGGCGATTCTAACAAAAAGTGGAAAAATATTTGCAAATGTCAAAATTTATTATTGGTGGTATCGGCCATGGCAATCGAAACATAGTAGCAGAGGAAACATTTTTGGCCCAGAATTTTTTTTTGGTGTTTTTCAATTAAAATCAAATTTTTCAAAGGGATCTGAAGTAATAACCAGGCGATTCAAACCCAAAGTGGAAAAATATTTGCAAATGTCAAAATTTATTATTGGTTGTATCGGCCATGGCAATCGAAACGTAGTAGCAGAGGAAACATTTTGGGCCGAGAATTTTTTTTTGGTGTTTTTCAATGAAAATCAAATTTTTCAAAGGGATCTGAAGTAATAACCAGGCGATTCAAACCCAAAGTGGAAAAATATTTGCAAATGTCAAAATTTATTATTGGTGGTATCGGCCATGGCAATCGAAACATAGTAGCAGAGGAAACATTTTTGGCCCAGAATTTTTTTTTGGTGTTTTTCAATTAAAATCAAATTTTTCAAAGGGATCTGAAGTAATAACCAGGCGATTCAAACCCAAAGTGGAAAAATATTTGCAAATGTCAAAATTTATTATTGGTTGTATCGTCCATGGCAATCGAAACGTAGTAGCAGAGGAAACATTTTTGGCCCAGAATTTTTTTTTGGTGTTTTTCAATGAAAATCAAATTTTTCAAAGGGATCTGAAGTAATAACCAGGCGATTCAAACCCAAAGTGGAACAATATTGGCAAATGTCAAAATTTATTATTGGTGGTATCGGCCATGGCAATCGAAACATAGTAGCAGAGGAAACATTTTTGGCCCAGAATTTTTTTTTGGTGTTTTTCAATGAAAATCAAATTTTTCAAAGGGATCTGAAGTAATAACCAGGCGATTCAAACCCAAAGTGGAACAATATTTGCAAATGTCAAAATTTATTATTGGTGGTATCGGCCATGGCAATCGAAACATAGTAGCAGAGGAAACATTTTTGGCCCAGAATTTTTTTTTGGTGTTTTTCAATGAAAATCAAATTTTTCAAAGGGATCTGAAGTAATAACCAGGCGATTCAAACCCAAAGTGGAACAATATTGGCAAATGTCAAAATTTATTATTGGTGGTATTGGCCATGGCAATCGAAACGTAGTAGCAGAGGAAACATTTTGGGCCGAGAATTTTTTTTTGGTGTTTCTCAATGAAAATCAAATTTTTCAAAGGGATCTGAAGTAATAACCAGGCGATTCAAACCCAAAGTGGAAAAATATTGGCAAATGTCAAAATTTATTATTGGTGGTATCGGCCATGGCAATCGAAACGTAGTAGCAGAGGAAACAATTTGGGCCAAGAATTTTTTTTTGGTGTTTTTCAATGAAAATCAATTTTTTCAAAGGGATCTGAAGTAATAACCAGGCGATTCAAACCCAAAGTGGAAAAATATTTGCAAATGTCAAAATTTATTATTGGTGGTATCGGCCATAGAAATCGAAACATAGTAGCAGAGGAAACATTTTTGGCCCAGAATTTTTTTTTGGTGTTTTTCAATTAAAATCAAATTTTTCAAAGGGATCTGAAGTAATAACCAGGCGATTCAAACCCAAAGTGGAACAATATTGGCAAATGTCAAAATTTATTATTGGTGGTATCGGCCATGGCAATCGAAACATAGTAGCAGAGGAAACATTTTTGGCCCAGAATTTTTTTTTGGTGTTTTTCAATTAAAATCAAATTTTTCAAAGGGATCTGAAGTAATAACCAGGCGATTCAAACCCAAAGTGGAAAAATATTTGCAAATGTCAAAATTTATTATTGGTGGTATCGGCCATGGCAATCGAAACATAGTAGCAGAGGAAACATTTTTGGCCCAGAATTTTTTTTTGGTGTTTTTCAATGAAAATCAATTTTTTCAAAGGGATCTGAAGTAATAACCAGGCGATTCAAACCCAAAGTGGAACAATATTTGCAAATGTCAAAATTTATTATTGGTGGTATCGGCCATGGCAATCAAAACGTAGTAGCAGAGGAAACATTTTTGGCCCAAAATTTTTTTTTTTGTGTTTTTCAATGAAAATCAAATTTTTCAAAGGGATCTGAAGTAATAACCAGGCGATTCAAACCCAAAGTGGAACAATATTTGCAAATGTCAAAATTTATTATTGGTGGTATCGGCCATGGCAATCAAAACATAGTAGCAGAGGAAACATTTTTGGCCCAGAATTTTTTTTTGGTGTTTTTCATTGGAAATCAAATTTTTCAAAGGGATCTGAAGTAATAACCAGGCGATTCAAACCCAAAGTGGAACAATATTTGCAAATGTCAAAATTTATTATTGGTGGTATCGGCCATGGCAATCAAAACATAGTAGCAGAGGAAACATTTTTAGCCCAGAATTTTTTTTTGGTGTTTTTCATTGGAAATCAATTTTTTCAAAGGGATCTGAAGTAATAACCAGGCGATTCAAACCCAAAGTGGAAAAATATTTGCAAATGTCAAAATTTATTATTGGTGGTATCGGCCATGGCAATCGAAACATAGTAGCAGAGGAAACATTTTTGGCCCAGAATTTTTGTTTGGTGTTTTTCAATGTAAATCAAATTTTTCAAAGGGATCTGAAGTAATAACCAGGCGATTCAAACCCAAAGTGGAAAAATATTTGCAAATGTCAAAATTTATTATTGGTGGTATCGGCCATGGCAATCGAAACATAGTAGCAGAGGAAACATTTTGGGCCGAGAATTTTTTTTTGGTGTTTTTCAATGAAAATCAATTTTTTCAAAGGGATCTGAAGTAATAACCAGGCGATTCAAACCCAAAGTGGAACAATATTGGCAAATGTCAAAATTTATTATTGGTGGTATCGGCCATGGCAATCGAAACGTAGTAGCAGAGGAAACATTTTGGGCCGAGAATTTTTTTTTGGTGTTTTTCAATGAAAATCAAATTTTTCAAAGGGATCTGAAGTAATAACCAGGCGATTCAAACCCAAAGTAGAAAAATATTTGCAAATGTCAAAATTTATTATTGGTGGTATCGGCCATGGCAATCGAAACGTAGTAGCAGAGGAAACATTTTTGGCCCAGAATTTTTTTTTGGTGTTTTTCAATGAAAATCAATTTTTTCAAAGGGATCTGAAGTAATAACCAGGCGATTCAAACCCAAAGTGGAAAAATATTTGCAAATGTCAAAATTTATTATTGGTGGT
The DNA here is from genome assembly GCA_963556165.1 of Tipula helvola. Taxonomy (NCBI): domain Eukaryota; kingdom Metazoa; phylum Arthropoda; class Insecta; order Diptera; family Tipulidae; genus Tipula; species Tipula helvola. Next base: position 302,012,194 of record OY744483.1, on the reverse strand, counting down.
ATCGGCCATGGCAATCGAAACATAGTAGCAGAGGAAACATTTTTGGCCCAGAATTTTTTTTTGGTGTTTTTCAATTAAAATCAAATTTTTCTAAGGGATCTGAAGTAATAACCAGGCGATTCAAACCCAAAGTGGAAAAATATTTGCAAATGTCAAAATTTATTATTGGTTGTATCGTCCATGGCAATCGAAACGTAGTAGCAGAGGAAACATTTTTGGCCCAGAATTTTTTTTTGGTGTTTTTCAATGAAAATCAAATTTTTCAAAGGGATCTGAAGTAATAACCAGGCGATTCAAACCCAAAGTGGAAAAATATTTGCAAATGTCAAAATTTATTATTGGTGGTATCGGCCATGGCAATCGAAACATAGTAGCAGAGGAAACATTTTTGGCCCAGAATTTTTTTTTGGTGTTTTTCAATGAAAATCAAATTTTTCAAAGGGATCTGAAGTAATAACCAGGCGATTCAAACCCAAAGTGGAACAATATTTGCAAATGTCAAAATTTATTATTGGTGATATCGGCTATGGCAATCGAAACGTTGTAGCAGAGGAAACATTTTGGGCCGAGAATTTTTTTCTGGTGTTTTTCAATGGAAATCAATTTTTTCAAAGGGATCTGAAGTAATAACCAGGCGATTCAAACCCAAAGTGGAAAAATATTTGCAAATGTCAAAATTTATTATTGGTGGTATCGGCCATGGCAATCGAAACATAGTAGCAGAGGAAACATTTTTGGCCCAGAATTTTTTTTTGGTGTTTTTCAATGAAAATCAAATTTTTCAAAGGGATCTGAAGTAATAACCAGGCGATTCAAACCCAAAGTGGAACAATATTGGCAAATGTCAAAATTTATTATTGGTGGTATCGGCCATGGCAATCGAAACGTAGTAGCAGAGGAAACATTTTGGGCCGAGAATTTTTTTTTGGTGTTTTTCAATGAAAATCAAATTTTTCAAAGGGATCTGAAGTAATAACCAGGCGATTCAAACCCAAAGTGGAAAAATATTTGCAAATGTCAAAATTTATTATTGGTGTATCGGCCATGGCAATAAAAACATAGTAGCAAAGGAAAGAATTTTGGCCCAGAATTTTTTTTGGTGTTTTTCAATGAAAATCAAATTTTTCAAAGGGATCTGAAGTAATAACCAGGCGATTCTAACAAAAAGTGGAAAAATATTTGCAAATGTCAAAATTTATTATTGGTGGTATCGGCCATGGCAATCGAAACATAGTAGCAGAGGAAACATTTTTGGCCCAGAATTTTTTTTTGGTGTTTTTCAATTAAAATCAAATTTTTCAAAGGGATCTGAAGTAATAACCAGGCGATTCAAACCCAAAGTGGAAAAATATTTGCAAATGTCAAAATTTATTATTGGTTGTATCGGCCATGGCAATCGAAACGTAGTAGCAGAGGAAACATTTTGGGCCGAGAATTTTTTTTTGGTGTTTTTCAATGAAAATCAAATTTTTCAAAGGGATCTGAAGTAATAACCAGGCGATTCAAACCCAAAGTGGAAAAATATTTGCAAATGTCAAAATTTATTATTGGTGGTATCGGCCATGGCAATCGAAACATAGTAGCAGAGGAAACATTTTTGGCCCAGAATTTTTTTTTGGTGTTTTTCAATTAAAATCAAATTTTTCAAAGGGATCTGAAGTAATAACCAGGCGATTCAAACCCAAAGTGGAAAAATATTTGCAAATGTCAAAATTTATTATTGGTTGTATCGTCCATGGCAATCGAAACGTAGTAGCAGAGGAAACATTTTTGGCCCAGAATTTTTTTTTGGTGTTTTTCAATGAAAATCAAATTTTTCAAAGGGATCTGAAGTAATAACCAGGCGATTCAAACCCAAAGTGGAACAATATTGGCAAATGTCAAAATTTATTATTGGTGGTATCGGCCATGGCAATCGAAACATAGTAGCAGAGGAAACATTTTTGGCCCAGAATTTTTTTTTGGTGTTTTTCAATGAAAATCAAATTTTTCAAAGGGATCTGAAGTAATAACCAGGCGATTCAAACCCAAAGTGGAACAATATTTGCAAATGTCAAAATTTATTATTGGTGGTATCGGCCATGGCAATCGAAACATAGTAGCAGAGGAAACATTTTTGGCCCAGAATTTTTTTTTGGTGTTTTTCAATGAAAATCAAATTTTTCAAAGGGATCTGAAGTAATAACCAGGCGATTCAAACCCAAAGTGGAACAATATTGGCAAATGTCAAAATTTATTATTGGTGGTATTGGCCATGGCAATCGAAACGTAGTAGCAGAGGAAACATTTTGGGCCGAGAATTTTTTTTTGGTGTTTCTCAATGAAAATCAAATTTTTCAAAGGGATCTGAAGTAATAACCAGGCGATTCAAACCCAAAGTGGAAAAATATTGGCAAATGTCAAAATTTATTATTGGTGGTATCGGCCATGGCAATCGAAACGTAGTAGCAGAGGAAACAATTTGGGCCAAGAATTTTTTTTTGGTGTTTTTCAATGAAAATCAATTTTTTCAAAGGGATCTGAAGTAATAACCAGGCGATTCAAACCCAAAGTGGAAAAATATTTGCAAATGTCAAAATTTATTATTGGTGGTATCGGCCATAGAAATCGAAACATAGTAGCAGAGGAAACATTTTTGGCCCAGAATTTTTTTTTGGTGTTTTTCAATTAAAATCAAATTTTTCAAAGGGATCTGAAGTAATAACCAGGCGATTCAAACCCAAAGTGGAACAATATTGGCAAATGTCAAAATTTATTATTGGTGGTATCGGCCATGGCAATCGAAACATAGTAGCAGAGGAAACATTTTTGGCCCAGAATTTTTTTTTGGTGTTTTTCAATTAAAATCAAATTTTTCAAAGGGATCTGAAGTAATAACCAGGCGATTCAAACCCAAAGTGGAAAAATATTTGCAAATGTCAAAATTTATTATTGGTGGTATCGGCCATGGCAATCGAAACATAGTAGCAGAGGAAACATTTTTGGCCCAGAATTTTTTTTTGGTGTTTTTCAATGAAAATCAATTTTTTCAAAGGGATCTGAAGTAATAACCAGGCGATTCAAACCCAAAGTGGAACAATATTTGCAAATGTCAAAATTTATTATTGGTGGTATCGGCCATGGCAATCAAAACGTAGTAGCAGAGGAAACATTTTTGGCCCAAAATTTTTTTTTTTGTGTTTTTCAATGAAAATCAAATTTTTCAAAGGGATCTGAAGTAATAACCAGGCGATTCAAACCCAAAGTGGAACAATATTTGCAAATGTCAAAATTTATTATTGGTGGTATCGGCCATGGCAATCAAAACATAGTAGCAGAGGAAACATTTTTGGCCCAGAATTTTTTTTTGGTGTTTTTCATTGGAAATCAAATTTTTCAAAGGGATCTGAAGTAATAACCAGGCGATTCAAACCCAAAGTGGAACAATATTTGCAAATGTCAAAATTTATTATTGGTGGTATCGGCCATGGCAATCAAAACATAGTAGCAGAGGAAACATTTTTAGCCCAGAATTTTTTTTTGGTGTTTTTCATTGGAAATCAATTTTTTCAAAGGGATCTGAAGTAATAACCAGGCGATTCAAACCCAAAGTGGAAAAATATTTGCAAATGTCAAAATTTATTATTGGTGGTATCGGCCATGGCAATCGAAACATAGTAGCAGAGGAAACATTTTTGGCCCAGAATTTTTTTTTGGTGTTTTTCAATGTAAATCAAATTTTTCAAAGGGATCTGAAGTAATAACCAGGCGATTCAAACCCAAAGTGGAAAAATATTTGCAAATGTCAAAATTTATTATTGGTGGTATCGGCCATGGCAATCGAAACATAGTAGCAGAGGAAACATTTTGGGCCGAGAATTTTTTTTTGGTGTTTTTCAATGAAAATCAATTTTTTCAAAGGGATCTGAAGTAATAACCAGGCGATTCAAACCCAAAGTGGAACAATATTGGCAAATGTCAAAATTTATTATTGGTGGTATCGGCCATGGCAATCGAAACGTAGTAGCAGAGGAAACATTTTGGGCCGAGAATTTTTTTTTGGTGTTTTTCAATGAAAATCAAATTTTTCAAAGGGATCTGAAGTAATAACCAGGCGATTCAAACCCAAAGTAGAAAAATATTTGCAAATGTCAAAATTTATTATTGGTGGTATCGGCCATGGCAATCGAAACGTAGTAGCAGAGGAAACATTTTTGGCCCAGAATTTTTTTTTGGTGTTTTTCAATGAAAATCAATTTTTTCAAAGGGATCTGAAGTAATAACCAGGCGATTCAAACCCAAAGTGGAAAAATATTTGCAAATGTCAAAATTTATTATTGGTGGTATCGGCCATGGCAATCGAAACATAGTAGCAGAGGAAACATTTTTGGCCCAGAATTTTTTTTTGGTGTTTTTCAATTAAAATCAAATTTTTCTAAGGGATCTGAAGTAATAACCAGGCGATTCAAACCCAAAGTGGAAAAATATTTGCAAATGTCAAAATTTATTATTGGTTGTATCGTCCATGGCAATCGAAACGTAGTAGCAGAGGAAACATTTTTGGCCCAGAATTTTTTTTTGGTGTTTTTCAATGAAAATCAAATTTTTCAAAGGGATCTGAAGTAATAACCAGGCGATTCAAACCCAAAGTGGAAAAATATTTGCAAATGTCAAAATTTATTATTGGTGGTATCGGCCATGGCAATCGAAACATAGTAGCAGAGGAAACATTTTTGGCCCAGAATTTTTTTTTGGTGTTTTTCAATGAAAATCAAATTTTTCAAAGGGATCTGAAGTAATAACCAGGCGATTCAAACCCAAAGTGGAACAATATTTGCAAATGTCAAAATTTATTATTGGTGATATCGGCTATGGCAATCGAAACGTTGTAGCAGAGGAAACATTTTGGGCCGAGAATTTTTTTCTGGTGTTTTTCAATGGAAATCAATTTTTTCAAAGGGATCTGAAGTAATAACCAGGCGATTCAAACCCAAAGTGGAAAAATATTTGCAAATGTCAAAATTTATTATTGGTGGTATCGGCCATGGCAATCGAAACATAGTAGCAGAGGAAACATTTTTGGCCCAGAATTTTTTTTTGGTGTTTTTCAATGAAAATCAAATTTTTCAAAGGGATCTGAAGTAATAACCAGGCGATTCAAACCCAAAGTGGAACAATATTGGCAAATGTCAAAATTTATTATTGGTGGTATCGGCCATGGCAATCGAAACGTAGTAGCAGAGGAAACATTTTGGGCCGAGAATTTTTTTTTGGTGTTTTTCAATGAAAATCAAATTTTTCAAAGGGATCTGAAGTAATAACCAGGCGATTCAAACCCAAAGTGGAAAAATATTGGCAAATGTCAAAATTTATTATTGGTGGTATCGGCCATGGCAATCGAAACGTAGTAGCAGAGGAAACAATTTGGGCCAAGAATTTTTTTTTGGTGTTTTTCAATGAAAATCAATTTTTTCAAAGGGATCTGAAGTAATAACCAGGCGATTCAAACCCAGAGTGGAAAAATATTTGCAAATGTCAAAATTTATTATTGGTGGTATCGGCCATAGAAATCGAAACATAGTAGCAGAGGAAACATTTTTGGCCCAGAATTTTTTTTTGGTGTTTTTCAATGAAAATCAAATTTTTCAAAGGGATCTGAAGTAATAACCAGGCGATTCAAATCCAAAGTGGAACAATATTGGCAAATGTCAAAATTTATTATTGGTGGTATCGGCCATGGCAATCGAAACATAGTAGCAGAGGAAACATTTTTGGCCCAGAATTTTTTTTTGGTGTTTTTCAATGAAAATCAAATTTTTCAAAGGGATCTGAAGTAATAACCAGGCGATTCAAACCCAAAGTGGAAAAATATTTGCAAATGTCAAAATTTATTATTGGTGGTATCGGCCATGGCAATCGAAACATAGTAGCAGAGGAAACATTTTTGGCCCAGAATTTTTTTTTGGTGTTTTTCAATGAAAATCAAATTTTTCAAAGGGATCTGAAGTAATAACCAGGCGATTCAAACCCAAAGTGGAACAATATTGGCAAATGTCAAAATTTATTATTGGTGGTATCGGCCATGGCAATCGAAACGTAGTAGCAGAGGAAACATTTTGGGCCGAGAATTTTTTTTTGGTGTTTTTCATTGGAAATCAAATTTTTCAAAGGGATCTGAAGTAATAACCAGGCGATTCAAACCCAAAGTGGAACAATATTTGCAAATGTCAAAATTTATTATTGGTGGTATCGGCCATGGCAATCAAAACGTAGTAGCAGAGGAAACATTTTTGGCCCAGAATTTTTTTTTGTGTTTTTCAATGAAAATCAAATTTTTCAAAGGGATCTGAAGTAATAACCAGGCGATTCAAACCCAAAGTGGAACAATATTTGCAAATGTCAAAATTTATTATTGGTGGTATCGGCCATGGCAATCGAAACATAGTAGCAGAGGAAACATTTTTGGCCCAGAATTTTTTTTTGGTGTTTTTCATTGGAAATCAAATTTTTCAAAGGGATCTGAAGTAATAACCAGGCGATTCAAACCCAAAGTGGAACAATATTTGCAAATGTCAAAATTTATTATTGGTGGTATCGGCCATGGCAATCAAAACATAGTAGCAGAGGAAACATTTTTAGCCCAGAATTTTTTTTTGGTGTTTTTCATTGGAAATCAATTTTTTCAAAGGGATCTGAAGTAATAACCAGGCGATTCAAACCCAAAGTGGAACAATATTTGCAAATGTCAAAATTTATTATTGGTGGTATCGGCCATGGCAATCGAAACATAGTAGCAGAGGAAACATTTTTGGCCCAGAATTTTTTTTTGGTGTTTTTCAATGAAAATCAATTTTTTCAAAGGGATCTGAAGTAATAACCAGGCGATTCAAACCCAAAGTGGAAAAATATTTGCAAATGTCAAAATTTATTATTGGTGGTATCGGCCATGGCAATCGAAACATAGTAGCAGAGGAAACATTTTTGGCCCAGAATTTTTTTTTGGTGTTTTTCAATGAAAATCAAATTTTTCAAAGGGATCTGAAGTAATAACCAGGCGATTCAAACCCAAAGTGGAAAAATATTTGCAAATGTCAAAATTTATTATTGGTGGTATCGGCCATGGGAATCGAAACGTAGTAGCAGAGGAAACATTTTGGGCCTAGAATTTTTTTTGGAGTTTTTCAGTGGAAATCAAACTTTTCAAAGGGATATGAAGTAATAACCAGGCGATTTAAACGCAAAGTGGCACAATATTTGCAAATGTCAAAATTTATTATTAGTGGTATCGGCCATGGCAATCGAAACATAGTAGCAGAGGAAACATTTTTTACCCAGAATTTTTTTTGGCGTTTTTCAATGGAAATCAAAATTTTCAAAGGGATCTGAAGTAATAACCAGACGATTCAAACCCAAAGTGGAACAATATTTGCAAATGTCAAAATTTATTATTGGTGGTATCGACCATTGCAATCGAAACGTAGTAGCAGAGGAAACATTTTTGGCCCAGAATTTTTTTTTGGTGTTTTTCAATGAAAATCAAATTTTTCAAAGAGATCTGAAGTAATAACCAGGTGATTTAAACCCAAAGTGGTACAATATTTGCAAATGTCAAAATTTATTATTAGTGGTGTCGGCCATGGCAATCGAAACATAGTAGCAGAGGAAACATTTTGGGCCTAGAATTTTTTTTGGAGTTTTTCAGTGGAAATCAAACTTTTCAAAGGGATATGAAGTAATAACCAGGCGATTTAAACGCAAAGTGGCACAATATTTGCAAATGTCAAAATTTATTATTAGTGGTATCGGCCATGGCAATCGAAACATAGTAGCAGAGGAAACATTTTTTACCCAGAATTTTTTTTGGCGTTTTTCAATGGAAATCAAAATTTTCAAAGGGATCTGAAGTAATAACCAGACGATTCAAACCCAAAGTGGAACAATATTTGCAAATGTCAAAATTTATTATTGGTGGTATCGACCATTGCAATCGAAACGTAGTAGCAGAGGAAACATTTTTGGCCCAGAATTTTTTTTTGGTGTTTTTCAATGAAAATCAAATTTTTCAAAGAGATCTGAAGTAATAACCAGGTGATTTAAACCCAAAGTGGCACAATATTTGCAAATGTCAAAATTTATTATTAGTGGCGTCGGTCATGGCAATCGAAACATAGTAGCAGAGGAAACATTTTGGGCCTAGAATTTTTTTTGGAGTTTTTCAGTGGAAATCAAACTTTTCAAAGGGATCTGAAGTAATAACCAGAAGATTCAAACCCAAAGTGGAACAATATTTGCAAATGTCAAAATTTATTATTGGTGGTATGGGCCATGTCAATCGAAACGTGGTAGCACAGTAAACGTTTTTGTCTCAGAATTTTTTTGAGTGTTTTCCTAAGAAATGCGAGTTTTAGAGTTATTCCCTTATGCCATATGCAACAGATATAATAGCGATTTACAAGTTTTTATCATTGTTAAATGTAAAATGTAATTTAGAATTGTTCATCAACTTTTCAGTTAACGAGAGAGAAACTCGTAATTCGTCGAATTATAAGCTTCAAAATTATAAGTTGAAGATTACACAGAATTGTTTGATTAATATGGACCTAAAAGAATTTGATCAACTCAATGATAATGAGAAAGATTTGAAAATTTCGACTTTTAAACGTAATATAAAAATCAACTTGATGAATTATTAGTTACTGAATATGAATTGTTGCTTTAACAAGGATATTCAAATTACTGTATCTATGTACTTTAATTTAAAAAAAAAATTGATTTGTGATTTAAGTCAATTTTCCGGATTGAAGTTTTGAACACTTTATGAAGTTTCAGCCCTTTATATTTTCCTTCTATAAACGTTCTGTTCAAAATTATGGTTCTACTTCTCTTTACCCTAAATTTTTGTGTGAACTTACAACTTGAGTATCTTCTGACTGTTTTGAGGCATTGCATCTTTGTAGGTCTCAGCACACTTTGGCTGCCAATTTGCATATTATTTATAGATTGTAAATCCATGATCAGCAATTAGCACTACTATTAGAATAAGTTTAAGATAAATTGTTAATATTAGATTTATTCGATTTGACAACAAACACCCAATCAATATGCATAGTAAAAAGTTAATTTCGTAATCAAACTTACTATAAACGATTAATTTAATTTGTTTATTCATCCTTGAATAACTTCGAACATGCCCCTAAGTAATATTGTGATTAACTTTTTTTTGTACATTATCTCAAAGTACACAGATATAAAATGAAATAATAAAAAATTCATTTAACTATGTTATTGTCAATTATTACAACTCTAAAATGTTATGTGTGTAGGATTATTTAATATTAATTCATGTAAATTGTTAAACATAACATTTTTCGTATTTTTTTTATTCATGCTATCTGTGCATACATGTGTACATAAAATATATCTATTTAACAACTATCAATTTATTTTACACTATTCTATTCAATTTATACGTTATAATGTTGTTAGTTGTCTTTATGGAAACAACATGAGATTTATACAAACTGAATTTCTATACATATATACGTGCGGAGGATCATCGAACGTAGGAAAAATTGGAAAAATATTTTATTGCTGTCTATTATACTCTACCACCATATAAAAAACTACTCGAATATACATTTAAGGGATAAAGTTGTGATTTAAAATTTTATTTGACACTATATTATGTTTATTTATTATAGACAGGATGACATACAATCCTCAATGATTATTAGATATTTGAATTTAATGCGGAGCTTTTTTTTTGCTTTGCAGCAATTCTGCACATAAATATTCATTTAATTGGATGGAATATGAACATTAAAAATGGTTCCATTCAACCGTACAAAGTTTAAGTAAACAATTGAATTGGTGCCAATTACGATATTGTCTATAACTCTATAAAATACTCGTACATGAAGTAAAAATATTAAATGGTTCTAAATAATTTTGGAATTGTTCCAAATTTGTACTATTCGATGACTCTTTTGTATTGTATATGAAGTTTACTATATAAGACGACGATAATTATGATTTCAAGTTCCCCCAAATTTTGTTGATAATGAGGTGTAAATTTTTGTGGGTTGTCGTTTGAATCAATTTATTAAGTGATGGTACGGTTTTTTATTTATTGATATCAGAAAAATTAATTAGGAACCATAAGCTCCAGTACAATTTTAAACATAATTAACAAACAAAAAATACAATTAATTGTATTGTACACAAACACAACTTAATTACTAAAATAACTGTTTCTTAATGACTGTCTGATCTCCAATTTCATCATATTAAAGTCACAAAAACTACTTAGTTCATTATAAAATTTCGACATTGCATTCAAAGGTTCGTCATTTCCATAATTGGTTCTGTGCAGAGACTGGAACCGAAATGTTTTTCGTTTCGTTTTTCGGTTACGTTCCTAATTTTTAAATTTCGGTTCGGTTCAGTTCCGGTTCGGCCATTAAATATCGGTTCGGTTCCGGTTCGGCTCCAAAACCGTTTCAAGAATTGCTTGTTAATAAAACATTTTATTTATGATTCCAATATTTCAAAATATCGGTGTTTGTTGTTTCCCGAGGTGGAATAAAAGAATTTATTTGTGAAATCAAATTATTGATTTTTTGTTGAAATTCATAGTCCTCAGCGGCATTTACATTTAAGTTTAGCAAAGATTTCTTATATCCTTTGAGATGCAGGGTATTTAAAAAATTTGGTTCAGAGGGGGGTACAACCAAATATTAAACTGTAACTTCCAAAATATTTATCGGAGGGCAACGACATAGTCTTATTTGACTGGTAATTGTAGAGGCTATTTTGGAAGTTACAGTTTAATATTTTGATGTACTTTATTTCTGAGCAAATTTTTTAAACGCCCTGTCTCTCAGTGGATATCAAGGATTGACCCCCATACGATTTTTTTCTCGGAATGAGCCAGGAAGTCGCCCCTTAGCGGATTAGCATCTCAAACCCGGACACCCCTGTATATAATGTTAACAAAAAAAATATTTGGTAGAATGATAAAGGGCCGAGGTGTTGGCAAGGTATTGTCCACCGTCTGTAGATGTTGAATTGAATTTAATTTATTTAAGAGTGTTAAGGGCTGATTTTAAATCAAGAATTAATGGTAAAGTAAATTAGGTTTCGGGTTTCACTGAATTTAATAAAATTAAATTAAATTTTTATTAAAATTCAATTGAATTAAATTTAGTGTAAGTAATTTTTTGGTGTAATCGAAGCATTAATGTCATGATGTTGGTATTGATATCGATGGGATCTCGTGGATATTGGAAATATTGGAATTAATGTTAATATGATATTGGTATTTATTTAATAAAATGATTTTAGTTTAGAATCACCAGAGAAACCTGCCCAAGATGGCACTGGCTGAGGCGATAACGCGACTGGCGAGGTGGTAGTTGGTTTAGTTATTATAATTGATTAATGCAGATTTTAAATTTAGAATTTTTGAATTTTTTGAAGAACCTGAAACAACTTTCCCGGAACATAAGCACTAAAGAACCTTGAAATTGTGTTGTCTTATGGTAAATACTTTACTAAAAATGCACTACTAAAAAATTCACTAATTATCAACCTTTTCTTTCCTTCGGTTTTGTTATTTATAAAGGGTATCATCCGGGAGTCTTGCTTAGGCTTGGTCGTACATTCTGATCAATCAATCAATCAATCCGCATATATGAGACAACGGGAAAATTTTATACATTTCGTGATATCATTTAAAAATAGTATGAAAATAAGCGGAACGAGATGTGAGCTTTGAGGTACCCCAGAATGTATAAAAATTGGTTGGTAGGTATAGTAAAATTTCTTAAATTTAATTTGTCATATTAGAAAGAGATACGAAGCAATCAAAGTTCTCTTTGTTAGCAATTTCTGATTTTAGATTTTAAGGCTCATTGATTGATTAATTGGTCAGAATGTACGACCAAGCCTAAGCAAGACTTCCGGATGACACCGATGAAGACCTCCGTACACCCTTTACACATAAGAAATCCGAAGAAAAGGAAAGGTATGTTAGTAACAAAGAATCAACCCGGTTCCAGACACCTAAGTAGTTGATAGCTAGTATATTTGCTAGTAGTATATTTTTAGTCAATTATTTAGCACAAGACAACACAATATCAAGTTATTTACTGCTTAAGTTCCTGGAAAGCTGGTTTTCTTTAAAAAATTTCTAAATTAAAAATCTCTACCTATTAATCCTTTATAATAATAACAATTCTAAAGTTAATTAAGTATAAATTTAATTCTCTGTAATAAATTATAAATTAATATTTATGTATGTACTACAAATAAATTAACACATAAATAGTTGGATAACAATAATTTAACCAACTGTCCGATGCGCTATCACCTTAATCAATGCCAGCTTGGTCGAGTTTCTCAGGTGATTCTAAACTAAAATGATTAATTCAACTTAATATTAACAAAAATTAATTAAATTTCATTAAATTCAGTGAAACTGAAAACCCAATTTACTTCACCGTTAATTATTTATTTCAAATCAGCCCTTAATACCCTTAAATAAATTAAATTCAATTCGGCATCTAAATTGATTTAGAACCGAAAAAATTTAAATTTTCATTTTCTCAGCCAATTAAAATTTTTTTTGAATTTTTTAAATTGAAAATAGTATTGTCTGGTATATTCGGTCAAGAACTAGAAGATTTAAAAAAAAAAAAACGATAATTTTAAACGGTAAAGCACTTTAATTCCTCATTAGTTAATAATAAATTTTTGTTTTCAATTTAAACTATGTCCTTTTAAATAGGAGCCCCTCTACAATAGAAAACAAAACCGAGGCTATATTCTGTCAAGACTGCAGTGACTTCGAACAAAACTGTATTCATTAGAAGAAGGTAAAACAACCACCAGTAAACAAAAATCCAAAAATACATTTGGTAGCAATGTCGTATTTTTAGTCAAATTTTTTATGTTTTCATTTGCTAAACATATACATAAATGTCGTTTAAACCCTTGGGCTCTAGAAAATCACGCGCGAGATTTTCTCTATTTTTCAGGAAAATAAATTGCATGAGTTGCATGAATTGCCTTGGTATGAGTTTATAGGAATTTAAAAATCGATAGGAGCGGGGGTATAGGATCGGGTTGTAACAAACGGGTCGCTGCGCTCCCTAGTTAGAAAAAAAAATTGCAGTTTTTTGGAAGTAGATAGTTTATAGTAGATGATGCCATAAGTTTGGGTTGTCCTGGTATGACTTGCCTATTGTATGAGTTGCCTATGGTATGAGGTGCTGATGGTATGAGTTGTCCTGGTATGAGTTGCCCAGGTATGATTTACAAAAGTATGAGTTGCCCTGTCACCTTCACATTGGTGGTTCGAAACTAATTAGTTCAGTTATAGAGGTATTGCAAATAAAACAATTAATATATTAGATTTTTCTTCTATTTCTTAACCATTTTTAGATAAATTAAACTATATTTCAATGAGCATAGAACTCTACTCTTCTCGTCGTAACATATGCGTACATATATTAACGTTGCATTTATTTAACCCGTGCACAATATGCAAATACTGGCAGTAATTTAGTTTCTATGGAAACTGTAGTGGGAAATGTAAAGTATCATACCGTGTCATATAACACAATACAGTCACAAGAAACACCCCATTGTTTTATTTCGTCTCACTTTTGTTTAAAGTATCATTAAAAAAGACGCAAATTTGTTAATTGTTCATCTAATTAATTAATTTGTTTCTTAAAATAAACACGGATAGGTGGAGATAACTGAGGGTACAGGTAAGCAAACTGTTTATGTACATTTAATTATAATTTATAATCTTAACTAAAACATAAATAAATGTAAGTAAATGTAATGTTTATTATTATGATTTAGAGGCATGGAAATTGTTGAATCGGTAAGCAACAAAGGTACACGTTGCCTTTACATTGATGTATCAATATTATTTTGATTACTCTCAAAAAAACAACAAGCAAATCTGCTATTGGAGATATGCCAAAAGAGTTTCCTATCGATGTAAAAGTTCTGTTAAAACTATTATTAATGAAATATCCGTCCAACCATTACAACATGAACATGATCCTCAAAGCTCATCAATACATATATCGAGGGCGAATAATAAATTAAAACAGTGTGCCAAAATATCTGCTATTTTACCACCTCAGTTAATTTTAAACATTCCTGCGGAGTGTGAACCAAATGGCCGTGAGTATCTGCCAAATAAAAACGGACAGAAAAAGAAAATTTATCTGGTACGTTATATACCGTTAAAAAATATAATGAGCTGAAATCGGTAACAGCGATATGCTTACCAATACAAAACGAATTAAAACATTTAGAGAGCGAGCTTTTTGTTTTATGTGAAAAAAACATTCAATAATGATGAAAAAATCATGAATTTAGGAACACTTCACAGTTTAAAATTTTTATCGCAATCATCGGTATATGGATAATGGATGGAACTTTTACATCGTACCAATAATTTGTAGACAACTGTTCAGTATTCACGGGGTTATTGAAGGACAAGTATTTCCTCTAATTTTCTGCCTAATAACTAAAACAAAAAAGATCTGTTATAATGATTATTTTATGAGTTACACCGCTTATAGTAGTTGATTTTAATATCAAATTAACTCCAGAAGTCATTATAACTGATTTTGAAATAGCGATACATCGTTCTGCTTTGGAATGTTTTCCAAATACCAAATTTAAAGGATATGCTTTTTCTATTATGGTTAGTTGATTTGGAGGAGAATCCAAAAGTTAAAGCTAACCAAAACATACGGAAATTCAGAAGAATTCTCACTAAAAATTTGAATGCTTAAAGCTTTGGCCCACCCGACTGTATTCCCCGATATTTCAAACAATTCGAGCGCATATTAGATGATGCTGATGTGAAGAAAGTTGCCAAAAAATTTAAAAAATGTTTCATTACCGAAACAGCCAAATATAACCCAAATTTCTGGTCCATAAATGAAGCAATTACCCAAAGACTCAAAACTCAATCGAAGCTTCGCATAGACGAATAAAAGTCAACGTAGAAAAAAACACAGTGGATTATACAAAATTATTGAAGAATTGATAGCAGAAACAGTCCTCTCGCACAATAATATACAAACGATGGGAGCAGGTGAAGTAATAAGGCCTACAAAAAAAATATTATAAAATATAAAAGGTTTAAACGTGTGTTAAAAAAGCAAAATAAAATAGGTGCAACCGAATATTTATCAAATTTGGCTATGGTCGTTGTTTTGATCAACAAACAAAAGTTTGGAATTTTAGGTTTTAGATTTTTTTTTTGGAATTATGTTATGGAATTTTGGAAATTGGAATTATGGATTTTGGAAAATTAAAATGAATGTTACTTAAATTTTTCGAATAATGGAAATGGAATTTTTTTTTTATTTTGTCCCCATCCCCATACCCAACCCTAAAAAAGTTAATTCCGAATCTCAAATTCTAAACTTCAAACTTCAAATTCCAAATTCTAAATTCCAAATCCAAAATTCCAAATTCCAACTATGCATACAAAATATGTACGACGTTTAGATATAACACAATACCAACGAAAATTCTCCCTATGAAGAAAGAGCAATACATCCAAAATACTAACAAGATTCGTCAACAATATAATAGTAGATATGTATACACACACATACACATCTATCGAAAAATACATCCATCTCAACATATGTATATAATAAGAATATTATTCCTTATACACTTATAAGGCAATGAAATTAAAAGCAACATGTATTTACCTAGAAATTACAGTTGCTTTGATACAAAAACATACAATATCTATTTCGATAAGAACAATTCAACTAAGCCTAGCAATACACGATCACAAGAAATACAAGAAATTTAACAATGTTCAGCTCCCATTTTTAAATTACAAAGAGGCAAAATTTTCAGAATTTTTAAATCTATTTTTATTTTACTTTAAGCACCCCCAACAAGCGCACTGAATTATATTTTTGCTGTAGCAAGCAGAAACTATGATACCTCATTGAAAATCTAGAAACAAACTATTGAGGCTAACCATGCACACTAATATGATCAACATTTTATAAAAAAAATTAAAATCTCTAGTAACGTTAGGGGAAAATCCTAATTTTGAAACTAAGCACTAAAAACCTAACTAAATCTCAGAATTTCTTAAAATATCAATTTCTAAAAATTTAGTACATCTGGAATTTTCCAAAATTTTGTAATTTTTAATGTTTGAGATTTCACATTGATCACATTGATCACAAAATAAAGAATATTTAGAAATAATTTAAAATGAAAATAACATAATTTTCATATAAGAGTATTTCTAAAACCCCAGGGAGCGTACTGATAATCTTTGACTGTTGATTCTGTATTGGAAAAATTTGGAGAGATCAAGAATATTACTCAATTACGGATGTACAAACTAAAAGAATAATTAACTAAAGATTTTACGTAGAAATAGCTCATAAACTTACATCAATTTAAAATTTAGGCTTTCAGAAATTTTTACGAATAGGTTTCCTTACAGTTGAAAGTTAGCTTTGAAAGTTCAAAATTTAGCACGAAATTTTTACAAAAAATTCCATAACAGAACAATACCTGAGTTATTTCTTGTAAATTCTAGAGAATTTTATAATTTTAAAAAGTCTGATAAAATTCCAGAATTTCGAATTCCCAAATCTTTCAAAATTATAAAATTTTGTCAAAAATTTAGCTGTGTAGCTTCCAGAAAGGCTTTGAAATTTTTAAAAATATAAATGCTAGAAATTTCAATTGTTTGGCATTTCTAAGAATTTATAGGTTGGAAGTCAAAATTCATGATTCAAGAATCTCCCGAAATTCTATTTCTTATTTTGTTTATGTTAATAATGAGGACTAAAATTTGACCACAATTTTTAAAATTTCAGAAAATTAAAACAGATTTAATTTTTAAATCGCTGGGTAAGCTTACCAGAGGTTATTGCGAAAATATTATTTTGGGAATCCAAGTAAAATATCAGAATTTTTGTAAATATTAAAAACTGAAGTGTGAGAAATTTTATGTACAATCTAAAAACTAGGAATGTTTATGGATTATTCAAAGTTTCCAGAATAACAGAATTTTCATATATTTCCAAAATACAAAAAAAAAAAAATTGTGGTAATCTTTGTTGATTGAATCGTTAGTTATTTTGAGGAATTTCCAAATCAGAATCCTCGAAAGTATTTTGTGGAATTTAAGTGTATGAGTATTTGGAAAATTTCTGCTACCGAAAACTTAAGTTCTAAAATTTTCAAAATTTAATTAAAATTCTTCTGACTGATACATTTAGCTAATCTGATATATTGTAAAATCAAACCATTTAGTTCAAAATTTCAAATGAATCTTGCTAATTTATTCGAATTAAGAAACTGGCAAAGAATCGAAATTTTCAAAATTTTGAAATTTAGATCTTTAAATTTAAATAATATTCTAGGTTTCAAAATTAAATTAGAAAATCTATATTTATCTATTGATTAAAATTTTTTGACGGCATAAAACTAAACTCAAAACAACACATATCTATGATTATTTAATTCCTCTTAATTGAAAAAGTTGAAAATAAAAGTTTCGCGAAATTTACCTAACCTTCTAATATGAGAAATAAGGGGGTTTCCGCTTCCGCTCTATTGGCGCATCTAATTTACGAGACTAACAACGTACACATTTTTTTAAATTTTTTATGTCTACTAAATCGACACCCGACATAATAATATCACACAATATAAACACAAACAACTAACAAAGTATAACGAGCTGCCATCAAAAATTATATTGTATACCAACAGTATTACATTATATGTACATACATAGATACATATGATGTACTGTATCCAGAATCTAGTTCAGTAGAAACATTTTTTTTTTGTTTAAATAAACTCACATAAAAAAAAAACTTTTCATAATTTAAGTCTTGTCTAAAAATTTACTTTATCTACATAAAATAAAATACGAAATTAAAAACTTTAAGTTAAATATAAAAACATTTTGTTCATAAAATAATAAAAAATAAAAACTTATTTATTTTATATTAAACTTTATAACGTAAACTTAACTAAAACTAAACTTAATTCTTTAGTTTACATATACTGTACGAGTACGAGTACAGAATGTATTGTCATTATGTACAACTAATAATAAAACAAATTTTTGTTTAAAATAAAATATTTTATGTATTTAAAAGTACACAGATTAATGTTTTATGTACTAAAATTAATTAAAAATTTGTTTATTTTATTATTATATTGTTACTACATTATGAAAACATAGGTAGTACATACAATTTATAAATTTTAAATCAATTTTCTAATATTAAGTTTGTTTAGACATTAGTTTTATGTTTTAATAAATATTAAATTATTTTATAAATAATCATTTATGTAGGTGTCTAAAGTAATTATTTTTATACAAATAATTTTTAAATTATTATACCATGTCGTTCATCTAAGATGAGAATTTTAATTATGTAAGCAACGAGTTTTAATATGCTACGACAACTCTTTGATTTTTTACTGATGTGCATTCTTAATTTGAGTAAACATATAAAATCAAACGAAAAGTTTAGAGTTAAATCAAAGATCAAAACAAAGCCCAAATAACATCTTAATTCAAATAAAAATTCAAGTGAGAAGTTAAGCTAACAGTCAAATCAGAAGCATAGCCAAAACTCAAATCAAAAGCCGAGTTGAAAGTCAAGTCGAAAGTTAAGTTAAATATCAAGATCAATGTCAAGTTCAATCTTAAGTCACAAGAAAAAAAAAATATTAAAATTAACAATTGTACTGATCATGCTATGCTTACTTAAAGCGTGGCGAACACACTCACACAATACATACACATGTTACTCAACCCTAAATCGTAATATTTCAACTTCTCACCATCAGGAATCCTAGGGCTCCAACTGATAAAGAAAGCATTCTCCTCACCACACTCCAGAAAAAGTCAAGTCAAAAGATCAGGCAAATATCAAGTCAAAAGTCGAGCCAAAAGTCAAGTCAAAGTCAGGCAAAAATTAAATTAAAAATTCAAGTAAAAGTCAAAGTCAAAATGAAAACCAAAATTCAAGTTAAAAGCCAACTTAAAGTCAAGTCAAAGTCAAGTCAAAGACAAGTCAATGTCAAGTAAATTCAAGTTAAAATCTAGTCAAAATCAAGTCAAGTCAAAGTCAAGTCAAAGTCAAGACAAAGTCAAGTCAAAGTCAGGTTAAAGTCAAATAAAAGGCAAGTCAAAGATAAGCCAAAATCAAGTCAAAGTCAAGTTAAAGTCAATTCGAAGTCAAGTCAAAGTCAAGTCAAAGTCAAGTCAAAGTCAAGTCAAAGTCAAAGTCAAGTCAAAGTCAAGTCAAAGTCAAGTCAAAGTCAAGTCAAAGTCAAGTCAAAGTCAAGTCAAAGTCAAGTCAAAGTCAAGTCAAAGTCAAGTCAAAGTCAAGTCAAAGTCAAGTCAAAGTCAAGTCAAAGTCAAGTCAAAGTCAAGTCAAAGTCAAGTCAAAGTCAAGTCAAAGTCAAGTCAAAGTCAAGTCAAAGTCAAGTCAAAGTCAAGTCAAAGTCAAGTCAAAGTCAAGTCAAAGTCAAGTCAAAGTCAAGTCAAAGTCAAGTCAAAGTCCAGTCAAAGTCAAGTCAAAGTCAAGTCAAAGTCAAGTCAAAGTCAAGTCAAAGTCAAGTCAAAGTCAAGTCAAAGTCAAGTCAAAGTCAAGTCAAAGTCAAGTCAAAGTCAAGTCAAAGTCAAGTCAAAGTCAAGTCAAAGTCAAGTCCAAGTCAAGTCAAAGTCAAAGCAAAGTCAAGTCAAAGTCAAGTCAAAGTCGAGTCAAATTCAAGTCAAAATCAAGTGAAAGTCAAGGCAAAGGCAAGTCAAAGTCAAGTCAAAGGCAAATCAAAGTCAAGTGAAAGTCAATGTCAAGTCAAGGTCAAATCAAAGTAAAGCCAAAGTCAATTTAAATTTCAAAGTAAAGTGAAAGCCAAGTAAAAATCAAGTCAAATTTTACGTATAGGAAGTTAGCACGAAATGTTCCTCCCGAAAAGGCTTTTTTCAAAATGTGTGTCTAGGCTAAAATTTAAGGAAATCTTCATTCCATCCAGAAAAAAATATTCAAAACTCTTTACCAAACGGTATCCCGAAAAATAATTATAAAGAAATTGATTAAGGTTTAAGAGCATTATAGTAAACTAAATATTCATTGATAGTTCCTTTGGACACAATTTACAGTACATTTATTGTTAATAAACACTAAGTCATGAAATTTCAATTTCTAAATTGCTTGCGCCGATCTCAAAGACGTCCCCTTAAAATGATATACGGTATCCGACTTCTCAATACTAATTTTCTTTTTTTTCGCTTGCGCTACCCCATAGAGGGATTGGGCCGCTTCATTAAGAAGTTTCGTAATCAATTTTTTTAACGGATAATGATTGATTAATTCATTGATCATACATTAACCAGCCGTGATTTTTTCATCACCCGCCGGGAATCGAACCCGGAGCTTAAAGCAAGCATGCTACCCACTATGCCAGCGGAGCGGCAACACTAATGCAATTAGAAAAAACCACCCTCATTAAGACATAAAGGGGATTAAGGATGAAAATAAACCGCAACGTAAATATATTACGAAACATAATACTTACAAGGGAACACGACCAATTTCAAAATTTCTAGCGCCGATCTCAGAGATGTACATTATCCAACTTCTCAACACTTATGCAATTAGAAAAAACTAATGGGGTGTTTTTTTTCTACTTGCATTGGTGTTAAGAAGTCGGATACCGTTCATAATTTCAGGAGGACATCTTTGAGATCGGTGTAAGAAATTTCTACATTGGCCGGGTTTCCTTGTAAGTATATGTTTTGTAATACATTTACGTTGCGGTTTATTTTCATCCTTAATCCCCGTAATTTCTTAATGAAAGCAGTTTTTTCTAATTGCATAAGTGTTGAGAAGTCGGATAATGTACATCTCTCAGATCGGCGCAAAAAATTTAGAAAACAAATGTATCGACCCTCAAAAATGAGAACCCTCCTTGAGTTCAATTATGTATGTTGGTAATTCGGTTTCGTACTAAAAAGTAAGGATTACTCATCAGGTAGCTACGACCAAACTGCAAAAATACAATTATCGTCAAAGTCAAGTGAAAGTTAAGTCAAAGTTAAGTAAAAATCAAGTCAAATTCCAGCCAAAGTGAAGTCAAAGTCAAATCAAATTCAATTCAAAGTCCAAGCAAAGTAAAATCAAAGTAAAGTCAAAGTGAAATGAAGTGTAATAAGTGTATAAAGCACAAAAAATAAATTTTAGCATCAACCACAACCAAAAGATTACATATATTCAACATTGATGTACAATCCCATTTTGATTTAAAATGATTAGGTTATAGATGTTTGTAAAAGGTACCATAAATTATTTAATTCTGAAACCATAGGGCACTGTACATCAACCCAACGGATATAAATGACAAACCGGATACGGTACCAAATTACTTCAAAGATCGAGTCCTGTACAGCTTATCAAGGTTAGTAAAGCAAAATATTTAAAAACCGATCAAGACCAGTTACTGGCTACCACCTATCGTCCCGGTACTCAAACCAAATAGGAATATTCCCATAAACGCACATTAATTTCAGTTAATTCACAAGTTGAAGCAGATCGACATTCCATTCCTATAGAATCGAACAATTATTTTATAAGTTACAAGGTGGCGTCTACTTCACCAAAATCGATTTATAGGATGCAAATTTGCAAGTAGAAGATAAATCAAAAAAAAAAGTATGGTAATTTATACTCTGTTCGGATTATATGAGTACCAACGATTATCCTTCAGTATTTCAAATGCACCAGGACACCCAATACTTTCCAACGACTAATGGAACATCTAACTGTTGACATTGAGTTTTCTGCAATATATTTCGATGATGTCATAATTTCTGGCAAAACAAACTCCAATCACATAAGCAACCTGAAATTATTATTGAGTAGATTGGAAGAAAATGAATTTCGATGCCGATTAGATAAATGTGAGTTCGCCAAATCTAATATTAAATATCTGGGACGCATCAACAATAGAGACTACATTTGATTATCTCCGCGTGGTTTATAGGCTAATAGCCTAAATCCACCTCGCACTCAAAGTGTAAAAAAAGTGGAATCATTTATAGGAAAAGTAAATTATAGTAACAAATTTATTCCAAATTTCTCACAGCTAGCAGCTGCACTTAATCAGCTAAGAGGGAAGAAAAAGCCGAAATAATGAATGCGTATCTACTAGCTTATTTCCGGAAAGATTATCCGATCATGCTACGGATGCATCAGCATATGGTATTGGAGCCGCTAAATTCCATCGATACTCAAATGGTTCGAAGAGCCTGATCGCGTTACAAAATGGTTGGCCAGATAGGTTACATTTATGCGATAAAATGCCCTATAACGAAGAGATAGTTTAAGCTATGTTAACTATATTATCCTATTACAGACAGGAAATCGTACTCAACTTGTCAGTCCCGATACTATGCAAAACAAGGTTCTAGCTCTAATCCACGAAGGACATTAGGGTACAACTAAAGGATGGAAACAAACTTAGCTCTCAGACGTCCAATGAACTGTCACAACTGTTATTATTTACATTTTATTAGCTGTTATACTTCATAATATTATACTTTAATATCTTATTTTCATTCCAGAAAAATGACCTTTGTTCATACCAATGTATAATGTTACACAATAAATTCGCGTGTAAATTGTTCTAATACACAACAGCACATGCAGTGGGCAATATTGTCACTATACGATAATTTGTGATAAAGGTCGCAAACAAAAACCACACATTAGGGCGTTTTCAGGTTCGCCAACTGTTGACAACATGTTGAGTAAAATAAGCATGATGTTTGCTGAATGCAACCGATTTATCGAAAACTTCATGGCAATATGATAGATCGGATGTCATTTTTCTATCAGTAAACTTTCAATGCCAACATATTAGGGGAACTGGAAGCGCCCATACGGCCAAACCGACCGAACGGCACAGTGGAT
This sequence comes from Tipula helvola, assembly GCA_963556165.1. Lineage (NCBI taxonomy): Eukaryota > Metazoa > Arthropoda > Insecta > Diptera > Tipulidae > Tipula > Tipula helvola. The sequence goes on along the minus strand of OY744483.1, from coordinate 301,989,194 downwards.
AAAGCTTCAGCGGTTGGATCGGGAGGTACCGGGTTCGAACCCCTATAGGGGCGCAATGCGGAATTTCAGATTGCAACCCTTGATCTGCGGGACAAAGAAATCATGGTTAAAATTGAGGCCTTTTATGAAGTAACAACATTTTTTAAATCAGAAGTCGAAATCCGAAGTAATTTCTAGGAAATTTAGTAGCTAAATTTAAAGTAAAACTATAGGAATTTAGTTCTATGAAAATTTTCAAATTGAGCATGTACATACGTATTTAGTATGTAAAATTAAAAAATTACTCGTACTTTAATATTTGAAATTTCAAATAGCAACTTCTCAAATTTGGCTTCAAAAATTTCAATTTGGTTAAATTGTTAGTGTTGAGAACTCCAAATCGAAAATTCCAAGATTCTAATGCCGAGTATTTTGTAGCGAATCCAATACCAATTTTCAGTAAAACGGTTGATTAGAGAAATATTGGTAAATTTTTCGAATACTTACCGAAAATTTATATAACTATTACAGACAAAATGCCTATAAAACTTATTATTAATAAGTTTTATAAATTTGTCGACACCTTTACCTGGGTTTTACACATAAAAATGTTATATTTTAAATACCTTTATTGAATGATTTGCAAATCTCCCCAAATCTAAAGAGAATTTAATTAATCCGATCAAATTATCATGAAATTTGACAAAAAGTAGGCACATGGGCCCGAATTCCTTCTATGATGAATGAAAATGAGAAATGACTTGGTTTTTTTGGTTTCAACAAGCCGGTTGCATTTTTATTTAGAGTACGCGAAATAAAATTCAAATCATTTCTCATTTTCATTTATCATTGAACCGGAATTCGGATACACGGGTACGATAAAAGAAAGCAGAATTCATTGTTATTCGTATTAAGCCTACTTTGAAATTTAAAAGTTTGAATTTTATCATGAAGTAAAGCAAAGGCAAAATAGTTATTCATTATGCTAGGTTTTCTGCGATACACTACACTAATAAGTAATATAGTATGAAGTATTCTACAAGTATTTTACACTATAAGCTGCAGTTACTATATCCACACCATTCAATAGATGAGCGGTAATTTCAGACATTTATTCTAAGAATCTATTTACGATACCTTACCTCCTTACTGATATATTATACCGAAACGATAAATATAGATATACAAAGCATCAGCACAAAAAGATGATAACATCTTAATAAAGTTATTTATCTTATATTATAACCACTTATTATGCTAGTGCGTATATACACACGCAGTATGTTCTCTTTGCTTCTCCCAATACAAGCATTGTGAAAGAATTTGTAGAGTTTGCGAGGAATAAATGATGAAGTATCAAATTGTTATTGAAGGTGAGTCCACGATGACGGTTTTTACCCCTGGCATTATCATCTGAGCTATATCAAAACCAACCTAATCAGCGAAATAACCACTAAACTTTGATTTGATTGGATTAGAGTGTGAATATAAATAGAACTAGGCCTTGTAGGGTAACAAAACCTTCCTCGTAAATCAATTTTTTTCTTGTGCCGTCATTCGATTTGTAGTAGACATTCCATCTAAATTAGGCAACCTGATACTTTGAAATTTCTTATTCAAATAAATTATTTTATTAAAAATTTGCAAACTCCGAAAAAGATCTCGATATTCTTTTAAATGATGCTTAACGTCTTTATCGGAATATATTCAACTGATGAGTTTGTTAAAAAATCCCTTTATTCTTTTAATTTTTCAGAAAGCATTTCAGAAGATAACGGTGGTAATATCACAGAATATAACACATATAAAATTAATTATAAGCTACATTACACCGGCCAAAATAATTTTGGCCTTACCTTTCGTTTTACGCGTCGAACGTAAGTCGAGCTGTTAGACAATTTTGAGTAGGTATTTGAGGTAGCATAAACATGTGTGTGATACTTCTTTAGCCATGTCTAAACACAAAATCAAAGACCTGGCTGAAGAGTAACGGGGCATTGTCAACCCTTGATTTTTTTAAGTTGCGAATTTTTTTTTTTCATAAAATGTCTTTGAGGCATTTTGAAATTTTATTAGCTTTAAATTTAGTATTTAATGAAATATAAAATAAAAACCCCAGATGATTTAGTCGGGTCTAAAATGTTATTTAAAAAATTTATGATTGACTGAAGGGTGAATGTACGACATCAAAAAGAATTAAAATACTTTGGAACTTTCAAAAATTCAAAAAATTAGTTTTTTAATTTTGTTATAGTTTAAAATATTTAGAATCATATGTCATAGAAGCCAAATTCGACTTATTTAAGAAAATAAAATTTTCTAATTTTAATCTTTTATATACAAATTTTAAAGAGCTTAAAACTTTAAACGCTTTTTTCTCGACTGGCGTTCCGAGGATCTCAAGATCTACTAGGTTAAATGAATTGACATTTGGAGAGAATGTTCAGGAAACTTGATTCTATGGAAGTCCTGTGCTTTTTTTGAAATTTTCAAAATTCGATTTTTTAGATAGTTTTAGTCTCAAAATGTTTACCGAAAAACGAGATTTTGTTTAAAAATATGCGCCGTTCATTGTAAAATGTATACATACATCGAAAAATCCCTAGGTACTTTCACAGTTTATGGGTAATAGAATAATATACTACTTTTTTTTTGTTCCAGGATGCACTAGTTCTGAGATCATTCATTGTTAACTAGAAATAAATTTATTAAATCGACCTAGAATTTCGGGCTTCAAGGTGGCTCCCCCACTTAAGTTAGTAAATATTCTAAAATTTTTAATTTTTTTTTTTTAATTTCAAATTTACGTAAATGTTTATACAAAGTGTTTCTAAATTTCTTTAAACTTCAGGTTCTTAATAAATTTGTAGATTAAAGGTGGTTCTAGGATTTTTTGTTTTTTTAAATTAATGAAATTAATTAGTTAATTACTGACGTATTTTCAAACCGAATAGTTTCAGAATATTAAAGCATTTAATATTCTAAAAATATCACGAAATTAAGAAATTAGCTAGAATTTAGTATGATTAATTTTAAGCACTTTTGTGCACGCACAGTAAATAGTAATAGAAGATATGCTGTCAAAGGAATTCCGAGCAAAATTCGGTAAAATCGCAAGACAATACTCAAAATCTGAAATAAGAAGAATATTTACCGAAGAGGGAGCCTCTAAAAACCTGGAAGACATATCATACAAATTTTAGAATTTTTTAAATTAATGTTGCGTTCTTTAGGACTGAAAAGAATAAAAATATGGGTTTTAATGATTTGTGATTCAAAATTAAGCTTTTAACAGATCTTCCTATGTATTTTAGCAATAACAAAAAAAATTATAAGAAGACCCTAGAAAAAACCCAAATTCTGAGTACTTTTTAAATTTGTCAGATTTTAAAGGTAAATTACTTAATTTGAAGATTTTCAAGAAATTTCCAAACAAGTTTAGAAAAATTTTAAATTTCAGCAAATTGAAGCATTAAAACACTATTGATATTTTAATGTTCTGTATAACATAGTGCTTATTGTTTTTAAAATTTTAAGTTTCAAAATATTCAAAATTTTTAAAATTTAATTAAACGTTTATTTATCTAAAAAGTTTTATAAGTTATCTAAATTTTTTAAACTTCAGGATCTTTTAAGGAATAAAATTTGGAATAAGAATTTTTGGAATTTAGAAGATTTTCATTTTTCTACAAATTAATGGCACTGAGATAATCTATAACCACAATAGTTTAAAATACTAAGGATTTGAAAATTCTAAAAATTTTACGAAATTTACAAATTAATTTTATCATTCCTCGAAATTTTTGGAATATGAAAACTTTTTAATTTAGTATGGTTAAATATTTCAAGAATTAAAACCATAATATGCTTATGATTTTTAGGATCTAACGGCTTAATCTTATTGAAGTTTTAACAATACTTAAGATTTTTAAGCATACTGGATACGCACAAGGTGAACTCAATTCTCAAAATGAATAAAATTCACTCGAATCTAAAAGATCTAAAAATTTTACCATTTTCAGGAATATTTAAATTATTTTTATGATCTTTAGAATTTCAAAGGATACGAAAAATTAAGAAAAATCTTTTGAAATTATAGCAATTTAAAGAGGTGAGTTGTATTTTAAAAATTAGTTTTTTAGCTTTTTCTATCTAAATATTTTAGCTGATTCAAGAAATGGGTTATTCTGAAGGCATACTATTTCTAGAATTTTAAATAATTTCAACAAATTTTGAATATTTTAAATTTTTTCAGAACATTTAGAGTCTAAATTATTAAAAATAATAAATCATTTAATATTTGAAGGCTTTAAGAAATATAACTTAATGGCTTTTTAGGAATCCAAAGTACCAATATTATGTAATATTTAATTCAACTAATACTATTTATTGAAATTTTAATGATTTATGAATCAACAAAGTTAAAAATTGGAAATCCAAAATATTAAGACATTAAAAAATTTTTAGTTCCTCTAAAATTTTTTAAATTTAATTAAATATTTAAGTAAATAGTTTTAAGAATTTTAAATTTTTTTTTAAACTTTGATCTTAAAGGAAACATATCTGAAATAAAAATTGTTGAAATTTGAAGTTTTTTTAAGGTAAATGTTGTCTCTGGATTTTCCTTTTCTAAGAGGTTACGTTAATATTTTAAAACAGCAATGTTTTAAAGTATTAAATAATTTAAAATACAAAAAATTTCTCAAAACTCATAAATTAATTTTAAATATGCTTAAATTTTAAAGTTTTAAATTGTTAAGAATATTTTTTAAAAATATGCTTTAGAATTTTAATCATTACTTTTGGATTAGAGACGCACAAGAAATAGCCATATAAAGAAGTGTTATCAGAGGGAATTCTAAAAAAAATCAAACAAGAGACGACTCATAATCTGAAATTATAAAAGTTTTTATGGAAGAGGGAGCCTGTAAAAATTTTACAGTTACCTTAAACATTATTCCATCAAATTTTAAGATATTTCATTGTGGAAAAATTTCCGGAGTTTTAAAAATAATTTTAAATTCTTAAGAATTTAAATAGAATAAAATAAATTTGAAACGAAAAGTTAAAAATAAATTTGTAGATCTCCTAAAATATTGCAACTTCTAATTTAAAATCAGGGTTTTAACGTTTTAGTATGAAAATTTCGGATTGTACGAAATGTTTAAACAAAACTCTTGTTTTTATTGTATTACCCAAGATTCTAAAATTTAAAAATTTTCATGAAATTGAAGAGTCAGAAATTTGAGAATTTTTAGTTTCTCAAAACAATAAAGCACTATTAAATTTTTAAGGTTCTAAGAAATTTTAATATTGCAGTTTTACGAATTTTTTGTAAGTTCAATTTTAATTAAATAAAAATCACACAACTAGCCATTTTTTAAATTTCAGAGAATCAAAGATTTTAGAAATTCAATAACTATAAATAGTTTAAAATTTAAATCAATTTATATTATTTCCAAAATTTCATAGATTTAAACAATTTCTAACATTTGCTGAAACTTCTTGTGAGTTTGAATTATATTTGAAATAGGGATTGTTGAATTTCAAGAAAATATGGAGGTGTGGCCAACACACGACTTTCTTTTATGAACAGCGAATTTTAAGAAACTATTATAATTCAAATTTCTTGCAAACTTAATTAAGATTGTTTTTATTTTTTCATGTTTTCTGTAAATTGTATATTTTTGAAATATTTGCAAAATAAATTTTCTGTTTCACGGAATCTGGGAGCTGCAACCCCAAATATTATTTGAAAAATTAAGAGATTAATGAAGATTTATCTGTTTTGAGGTCCCCTGAGTCCGAAGAGGTGGGTTTCGAAATGATGTCTGTCTGTCAGTCTGTCCGTCTATCAGTCTGTGTCTTCTCTATGGCCCGGATGGCTTAGCCAATCGAACAAAAACTTTAGATGTAAGCTTTACTTATGTAAAAGAAATAAGAAAGTAATAAAAAATAATAAATTTGTAGTTTGCGTAATTGGTTTCTCAAAATTCCCTGTTCGTAGAAGAAATGTGTTGGCCACACATCAATTTTATTTTTTTTATAAAATTTTTTTTTTTTTAAATTTTTTCTTTTTAATTTTTTTATTTTTATTTTTTTTTATTTTTATTTTTTGGAAACATTTTGTTTTAGCAGTTTTTTGTAAACCTTATACTTTTTAAGATATTTGAATTTTCTGACCCAAGGGAGTGGCCACTTCCGGTTGACCGATTTGGAGTAAAATTCACTGGGGCCTCCCAATTTACCAAACAAGCTTAAATCTGAAGTTTCAGTTCCATTGGTTGGCCAATCTGGGCTGTAGAGTGGACACAGACGGACAGACGGACAGACTGACAAACAGACATCATTCCGAAACCCACTTTTTCGGACTCAGGGGACCTTAAAACATATAAATCTTCAATAATCTCAAGGTCGAAAATTTTCATGATTACTATACTTTATTTTACTTACGTAAAAGAAAGTAATATAACCTGAATGAGAATTCAAAGGTAGTTTTGTATTCTAATATCATAATATTCCGGATTGTAAAATTTAGGAATATGAAAGAATATATAAAATAATTTTAAATGTTTTTAGAAATTTAAAAAAATTTGAAGATTTCTAAATTTACAATATTATATTTACATATTGCAAGAATTTAAATTATTATTTATATTGTTGAAATTTGTTTATTCCAAAAATTTATGAAATGTAAGGATTATATCAAATTTAGGAAAACTAAATCATTTTAAGACTTTCAGGATAAGTATTTTTGATATTCTTAATTTTTTGAAAATTTAATCATTTTCTTGTTATATACACAGCTAATATTCGAAAACTTTAAGACTTTAAAAAATATTTAATTAAATTAGAATCTTTACGTATTTGACGTAATAATTTAATATTTGCAACAATTTTACGTGTATCAAGAATTTAAAGGATTAGTAAGGATCTTAACGTTCCATTAAATCGAAAGCTTTCTACGATCTAGAATATTTTCAAAATTTCAATAAATTTAAAATTTTAAAGATATTTTAACGAAATTCAAATTTCAAGATGCTTAAAATTCAAAATTTTTTTAAATTTATTAACTTTTTATTACAAATATAAAAAAATTAATAGAAATTTAAGAACTTTTCGATTTAAAGAATATAAGTTATTACTAATGATTTTATGTAGATTTTTTGCAATTTTAAGAATTTTAAAATTTTAACAGATTTATACATCAATAATTTAATAATTCTAAAAACCAAAATAAATTATTTTTTTTAGTGTTTTAAAAATTTATAGATATTAACATTTTTTAAGATAGCAACAAATTAAAACAAATTCCACAATTTTATGTTTTTTAAAATATAAGTTTCTTAAACGTTCCAACATTGCGTTAATTAATTTTTAAATTAATTAAATCTTTACAAATTTTCTAATATTAACAAAAATCTGTTTCGGAAAAATAAAGGGTTTTAGAAATAAGCTACCATAAATTGTTCACTTTATACAATTTTAAGAAGTTTCCAAACAAATTTACGAAAATTTTGAATTTAAAAAATTCACGTGTCTAAAATTATAAAGCTTTTGAATTTTAAAAATGTTGTTCTCGAAACACTGAAAGAAAGCCAACAAATCGCTGAAGAAGTACAGCAGTCTCATATTACAAAACTATACAGTAACTATATTACTAGAAGTACAAAATGAGTAGCAGTTTTTTAACTACAAAAGTAACTTCCGTGGAATCGAAAATGCCTGCCTTTTCGGCCATAGAGCAGTTTTACACAAAAATAAATGTTGGCTTAGTGACACAGATTAAGTAATCTTAACTATTGATAAGCCTTGTTTAAAACTCAAAACGACCATATGTATAAAATTTAAATGAAACATTTTTATTCATTTCTAGCGTAAAATAATGAGGTCAGTCAGTTTTCTAAAAATTATAAACCGTTTGTGCGTCAAATTACTAATCCAAACAATGGAAAACTTGGGATTTAAATTCTGACAAATTATGTGTTCAATTAGAATTTATAAGGAAAGTAGGAATATTCTCTATTTTTTTCTAGGCTAGGAAACTCAATTTTTCAGTAAATTACGGATATTACAATTAAAAAATTGCCGAGAACCTTCTCTAATAATTACTTCGAAAGCAACATGATAAAATATTGAAAGTCTTTTTTGGCAAGTGTATTAAACCTTAACGAATTACAAATTAAATTAAATAAAATAAATAATTAATCCGTCCATAAAGTAATACACACCTACACCCATTCTGAGTAAATTTGTGATTTATTTGTAAAATTCCAAATTGTGGTATTACCAAAATCTCTTTTCAAATTGCACAAACAAAACCTTTACCATTGTTTAGAAAAATACAAGTATTTAATAAAATTATAATTAATAGGAATTTAAATTATTTTAGTATGCTGCAATAAAAAAAAAATAGTTTTTGTTACTAATGATTTATTTATATTTGTTTATTTTACCAGTTTTGTGAAGGTGGTATCGGTATGGGTCATTTTCAATTATAAAATTTAATTAAAAAATAATAGAACCAAAAAAAATTATTTCTATTATTATTACGATTTCGATTATTTTCCAAAAAATATATTTACCGATAGTTATTTGTTGTTAATTTTTTTTTTTTTGTTTGTTAATTTACACTTTTTGTTTTATGTTTTTAGTTTTTAATTGAAATTATATTTATTGTAAATAAAAAATTGATATGGTTAAATATATGTGTATGCATACATACTCGTGTGTGCTCAGACCTATTTGCAATTAGAAATTATTTATAAATTACATTTAATATTCTGTTACAGATATTTATATATACATATGTGTACATGACGGCTTTTGTTTACAGTAATTATTGTTATCTGTAAGCAAAATAATCGACAACCAATTTTCTAATAGATTAAAATTATCTATTATACTTTGAGCTTGCGAACTCTAAACGAAGATTTAGTGCTTTCAAACCACTTCTTGACCGATCAAATCTAATTAAAGTTGCTGAACGACAATTATGTATATAGTATGTTGTTAATAGTTTTGGATATATGAAAATAGCAATTTAATATTGTTCTAGTTTCTTTTGATTTTTGAAAGCTCTAAACCTTTGCTGAAGTTCTTTAGGAGAATTTAAATTTTATTAAAATGGTCTCTAATTACTGCTATATAAATAGATTATTTGATTAGACCAGGCTTTAAGTAAGACCTCCCAGAGATGGCTAGATCTCACCAAACACCCTGTTACATAAACATAAAAAGGATTTGGATATGGTTAGTTAGTATGATAGAAATTTATCCGGTTACAGACATCTAAGTATAGCCAATAGTTAGTAACACAATGATAACATATTTCTAATCTAATTTTGTGGTTTATTAAAATTAAAACTGCATTCTGAAATAATATTTATTAGTTTGCTGAGTCGATTTCTGGACACTTCGGAAAATAGTAATTGCTATTAATTTATATTTCAATTAAAATTTATAACAACAGCAGCTCAGAAACGACCGAACATAATAAATATACTTAATTAGTATCAGCCACTTATTCAGGTAATTTCTGCCATACTATATATTACAATAGTGATATATGTACTACATTGAATTTTATTAAGATAGACTGACATTTAAAGTTCAAGCGGAATTGAAATTGATGCTCTTGATTTTTAAAATAAAAAGGGGATTATTAAAATTTAATACCAATTTGCCTTTAAGAACTGAAGTGCACAATTATCACACACGCGGTATAGTCAAAACTGTCCAGTAGAAAATTTTAGAACCAATCTAGGTTAAAATAATATTTTTTGTCTATAGGGTTAATTCGATTCAATGAGCTGGATGATGAACTGAAAGCTGAACCGCGAATTTCAATTTTTAAGTGAAGACTTAGAATTTATTTATTTGATAATTACAAGAGAATATAATTTGACTAAGATCCTATTTCATTTTTATTTGTTTAATTCCAATTTAGGTCTAACTTCAATTGCATACTTAACTATTAACTTCAAAATTTAAATTTAAGAAAATATTTAAAAATTTAAAATCTGAAACAATCAGTAGGTTAACAAATTTTATTAAAATCGAATTCCCACTCAAATCTCTCAGTAAGCCAACAATGCAGCAATGTTCTAGAACTCTATTGGTCAATTGTATTAATAGGATGAATAATTCATAATATTTTCCCTATTTGAGGTTTGCATTTATTTTACATTTTTGGGTAGGGTTTTTTACCTGCCATTCTTCGATGGCAACAGGTTCAATTAAACATGTTGGGTATCACCCCAATTGGGTTTTTCATTCTATGGCAATCTATGACGTCTGGATCTGAAGGTACCGAGTTCGAATCCCGACAGGGGTGGGATGGAAAAGAGTTTCTTTAAATTTCTGATTCTATATTTTGGAATGTATCGTTATTCCTAGTCCATAAATTTTGGCCATTTATAACAGTGTTTTGGAATCCTCCATTATCAATCTCTATCCCACACCAATCAATTTCCTAAATAACCATACCAACACAACCTTGAAGATAACGACTTAACAATTCTGAATGAAACAGAAAAATGTGTTGGCGATTCCAATTTCGGTTGTTGTTTTCGTCTGATTAAATGTGCTGATGTAAACAACGTAGGTGGATTTCGATGGGCGAATAAAACAAACGAATAGGGAAAAATAACAGACATATCATCTCTTCGTTCCTTGTTGCTACACATAAAAATACCCACTAAGAAAATCAACTAAATGCGGATTAAACAAACAGCGATCTTTGTTAGTTTGTAATATGAATTAGGTTTAGTTATAATAGAACAGAGTCCTATTGGAGTGAGATATTATTTACAAGCAACTAAAATATGTCGAATAGGCTGGGTCGATCATTTGGTTCTCTTTTCAAATTTTAAAAACATTATAAAAGTTGTAAGTGAGATACGTTCAAAACAAATTTGTTGATTACATTGAAAATTGGTAGTTAAAACAAATCCAAAAAAAAAACGTTCGATAGAATAGAACAAAGATATAGAAAATTGTGTAATAATTTGGCACCATGGAGTTAGTAAGGAAATGGATAGCATGTAATCGAAACACAGAAGACGAACTTATACATAGATAGCAATAACCAGCAACTTTGCGTAAACGAACAAGACACCGAGATCATAATGCCTTATAGCAGAGATAGTGATATAGAGTCATACTGACTATGTGGGTGCATAAAATATCCCCAGCATACAAAAAAAAAAACAATTTCCACATTATACTACTTTATTCACTGCTGCTTGTCCATCCACGTCCTAATTTATCCACATGCATGTGTGTTTTTTTTTGCATGATGTGAATTATGTGCATAAAATTGAAATTTAATTTATTTCCCATTTGAAATGAATTAAAAATAAATACATAAAATACAAACACAAAAAAATGTTCGCAAAAAATAAAAATATTTGTGGACACAATGGAATATTTTTGTACTGACTGAATGATTGAAATGAATGTAAATTTTTAATTTTAATGATAAAAAAAAAAAAAAATTCAAATTGTTTTTACAATTATTTAATTTTTTTTATGTGTTTTTATATATGTACATACATACATGTATACGTGTTCTTTATTATTGTAATTACATTAAAATAAATAAATAAAATTATTAAATTGTAATTTAATTTTTATTTACTGAACTTTGTCTATATACTATATACACGAGATATTATAAAAATTTGTACAGATACACATAATTCTGTTATGTTTCGTTGGATTATTGTGTGTACACAGTTCCGGTTGTAATTATAGCAATTTAATAAACAAAAATAAAATGGATTAAAATCTGTATGGGAATTTAAATATTGTTTGGAGAACGGATGGCATCTGCGGAATTTAAGTACCAATTGTAAATTTCGAAAATTCTCCAAAAGACAATTTCACATATTAAATTAATCAAAATCGGAGTTATTTAAATTATTTCTATTATCAGTTCAAAATTCGAGGGGTAGTTCGTTAAATAGTTGTCGAAGTAGTAGTGTAAGATTTATATGCTGTGGTCTTTTGACAACCTACCCAATCCTTTCATTGCCAATGAACACAACTATGTTATAAAATGTGATAATTAGGTAGCACCTTATGGCATAGTCAAGATTTGTGAACATGAGTAATCTAAAGGAAAAATTTCATTCACATAATTATTGTTATTCACTTAGACTTCAATTTACTTACCCTAGTGACTCAATTCCCCAAAATTTTCAAATAGCTTTTCCAGCGTGGATTAATAGGTACTTTGTTTTAACCAAAGATAGTTTTTTGTATTACAATTTTTAAATTGTTTATATGACAACACACAATATTTTGTATATCAAAAAAAAATTTCAGATCATCTTAAAACTTTAATTCGAGCTGTTGGTAATATAGCATATAGTGAGCATATTCATTACCTTATTACTGCCATTTCTAGTTCCAGGTTTCTACAATATGTGAAAATTAGTTATTATTATCTGCCACCAGTTAAATAAGAGTCGTAAAGTCCAAAAGCTTGCCAACATTTGATTTTCGAACACAATAAAACTGACGCTAATATATCCTAAATATTTTGATCGAGTTATTATACATTTTATAGAGAACGATTTCACGCGTTGTGTTAGGCTAATAAAATATCTAGACCGCATTTATTTGATACTTAATTTCTACAAAAAACCCAGAAACTTTGCTTGATTCTTTATTTATTTTTGCTAAACTCTTCTGGATATTTATAGTAGTTGATAATAAAAATTGAAAGCTAAAATATTTAAAATTAAAGTTTGATAGAATTGTAAGATTTATTATAATTTATAAATTAAGAAACTTAAGAATATATTATTAGTAAAGAGAAGCTTTATTTTACTTTTTTCTATCGTTTTACCACTTTATAATTTATTGAAAAAATGAAGCTTATTTTTGAATATGTTTGTAAATCTTTAGTTTTAAATTTTATTTAAATTTAATTTAAATTTTTTTACAGCATAATATTATGTTGTTGTTGCTTTCAAATAAGTAAATGAGGCACGGTTGTTATGAAACCAAGCTGTAATCTTTATCTTATGTGCACCTAGAAATGTCACCAAATTATTATTTACAGTGTATACATTTATCAGCTGTACTCAGTTTATTTGGATTTTTGAAAGCACTTTTATAATATGTTGCGACAATTGGGTTTTTATTTTAAATTTCTATAAAAATAAATTTCAGTTAAATTGTTGTAAGTTACAGTTTAGATAATTCGGCTTCAAATTTTAGCAATTTTTAAAATACCCATTTTACATCAAATCTTTCATAAAATTAGAATACATGTTGTTGTTGTCAAAATCTTAAATGAGAAGTTGCTGTGGTCAAATCTATTAAAATTTGAAATATTTGTGATGTTAAAATTTTTTTTTCATTTTTGTACGAATGCATGTAGCCTACTTATAATATTTATACAGTAACAATGACAAAGAGCTTTTTTATTTTATACCAAAATACAGCATTAATATAATAAATAACTTTACAGATATTTATAATGTTCAGTTTAAATAAATTATGTTATTTAAAAATTTGTGACTTTTCTATCTTTAATACATTTAAGTCAAATAAAATGCCTGAACACGTTGAAAACACTTTTATAATGTATTGCGAAAATGGGCCAAATTTTTTAAACTATTCGTAAAGCTTTCATTTTAAGATTTCTGTATTCTCATATATTTGAGCTCTTTCACTTCAAATATTTCAGGATAGCTATAGTATTTTCTTAATACATACCTTGAACACTACCAAAATTGCACTGAAATTTTATTAGCTTGGGCTTTTATCATAGTTTCAGAAAATTGGCGATTTATATGCTTGTAAGCTTAGAACAACCACACAATAATATTTGGATTAAATTATTTTATGTTGAAATATTTATGATTTTCAAGGTTTAATTCATTTTTATACATATGTTTAACCTATTTATAATATTTCTGCAGCTTACACTTAGAAATCTGACAAAATCGAGTTTTCAATAATCCGAGCTTTTTTGCTTAATATACTTATAAAGCTTTTCGTTGAAACGAAAAGCTTTATAAGTATATTAAGATGTTTCTATTAAAGCTTTTGAATATTGGCTAAATTAGATTTAATTTGAAACAAAGCTCGTATTAATTGCATCAAATTTTTTCGTTCATTTAACAAAGTTTAGATATAATTTGATAATTGTTACGATATTTAGGCCACCAAGAAATGAAAGCTTAGCGAACTCCATTGCAAGTTAGAAATTTAAACAATTATTTGAATTTTAGACCTTGAACTTTATTTAGCATAATTTTGTAAAACATTAAGAAGCTTTTAAAATAATTTTGTTATGCATTTCTCAATTGAACTAAAAGCTTTGTTAATATCGTTATATAAAATATTAATTGTTGTGAGTTAATAATTATTACGTAATTGGAGATTAAAAAATATTATTTATTGAACAATTATTTGTTGTTTAATGAATCAGGATAGCCTATATACATATTTACTAATTATCATAAAAAAAGCTTTAATGTGTAATGCCACTTTTAAACTTAGAATTGAACTAAAAGCTCATTCTATTCCAAATTTCAAATTCTACTAAAATTGAAACGTTTAAAATTTCTTGTGAAGCTAAGTAAACGCTTTTCTAAATACGCAAAATGATAAAAGTCTATTTTTTATTCAAAAATATAATTTTTAAAAAAACTAGGAACTTGTACATTTAAAATTGGAGGTTATATCCTTTCGTTGTTATCCAACAATTTGTATTTAACAAATAAAGCTCGCTAAACTTAAATATTTAGTATGTATAGCTCTTTAATGCTAGATTTTAAACTTATATGAACGACAACAAGTGTGACAAATAAAACTTATTTTGGTGCTCCTCAAACACTTGTAAAACTACAACATTTAATTTGTAACTGGGCCAACTAAATTAAGTTTAAGCTATTAAACTGCTTTGCAAACAAAAAAAATTGAACTACGCTACATTATTTTCAGCTTTTATGTTTTTAAAATATTTTAAAAACATAAAAGTAAGGGTGTAGTAGTAATAATATTATTTTAGAATAGTTTTAGAAAATTTTATGGTGATGTATGAGCTTTAAGCTTTAAATAAATTTCCATTAAATTATCATAAATAACCATTTAAACTATTCGGCTTTAAATTCTATCAGCATTTCAAAATACCAGTTTTACATAAAATGTTTAATTCACCCAGAATGATATTTTGTTGTCATCAAATCTATTAAAATTAGAAATATTTGTGATTTTAGAGGTTCATTTCGTATAAATGTTTAGCTTATTTATAATATTTATACAGTTTAGAATTATAAATCTGTCAAAATCGAGTTCTTATTGGTTTGAGCTTTTATAATTACTAGAGAAACAATAATACAAGAAGGTGAAAACAGTAACATTATTTATAAAATGTTGAAGATATTTTAAGGTTATGCCAAAATAAAACCTTTAGATAACAAAAAGCTTTCCTAGATTATTTAAATGTTTCAATAATTTAGTCGGGGTTTCAATAATTTAGTTATAATTACAATAACGTACTTTTCTCCCGACTATTTTATACTTTATATTTTTATTTTCTTTTTTTAATTTTTTTCCTTTTTCTCTACATAATATTTCGATCTTAATAGATCATTTTCAAATGTTGAAACACAGAACTAAAAATAAATAAAAAATAAATTAATAACAATAACAAAGTTTAAAAAATAATAAAATTGAAATCTTTAAAATGAAGCATCAATTTCTTACATAATATGAGGAAATTATTATTTAGAATTTAAAAAAACTAGTTACAATCCATCATGGATGACTATCTCTATTGTAATAATTATTTATTAAAAAATTTATTAAAATTATAAGTACACACAATATTGTCCTACAATTATGAACAACGATAATACAAAAACGCAACCAAAATTACCAATTATTGATCTTTATTGTCTACTACACGCAACCCAATGTCCAACAGAGTTAACATTATTCATCTACCATCCACCTTACATTCTTATTCACCACAATATGGAGATGAACTTCCATACCAACACTATAACAATACCATGTAATCTAATTGTAGAATTCAATAAAAAATTAAAAAAACAAAATGAAAAACAAACAACAAAAAACTGTCAACCAAGAACGCTATACTAACACGAAAATTAATTGTCACCAAATTTAATTCATATTATATTATAAACAACCAAAATTAAATTAAATAAAAATCACTTTCATTTAGTTAATCTGTTAAAAGTGTGAACTATAAGTTTGTAGGCAGAATCAATATCATCAGTGTCCATTTTAAAATTTAAAGTGTTTTTGCTAGAAATGGTTCTGAGGCTCTCTAAAATTAATCTCTTCCTTGCGATTTGTTCTTTATGTAAAATTAAGGTGTTTTCAAATTGAGGATAATGTTTAGTCTGAAAAGTGTGTTGGCTGAGGGCTGTATCATTCTTATCACACCGATTATCACTTTTATGTTTATTGATTCTAACTTTAAGTTGGTTAGATTTAGATGTCTGCCCTATATATTTATGATCGCATGAACACGGAATTTCATACACAACATTAGGTTGATTAAATTTATCTATTTTATCTTTAAGTTTAGAAAAAAATTGACTAGTTTTGTTGTTCATTTTAAAAGATATTCTTTCTATACCAGCCCGTTTAAGAATTTGTTTGATTTTTATAGATAATTTATGCACATATGGTATTACAGCAAACATTTTTGGCAACTCATCAGAATCTACTTCTACATCAGGCGGAACTTCTATTATACGTGATTCATTTAATTCAAATTTAATATCTCTAATAATCTTATTTATTACTCTCATCGGATAATTATTGTCTTGAAGATATCTAGTAATTTTATCAATATTATCACTATTATACTGTTGGTCACTCAATAGCATAACTCGCTTGCTAAAGCTCTTAGCAACATTTAACTTCATGTTATATGGATGGCATGAATTATAATTCAAAATTCTATTAGAAGTTGTTGATTTCTTATACCAGTTCGTTATGATTTTATTATTACGTCTCACTAAGGTCAAATCTAGATAATTCAATTTACCCCCCCACTTCTATTTCTGTTGTGAACTTGAGTTTGTTGTTAAAAGAATTAAATGATGTTTCAGCTAAATCCACCATATTCCTCGGCAAAATCAACAGAATATCATCTACGTATTTTGCCACAAATGTAGGTGGTTTTGGTAGTGTTGGTAAAACTGTTAAAAACAGTTTTTCCATCACAATATCTGCTAGAATGGGCGACAACGGATTGCCCATAGCTAAGCCGGAAATTTGTTTGTAATATGTGTTATTATACGAAAAATAATTATGTTTTGATAAAATTAAATAGAGTATTTATAAAAAGTCCTTTTTATTAATATTGGTGAATTCTGAAATATTGTTTCATTTATCGCTAATTTCATTTAAAACTAAATCCGTAGGTATATTAGTAAAAAGACTAACCACATCCAATAATATAAGAATGTCATCTTGATGAATAATTAAATTATCTATTTTAGACTTCAGTTCTATTGAATTTTTGATGTTAAAAGTACTATTGCTTGTTAAGTTTTTTAAAATGTTGGAAAAATGTTTAGTTACGTAATACGATGGAGCGTTTATATTTGAAACTATTGGACGTAAGGGGATTCCAGGTTTGTGTAATTTTGGTGGGCCATATATGCGTGGTGTAGTTGGATTATTATTCTTTAGTTGATTAAAAATTGTCTCCGTAATCTGGCCAGTTATTTTAAGTTGCTTAATCTTAAATTCTATTTCTGCCTTAACTCTAGGTATTTTGGATAATTTTTGATAAACAGAATTATCTGATAATAGTTCATTCATTTTCATCTCGTATTCTTCTTTATAAATTAAAACAGTTTTTTTACTTTTATCACTGTTCATTATCAAAATATCTTGGTTCTATTTTATAAATTTTTTTACAGTACGTGATTATGTTATCAAACAATTGTCATTTATGCTGTTATTAATATTCGGATGTTTTAAATAAGACAATACTTCATTTTGAAAATCGAATCTAGTACTAACCGCCACATCTTTGTCCAGATTATTAATTGTAAATTCCACATCGGCTAATACTTGATATATTGGACAATTAGTTCTTTCAATGGGTAATGAAAACTTCGGACCATAACTAAGAATAGCTAAGACCTCATTAGGAAGAGTTACATTAGTTAGATTTTTAACACAATTCAAGTCATATTTCAAACTATTATTATTGTTATTTATCAAATTGTTCCTTAATTTTTCAAATTTCTTCGTCAAATTTTTCTTAACTTTTGTGAATAAAAATTTATTGTAGATGGTTTGTGAATAATGTAAAAGATTAAAATCTTCCTGCGATAATGATGTTGTTAAAAATTTATGTATACTGTTGTTCATATTTAAAAGAAAACTAATTATTTTTATTTATATTGAGCCAAATCTTTTAATTTAAACAATTATTTTATTGGTATAGGGCTCTTTATTTTTATTTTTATTTATTAGTACTTGAGCTTTCAATCCCACTTCGGGATCATTTTCAAAAGCATAATGAAAAATTATTTCCAAAATAGGTTCCTTTTATATAAAAATTTTACATAAAACAATCAAACATTTGTTACAAAAACCAATTTTTCATGGAAACGCACAGCCTAGACAATTTTTGGAAAAATAATTTTCTTTAACCGAAATCAAAGTTTCTTTTGTTATATAAATCAAGAATATGGATATCGAATCACAAAGAACTTGAAATCATTCATGAATGAAAACTATCATCTGGCCAAGCAGATAAACAAACAACATTTCTTGCTAAAGTGCCGAAAAGAAAAAGTTTTTTCAAAAACCCGGAAGTTAAAAAACATTTTTAACATTAATAACAAAGTCTTCCAACGGTTGGAAAATAAATTTATTTTCGGAGTGATCAACGAAGAAATTGCAGCGACTATAAAAGACATTCATGTCACAAAAACCAATCTGATGTCCCTTAGCCGTTCTCTTCAAGATGGTCTACCCAACAATATTTATGAAGAATTTCATCGCAGAGCAGTTTCAACATTCAATTACCATTTTGATAAAATTAAGGTAAGACAAACAACAAAATTTGATAAAATTATACGAGACAATTTAAATGAGTTAACGAATGGTTTATTTTGTAGTAGTGATAAATGGCTAGTCAACATTTCCAACATCGACCTACCAACGCATGTAAAATTAATTTTAAGTTTAGGAAATACATTTTGCCCACCTACCATTGGTACTGCGGTGCCTTTTTTCAAAATTATTTCAGACGTTGAAAGTGCCATTTTTAATTTAGAAGACAACGATCGTACTCACATTCGGAACAATTTTATAAATATTTTGACAAATTACAAAAACAGCACAAACATTCAAAATTTGACACCAAAAGAAAAAAGGATTATGACATACGTAAAACAAACGAAGACGTTTTTGAGAGACAATCCAGACATTTTAGTGACAAAAGCAGACAAAGGGAACATAACGGTTTTGACATTACGGACGGACTACATTGAAAAAATGTATGACTTACTCAACGACACCTCGACGTACGTACAAATTTTTAAAGACAGTTCTATACCGATACAGACAAAAATTAACTCAGTAGTAAAGGAATGGGAGGAATTTGGCAACATAGATTTGGCTACAAAGAAAAAACTTACAAATTACACAGCAGTGATTCCAAAATTATATGGGTTACCAAAAATTCACAAACCCAATGTACCATAAAGACCAATTATAAGTTCGATAAATAGCCCAACATACTCGTTATCATCATTTTTAGGAAATATTATTAAACCAAGTTTGGGAAAAACAAATTCATTCATTCTAAATTCTGAAGATTTCAAAAACAAAATTAATAACGTTACCATCCCACCAAATTCCACGTTAATCTCTTTAGATGTAAAATCCTTGTTTACGAATGTTGATAGCCAAATTGTACGAAATGTTATTAGTCAAAATTGGAGAAGTATAAAGCAAAATTCTAAATCTAAATTGACAAAAATTCAATTTTTTACTGCTTTAGACATTGTGTTGAACAATTCAGAATTTTCGTTTGATAGCAAAATTTATAAACAAACTTTTGGCTCACCTATGGGTTCTCCCATAGGTCCCATATTAGCAAATTTAGTAATGGAAAATTTAGAAATCTCAGTATTAAACTCTTTGGACTTTCAACCGTTATTCTACTTTAGATATGTGGACGACATAATTACTGCGGTACCGATAAATAAAATCGATTATTTTTTAGAAGCGTTTAACTCGGCAAATAATAGAATCAAATTCACTTTAGAAAAAGAAGTAGGTAACAAAATTGCATTTTTGGACATTTTATTAATTCACGAACCAAATGGCAAAATTTCTTGTGATTGGTATCATAAAGATACCTGGTCAGGCCGATATATAAATTTTCATTCTTGGCTTCCCACCACTTACAAAATTAACACTATACAAATTTTAACCCAAAAAATTATAAAGCTTTCCGATACAAAATTTCACAAACAAAATTTAAAAATTCTAAAAGACACTTTAGTGCTCAACCAATATCCCGAAAAATTAATAAAAAAGGTAATTTGGAAAACAAGAAATTTTCAGAGAAATACTATATCTAGACCACAAAATGAAATTACAAACTTTTCGGCTATTCCTTATATAAAAAATCTTTATGAGAAAATAAAACGTTTGTTCAAGAATTATAATTTCAAAATTGTGGGATGTGCAGCTACAAGCCTAAATGGAAATATTTTTTCCAAAATTAAAGACAAGGTACCTTTAAGAAAACAATCAAATGTGGTTTACCAAGTCCGTTGTAGTTGCAACGCCACGTATACTGGACAGACAAAACAATTTTTGGAAAAAAGAATTTATCAACACCGTTATGACACCAACAAAGATTTAAATTCAAATATTAGTGCACTTACACGGCATCTGAAAAATTCCAATCATTTAATCAATTTAGATAACGTCAAAATTCTCGATAAACAAACCAATTTTAGGAAAAGATCGATTTTGGAAATGTTACATATTAAATCAAGTAAAAATTCGATTAACATTGTAGAAGATTATGCTTATATTGGCAACTCGTATGATTTATTTATATAAGTTTTTTGTCTCACCTCATTTTATTTTTATTCAATTGTACAACCTTTCTACATGAAAAACGCTTTAGCCAGGAAAAGAAAATTATTTTTCGAAAAATTGTCTAGGCTGTGCGTTTCCATGAAAAATTGGTTTTTGTAACAAATGTTTGATTGTTTTATGTAAAATTTTTATATAAAAGGAACCTATTTTGGAAATAATTTTTCATTATGCTTTTGAAAATGATCCCGAAGTGGGATTGAAAGCTCAAGTACTAATAAATAAAAATAAAAATAAAGAGCCCTATACCAATAAAATAATTGTTTAAATTAAAAGATTTGGCTCAATATAAATAAAAATAATTAGTTTTCTTTTAAATATGAACAACAGTATACATAAATTTTTAACAACATCATTATCGCAGGAAGATTTTAATCTTTTACATTATTCACAAACCATCTACAATAAATTTTTATTCACAAAAGTTAAGAAAAATTTGACGAAGAAATTTGAAAAATTAAGGAACAATTTGATAAATAACAATAATAATAGTTTGAAATATGACTTGAATTGTGTTAAAAATCTAACTAATGTAACTCTTCCTAATGAGGTCTTAGCTATTCTTAGTTATGGTCCGAAGTTTTCATTACCCATTGAAAGAACTAATTGTCCAATATATCAAGTATTAGCCGATGTGGAATTTACAATTAATAATCTGGACAAAGATGTGGCGGTTAGTACTAGATTCGATTTTCAAAATGAAGTATTGTCTTATTTAAAACATCCGAATATTAATAACAGCATAAATGACAATTGTTTGATAACATAATCACGTACTGTAAAAAAATTTATAAAATAGAACCAAGATATTTTGATAATGAACAGTGATAAAAGTAAAAAAACTGTTTTAATTTATAAAGAAGAATACGAGATGAAAATGAATGAACTATTATCAGATAATTCTGTTTATCAAAAATTATCCAAAATACCTAGAGTTAAGGCAGAAATAGAATTTAAGATTAAGCAACTTAAAATAACTGGCCAGATTACGGAGACAATTTTTAATCAACTAAAGAATAATAATCCAACTACACCACGCATATATGGCCCACCAAAATTACACAAACCTGGAATCCCCTTACGTCCAATAGTTTCAAATATAAACGCTCCATCGTATTACGTAACTAAACATTTTTCCAACATTTTAAAAAACTTAACAAGCAATAGTACTTTTAACATCAAAAATTCAATAGAACTGAAGTCTAAAATAGATAATTTAATTATTCATCAAGATGACATTCTTATATTATTGGATGTGGTTAGTCTTTTTACTAATATACCTACGGATTTAGTTTTAAATGAAATTAGCGATAAATGAAACAATATTTCAGAATTCACCAATATTAATAAAAAGGACTTTTTATAAATACTCTATTTAATTTTATCAAAACATAATTATTTTTCGTATAATAACACATATTACAAACAAATTTCCGGCTTAGCTATGGGCAATCCGTTGTCGCCCATTCTAGCAGATATTGTGATGGAAAAACTGTTTTTAACAGTTTTACCAACACTACCAAAACCACCTACATTTGTGGCAAAATACGTAGATGATATTCTGTTGATTTTGCCGAGGAATATGGTGGATTTAGCTGAAACATCATTTAATTCTTTTAACAACAAACTCAAGTTCACAACAGAAATAGAAGTGGGGGGGTAAATTGAATTATCTAGATTTGACCTTAGTGAGACGTAATAATAAAATCATAACGAACTGGTATAAGAAATCAACAACTTCTAATAGAATTTTGAATTATAATTCATGCCATCCATATAACATGAAGTTAAATGTTGCTAAGAGCTTTAGCAAGCGAGTTATGCTATTGAGTGACCAACAGTATAATAGTGATAATATTGATAAAATTACTAGATATCTTCAAGACAATAATTATCCGATGAGAGTAATAAATAAGATTATTAGAGATATTAAATTTGAATTAAATGAATCACGTATAATAGAAGTTCCGCCTGATGTAGAAGTAGATTCTGATGAGTTGCCAAAAATGTTTGCTGTAATACCATATGTGCATAAATTATCTATAAAAATCAAACAAATTCTTAAACGGGCTGGTATAGAAAGAATATCTTTTAAAATGAACAACAAAACTAGTCAATTTTTTTCTAAACTTAAAGATAAAATAGATAAATTTAATCAACCTAATGTTGTGTATGAAATTCCGTGTTCATGCGATCATAAATATATAGGGCAGACATCTAAATCTAACCAACTTAAAGTTAGAATCAATAAACATAAAAGTGATAATCGGTGTGATAAGAATGATACAGCCCTCAGCCAACACACTTTTCAGACTAAACATTATCCTCAATTTGAAAACACCTTAATTTTACATAAAGAACAAATCGCAAGGAAGAGATTAATTTTAGAGAGCCTCAGAACCATTTCTAGCAAAAACACTTTAAATTTTAAAATGGACACTGATGATATTGATTCTGCCTACAAACTTATAGTTCACACTTTTAACAGATTAACTAAATGAAAGTGATTTTTATTTAATTTAATTTTGGTTGTTTATAATATAATATGAATTAAATTTGGTGACAATTAATTTTCGTGTTAGTATAGCGTTCTTGGTTGACAGTTTTTTGTTGTTTGTTTTTCATTTTGTTTTTTTAATTTTTTATTGAATTCTACAATTAGATTACATGGTATTGTTATAGTGTTGGTATGGAAGTTCATCTCCATATTGTGGTGAATAAGAATGTAAGGTGGATGGTAGATGAATAATGTTAACTCTGTTGGACATTGGGTTGCGTGTAGTAGACAATAAAGATCAATAATTGGTAATTTTGGTTGCGTTTTTGTATTATCGTTGTTCATAATTGTAGGACAATATTGTGTGTACTTATAATTTTAATAAATTTTTTAATAAATAATTATTACAATAGAGATAGTCATCCATGATGGATTGTAACTAGTTTTTTTAAATTCTAAATAATAACTTCCTCATATTATGTAAGAAATTGATGCTTCATTTTAAAGATTTCAATTTTATTATTTTTTAAACTTTGTTATTGTTATTAATTTATTTTTTATTTATTTTTAGTTCTGTGTTTCAACATTTGAAAATGATCTATTAAGATCGAAATATTATGTAGAGAAAAAGGAAAAAAATTAAAAAAAGAAAACAAAAATATAAAGTATAAAATAGTCGGGAGAAAAGTACGTTATTGTAATTATAACTAAAATATTTAGTTTTTCCATTAAATTCGAGATTACTACATTTATAATATTCGCAGTTTTAAAAAGTTATGGTATTTGAAAAATAATGTGGGTTAAATCTTTAGTACATGTAACTCAAAAAATTTTGAATGTTTGCTAAATTTGATTTCATTTGAAAATTTAACATGTAAAGCTCGAACTGAAAACAACACATTTATTCGTCTATTTCAAAAAGTTGTTATATAATTTTATAATTATTTTAGTAATACCACCATCCAAAATTGTAGGCTTAGCAAATTGAATAAAAATTTTGAAATTTAAATTTTAAGCTCAATTTGTTTCAAACAACTTGTTCAAGCAAAGTAAGCTAGATCATACAAAGGTAGAGTTTCAAAAACTAAGCTTTTATAAAGGAATTACAAACAAGGAAACGCCAAACTTTTCGCTGGTTTTATATAGTACAAATTTGTTAAAAATGGCAAAAAAAAACAAAGTAAATTCACAAAATATTAGGATGATTAAATAATTTTGTTTCGTAGTTTCCTCGTAACAATTTCAGATATCTCAGGTACACTAGTAAAACTAAAGATAATTTTGGCAAAAAATATTTTACATCGTCAGAGCCAACTTTTATGTATTTTTCAAAATGAAAGTTCGTTATATTTCTGCAATTATTATTTATTTAATACTAATATAATGTTCTTGTATATTGTTGTTAAAGAAATTAAGGAAACTTTCTATACACGTTTTATAAGATTTCTGTTTTTTTTTTCAAGGATAAGCTTGAAGCTAAAAAACATTATTTTTACTATGAATACGTATGGGAAATAGTGAGAAGATGTACCACTAAAAACGCTTCTAAAAATTATGACGTATGATTATTGCTCCATGCCATAAAAAGCTCTGACAATAGACCTTGAACTTCTAATCACAGAATTTTGTTGAAATTTTAAAAGCTTTTTTGGTAAATAATTTTGTTAGTTTTGATGGGTTTCTAAACCATGTCAATTGCACATTTTAAATATTTAATCTAGGATTTAATCTAAATTGGTGATTTAAAATCAATGTTTTAATAAAACCTTTTAAAATATAAGTAAAATAAAAATTTATAAACAATAAAATGTGAAATTCTATCCTAACTAGATTTAATAAAAATCGAGCTTCGTGATTAATTTTAAAGCTTGCAGAACTTAAAATATTTTCGTGGTTCCGTTTAGACATTTTGATAACGTTCGTAGAAGCACCACAGAAAAGTATTAACAGATATGGAAGTTCCATATACTCGTAAAGTATTTACATTGAAATATTCAATCTAAGAAATGTATTCCTGGTCTAATCTAACCAGTTAAGACAGGGACAATATAATACAATAATATGTTTGCTTCTCGGCTTTTTTGTTTTTAATATACAATTTTTGTAAAAACAAAAAGAAGAAAAGCGAACTTGACATGGAACTTCCATATCTGTTCATTCTTTTCAGTGGTAGCACATTAATAGGTATCCAAACTTGAGTAAATCTTTACGCCATAACAAAATTAAAAAAAACTTTTCATTCGCATTGCCTATAAAATTGTTATTCTTTATAATATGTAATAATATTGTATAACGACGTTTTGTAAAAAATGAAGCTTTATAATTATTTTTTAATACAAAGCTTTTGTAATGAAAAGGACTTTAAAGAACTTAAAATATTTCTTTGTATCCATTTAAATTTGATTGCAACTACCTAGTAGCACTACAAAATCTATTAAATAAACTGTTTATCTAAAAGCTTATGAATTAAACGATACCGACAATTTAATTTTTTTTATCGCCGACAAGGGGCTAAACTTTAAGCAGTCATAAAATAAAGTAAAGCTTTTTATTCGAATTTTGAGATGAAAACTGAATGAAATTTTTTGAATGGTAAGCTTTCTAAAAAATGTATAAAAGTTCATTGCGACTCCCTCTAAATTTGTTGTAACCACATAGTAGGCCTACAAAAAGTTTAAACAACGTTTTTGACTAGAAGCTTTTTAAATAGTCGATAGAAATCAAAAGTTATCCTCTAAATCTTTGGTGTTACTGAACAAAAATATTTTTTTGCAGATTAAGTGGGGCAAAACTTTTTGCAACGAAAAATTAAATAAAAGCTTAACAATCGAATTTTATAATTAAATTGTTTTGTTGTTATTTGATTGCAACCACTTAATAGAACTACAAAATCTTTTAAAATAATTTAAAAAATTAATGGCACTGAATAAAAATTATCTTTATAATTTTTGGGTTTATCGAAATATATTTTTAATGGCAGACAAAAACAGGCTAAACTTTATGCCAGCTTAAACTCTAAAAGCTCTAAAATGATGAGAAATAATTTTAATACTCTAGATTTGATAATAATGCAGGCAACTTATAATAAAAGTTGAGATTTTGTAAGTCGAAGTGATTTGTAATTAAAGGAGCTTTAAGCACTATAAAAACAATACACATTTTTTTTCTGACGGCTTATGAATTAAGCATTAAAAATTCATATTTACCTCTTAAACTTTTGGGATTATTGAAATAATTTTCTGTGTAAGACCAAAAAGTACTAAATTTATAAATTTTGATTTATAAACATTGAGCAACAAAATTAAAATAATTTTTATTCACATTTTGCGTTTAAATTCGGTTTGATTGGACAACAAGTGTAATCTATACCTCAAATTACTTAAATTTTACCATCAAAACTTGTTAAATTTTTCAAATGAATAATAAATTAAACAAAATAATTGATATATTTAATGAAATCAAAATGTGGCAGAATTTATTGACTGTTCTACACGTGGAATGTCGTTGTTTGCTTCATTTTAGTTTATTTGTTTTGTGTCGCTGTAGTTGTCGGAAATATATTCAGTGGGCCTGCATTTGATTTATCTTCCCGATAAATGCCCACATAGTGATAATTTTCTAATTCCAATCGCCATCTTATGGATTTTGGACGACTTAATGGAAATTAACGGCTTGTAATCCGTTACTAGAGTAAATTTTGTGCTGTAAATGTAAGGTTAGAAGTGTTTATTGTGCATGACCATATCTTTCAGTTGCACTTCATATGGTTTGAGCTAAAACCATGATATTAATTTGAAGCCAAATGAACCATTTAGCTAAATTTTTCGAAGTATAGTACACCTACCTTAGGAGTTAACCTATTGGATTTTCCTGCACTCAGAGAAAAAATATGGTAAATGAATGATTCCAATTATTGTATTATTATCCAGGAAATCATATTCAACTATATTACTAGAATTATGTATGATTAGGGCATCCAATTCCAGAATTCAAAATTCCGGTATTCCGGAATACCGGCCGATATTTTAGTTTCGATTATTCGGGAATTACGGATATATACACTAATACACTAATTACGGAATTAATAATTTCTATTTTTCACACTAATTTAAGTAAATTCAACATAGTTTTATGTAATGTCTGAAGTCGCTATTCAAGGGACCCAGAAATGTTGGTCAATGTATAGAGGTGGTTAGTTCAAGGAATAAAACAACCTAAAAATTTAAAAATCCGAAGTCAGGCTAAAAAGAAGAATTTCCTTCAATTGTACCAAAAAATTATACGTAATATTTCAGAGAGTGGCAAAAAGTGGTTAACTTAGTGAGCTGGTCAAAATATGGAGGGGCTACTTTCCGAAGTTTTAGAGTATTTCTCTTTTCCGTTCACCATGACATGATACCTAATAAACGGATTACGTAACAATTAATGCTCGTTCCTGAAAATATCCTGATGCATTCACATATTTAATTTAATTCGTCTCTAAAATTGACATGCCAAGTATGTGTTGTGTTGTTTCTTAATTTATAAACTGAAAAAAGGTATTTAGTACATAATAACTATACAGCCCATTATAAAGCGACAAAGAATTAAATCCAGAAATCATTAATTTTGTTAGTTCATTAGCTGGAAAACATCAAAAACCTTGATACACGTTTACATTTCGAAAAGGAATTTAATTGCGATTTAGTATCGTTAGTTAATCGGGGGAGTCCTATCGCAGAGCTTAAACTGCGAGATAAATGGTTCCAGTAAGGGTCAAGGGAATAAATGCTGTGCCACTCCACCTAATCTAACCTAACTCACTGAATTTTTAGGCTTTATAGAATTCATAGAATTTATAAGATTTACAGAATTTATTAAATTTATAAAATTTATAAAAATTAAAAAAATTTTAGAAACATTAGAATTTTTGAAATTATAGAACTGACAGACTAGAATAATTTATAGAACCCATAGAATCTATAACATTTAAAGGAATTATGAAATTTATAAAATGTTTATAGGATTTATCGAATTTTTTGAATTTATAAAATTTATAGGATTTATAAAAACTATGGAATTTTGAGAATAAGTAAAATTTGGGTGTATAGAATTTTTACAATTGACAAACTTGAAACAATTCCTAGAACCCATTGAATCTATAAAATTTAAAAAATGTATAATATTTGTGAAGTTTATGTAATTTATTGGATTCTTTGAATTTATTTATCAAATTCATAAAATTTATAGAGTTTATAAATATACATATTCGAATTTATAACATTTAAAGACTTTGTAGAATTAAGAGAATTTGTAAAATTTATATAATTTATCGAACTTACAGAATTTATAAGAAAGAAAAAACTTTGTAGAATTCAAAGCACCTAATCTACAAAATTTAAAGAATTTATAAATTAATTTTTTATTTGATTTTTATTTATTAATTAATAAAATAAGTGATAAAAGTGCACACATAAATGGATCTCCTCCAAAACAGTAAGAATTTATAAATTTTATAGAATTTGTTGATTTTATAGAATTTATAAAATTCATAAAATTTAAAAATGTATAGAGAATATAGACATATTAAAACTTCCTTTATATATAATTGTAACCGTCATGTCGCCTATATTGAAAAAATTCGGGGTGGGCTGTGATGTCTACACGGCCGTAGGTGTTTTGCGTGATAATGTTTATAAGATGTTGAGATTAATTATTTTAATTTAATATAAATTATCTGCCACAGTTTTTTATGCACAAATTAGCACCAGAATTACGGGGCGGCTCGAAGTGTGATCTCGGTGCGCGGCCGCGCAGGACGCAACACTTTTAGAGGCGCAAATGTATTTTACCCTCAAATGGAACTTACTAAATGTTGAATATAACCTAAGAAAATTTTTTAACATCCTGTATTGCATTCTTCTTCTTAGATACACAAACATTTTTTATGTGTCCGTGTGTTTTGGGTCATAGTTTAATAATGATAGTGGTAGAACTAGTTAGAGAAGGTAAATTAATTATTTCTCTGAACAGTTATCTCTTATCTGTAGAAGCATATTTGTATCATGCCATCTCACCTAACATTTCTCAGACACTATTAGCATTTTTCAAAAGCCAATACAAATAAAAATCTTAGGATTGTGTGGCTGTACCCTGTAGTATGTATTAATACTAAGAAGTTGTTTGTGGAATTTGTCAAAAGTTCCTTCCATCGAAAATGCCAATCAAAGCCTCTTCAATTTTCAATCCCCCTCTTTTCAGCCTATAGGCAGTTTTAAAACTACATAGTCCCAATAAAATGTCGAGTTCCAACTTGCTCTAAATTTGATTTCTTATTTTCTTACCAAACTCCCAATTTTATAATTAATCGCTTTGTCAATTTAAAAAAAAAAATAACAGGGGTGCTCCAACAATTCTCGCGCAGAGCGCTCAAAGTTCTGGAGCCGGCGCTGAATTACTCCGATCAATGCATGGGAAGGCTTTGACTTTTGAGTCAGACACACGTCTTTTTTTATATTTTTCTGCAAAATTAATTAAATTTTTATTTCCTGATACATATATGTACAATATATCGAAATCGATTAAAAATTTCGCTAACTATGTATGCTGAAATGCAGAAAGTTCCACGATGGATTTCCAGAAGCATCCAAAAATTGTTTAGTCACCATTACAAGGAAGGTCGTATCGTACTACCAGTGGAACAATTGGACCAATATGCTGCGATCTTACTTTATATGCTGAAAATGTTTTGCTTTGTGGACCTTTACTTATTTCTTGAACATTGACACTTTATTGTGAATGAGCTTATGCTCAAAATAAATTGTCGGAAAATTTATATTTTAAATAAATAAATATGTTTAGTGCACTCAAACCCTGTAAATCGATATTTTGTAGATTTAAGTTAAATTAAAAGTAAGGTATGGAAATTAATTATTTTAATTTAAAATAAATTAACCGCCGAGCGAAATCAGAGGTTCGTAACGCGGCTTTCCTCGCCGCCTGATGACGCCATTGCGATAAGATTATGCGTGAGGCATGAAGCCTTTAAGAACCAACCTAAGAAATTATACATTTAAATTAAAAGTAATGCTTACAGTTGATGAGTAATTGCCCACAACCTAAGGCAAATTTTGAAATTGTTTATTCCCAAGTTGAAGTTGTAAAGTTATACTGGTCAATTTTAATAATTAATATAATCAACACTGTCGTTACAGTACACAATACAATATGCTGGCTTACATAAAATTTCCATGAGAAACACTTCTTCTTTTTAGTGACTATCGCGTTTGCTGAAACATAGTTTCCCACAATAATTGTCAGTGAAAAGCATTCCAGGGCATAGAAGATTTTGAGTATCAGCAATTGCCTTCATTGGCGCTTTGAATAATTCTCTTATCTTTGTGATTGCGATTGACCAACATTTATCGCTTTTCTGGTTCTACTATTAACAATAAAGTAGAAGTAGGTATACTCTTTAAAGGGGCCCACCTAGTAATTCTATCATATATGTATTCGTGTAATAGCCACTTAGAGACGAATTTTGTACCTCCAAACTATTCTAAAATATAACTACGAAAATGTTCAAATCAACGATGAATCAACTATTTATGTACTCCTTAAACAAACTAAATCGTCTTGTAAAAATATCCATCATTTGTTGATAATTTTGAGCTAATATTAAGACAAAGAATGAAACAAGCAAACATTTGTACAAGTTTTACACAACCAACAACACCAGTATTTCTATTACCACCATACACTATATACCCACCTGTCACGACGTTTACTTTTATATTACTCTCTATACCATAGCGATATAAACGTAGTTTTCAATTTTATATTTATTTTCATTTTATTTTGTTATCGAAACCACAATCAGTAAAATATTGCCCTATTTCTTAAAGCTATTCCATTTTCTTGAAAGCAAAATTTTTAAAAACCAAATTGAATAGAACTAAACCGATTACGTTATACATAAGCAAAAATACCATGCAATAATTAACCGACATCGATTAAATCTCAACAAAAAAACTCTCTTATATAACTCACCTGCAGTAAAAATTCTATAAACAAACCCAATACAATATTTTTTTGTATGTATGTATGTATTTCACAATGAATTCCATAATCTGATTTATATAATGTACACAACATTTGATTTACAAAAAAAAAAGGTAATTGCAAGGGCAAAGTACCAATAATAAAATCATATTAACAAAAAAAAAAATGATGATGCTGGAAAAAAAACGCTTTTTATCAAGATCAAAAACCAATCATCGAATACTGCTACTCGTACCAAACCACCGCAGATATACACAATAATAACAAACCAACACAAAAAATTGTTAACCAACAATCAGAAAAACAACAAAAAATTGAATTACTTCTTGTCAGATTTAATGTTCATGATAAGTAAACAATTGGCATTCGATTGAGCAAGCCGCAAATCGAAATGAACAGAAATACAAACAATTGGATGAATGAGAACACAACAGAGAGTAGTTTAATACACAACAAACAGACAAAACAGTTTTAATTTTGTTTAAAATTCAACTTTTTGATTTTTTTTTTTTTGTTCCAAAACCCCCAAAAATCTCGAACTTTTTTTTTGGCTCAACCGACTGCGCGTGATAGACAGACAGTTATTGACAATTTTTAATTCAGTTTTTATTATTTTTAATTATATAAAATAAAATTAAATTTTGTTTTGCTTCGGTATAATTGATCGAAATTCGACATGCTTCAGTTATATGAATTTCGTTCGTGTACAAATCTTTAATATTTTAGAATTTCAAATATTATTTGATGACCTGCACATTATGAAAGGCCCACCCATGTTACACGGTTTGGTAAGGTTAAAGATTTAATCACTGTAAAAACGTAGTTTTTTAACGAAAATCGTTTAGTACAAGAAGGAAGTTTTGCAGATTGCGAAACAAAACTATTCCACAATTGTAGACTCATCGAGAGTCTAACGCGGCTTCTAAACAGTAACGTATTGCACTCATGTCTGTCGAGCAATTGCAAGTTGAGAGTGTCAAATTGGGCCTATTGTGATGAACACGATTGTGGACAATTCGGTGGTCAATCGTCGTGCTGCCTACCGCAAAAAGAAAACAATGCTACCAAAGCCGCAAGATATCAAAAAGATGTCATGTAGCATGCTGAGTTTTTCAGAAATTGTTTATCAGACCCAAACCACGCTAATTACAAGCACTTTACCCGGTGAGGCACTTATGTGTTCAAGATTCACGGTCAGATGTACCATCGCACATCACACCTACAGCCAGTCAATGCACAAGCACCCCAATTTTCACAGCTTTATGTGGTCGACAGTAGCCAAGCTACGGATGATCAATATTTTCGAAAATACAATCGTTTAGCTCAAACGTATCAAATTATACGAGATGCCGAAGCGCAAGAAGCCGTACGCGCCCTACGTGACCCTACAACGTACTCATTGATGTTTCCCTACGGCTACGGTGAACCGGGATGGCAACCGAATTAAGAGTGTGAAACTTGCCCAGGTGTGAATAAGAATCGCATGTACAACAAGGTTAGTATGCTTCAGTTTAAAGCAGCTATGACAGCAATCAGGGATGATTTCAATCCAATCATGGAGTTCCGGTAAGCTTATGCAGCAATGGGCGTGTGTTTAAGATTAAACTCGTATCACTCATGAAGAACATCACAGCAGCAGGGATATTCTGAGAGGATCGGTTAATTTATCCGTGCTAAGTTACCACCGGAGGAGAGTCAGCAACTGCGAGAAATTGTGCTGAAGTGTAATATACACGGACTGGCAATTGCTCGAAGCAGTCTCCTAAGTAATTCAACGATCATACAATTCCAAACGTAAGTGGATACCATTTATAACGGCGACATCGTGGCACGCACGTAATGGTGCCGGGAGTTCTAATGGACAATCGATATGTGGTGTTATACACAATCCATATCACACATACAAGCACAACGCCCAAATTAATGTGTAGTTCATTGATTTTCGATAAGTACACCCACAAGTATATCTTTAAAGGATTTGGCTGCACGAACATGGTTATTATGGTTGCGCCACAACGAGATCAATTAGTAAAAATCCAACGAGACAACGAGATCAATTACCAAAATCGATTACACTTTGTTATGCCACTCAATCAACAATACATCATTTTCGAAGAAAGCCGTGAGGAAGAACCGTTACTGCTACACAAACTGGGATGACTAAGCTAGAGGGATGGTTTCAGCTTAACATCAACAACCCAGTAGCTTGGCAATTCATTTACACCGACATCCCCTATCACTGTGTTTACGACAAAGGTCAGTGCGGATGGAGCGTTCAAGAGAAGGCAACAAGATCGTTCCGTGGAAGTATACGGTAAGCATAAAAGTTGAGGAAAGTTTCTACCTACATATACTTATAAGTACGTCCCTGGGGCCACCAGATTACGAACATTTTAAAAAATAATTAAATTCGCATTTCGAATGCACCAAACCAAACGTTTTATTGATGTCTGAAACAGAATCTAAAATTTTATTATTGATGTCTAGTTTACTAAAATCACAAATATTTGGAATTTTAATAAATTTGACAACAACAACGTCCATTTAGGATTTTGACAACAACAACATATTATATTGAATTAATTCAAATTGCTACAATCTGAAGTTAAATGAATAAATGTATTCCTTGTGATTATTTAACGGTATTTTCTTTCTAGATTATTCGAAACTTAAAAGCTCATAAAGCTCTGCACAATTCTCATAATACAATTGATGTCTAGTTTACCAAAATCATTAATATTTGAAATTTTAAAAAATTTGACAACAACAACGTCCATTTAGGATTTTGACAACAACAACATATTAAATTGTTTTAATTCAAATTGCTGCAATCTGAAGTTAAATTAATAAATTAGTTACTTGTAATTATTTAACGGTATTTTCTTTCTAGATTATTTGGGACTGAAAAGCTCATAAAGCTCTGCACAATTCTCATAATACAAACAATATTACTGTTTATAGAATCTAAAATTTTGTTATTGATGTCTAGTTTACTAAAATCACAAATATTTGGAAATTTAATAAATTTGACAACAACAACGTCCATTTAGGATTTTGACAACAACAACATATTAAATTGATTAAATTCAAATTGCTACAATCTGAAGTTAAATGAATAAATGTATTCCTTGTGATTATTTAACGGTATTTTCTTTCTAGATTATTCGGGACTGAAAAGCTCATAAAGCTCTGCACAATTCTCATAATACAAACAATATTATTGTATACAGAATCTAAAATTTTGTTATTGATGTCTAGTTTACTAAAATCACAAATATTTGGAAATTTAATAAATTTGACAACAACAACGTCCATTTAGGATTTTGACAACAACAACATATTAAATTGATTAAATTCAAATTGCTACAATCTGAAGTTAAATGAATAAATGTATTCCTTGTGATTATTTAACGGTATTTTCTTTCTAGATTATTCGGGACTTAAAAGCTCATAAAGCTCCGCACAATTCTCATAATACAAACAATATTATTGTATACAGAATCTAAAATTTTGTTATTGATGTCTATTGTCTAGTTTACTAAAATCACAAATATTTGGAATTTTAATAAATTTGACAACAACAACGTCTCATTTAGGAATTTAGCAACAACATATCATAAGCCAAATAATTTGTTTGTTATGAAAAGTAACAACTATCAAGCAAGTTGTTGGATCAATTCACAAACTGTTGAACTGAGTGGAGGACATATACCTACATGAATATTTATCGCATATTTAATAACAACATAAAATCGTTGCAAAAAGAATATACATAACTACATGTTAAATAGATAAACTTCCCAACGTAATAAATTTTTGCAATCACAAATTTTGATCTAAACAATATAACCATTTCAAGGTATTTTCCCACCTCCCAAAATGAAATAAAATTTTTCTCATTAACTCAACTCAGAAAAATAAAATCCAATCGTCGATTAATTTCACGGATTGATCCATTAAATTATAATGGCTTTTTAGTTTTTGTTTTAACAAAGTATGTACAATTTAGGAAACATAAACAAACACCAAAAATTTCATATAATCATCATCATCATTTATAATGTATATTCTAACATTAATTAGTTTTGAATTAAAACCGAAATTGTTTTTTTTTGCCACCACCGAGAATTATTTAGAAATTAATATCCATAACATAACCAACCAACGCGCATAAAAATTCTACCGTCATTGTGAGATTTTAATTTAATTTTTTTTTATGTTTTTTTAGTAATTTTGGTTAATTTTGTTTTATGATTATTAACTTGATTGTCAATGTTTGCTATTTCCGCGTAACTAGTTTTAGTTTTGTTCAGGTATTATATACATATTAACGTTTTACCTCCATTGAAAGATAATGAATGACAAACACTATATACTTAGATTTATTGATGAGTAAAACAAACAAAAAATTTAACGATCGCTTGATACACCTTTAATTTTGTGAACTTTTATGGGTAATTTTTGATTGACGAGTTACGTTACCTGACTAAATTAATTTGAAAATTGTTACTAATTTTTTTGAAATAAAAAATTGATGGAGAAAGTCATCATTATCCAATTTAGCAGTTTATTGAGTATAGGGAAACTTCTAACTAGTTTCTAGCGCTTAAAATCTAGGGAGCTTAAATTTTACTAGAACCTCAATTATTAGAACATATCGTAATATACAATGTTATTATAGTTAATCAATATTCGAGTGCCGGTAAATAATCCAAAGTTGCACAAACTATTTATGTTACTCAAACTAAATCATAAATATTTAAATATAATCATAGTTTTCATTTGTTTTTTGTTTGTAAATGTCCACAACTCCTATATAATTATAGACGTTTGTTGAGTGACATTCATTACAACAAAAAGTATTTAAATTTAACTTTTATTCATTTAACTTTACAAAACATAAAACAAAAAAATTAAATATTCAAATCAAATCAATAATTATCAACAATTACAATTATTTTAAATATATGGGTGTCACATACATTATGTATGTCATTAATGTTGAATACATAATTTGTTAACTATTAGGTGATGTTAACAGGTGAAGTGAATTTCCATCTATTCAGTTATATAACTTTCTATAATAAGTTTGGCCGACTCCTCGGAGGACACTATTTCCTCAAACCATCATATTCGGGATTTAAAAGCTCATAAAGCTCTGCACAATTTTATCACAAATAATATTACAGTTTAAACAACCTAAAATTTTATTATTGATAAATAGATTAGGTACTTGAATCACAAATATTAGAAATTTTAAAAAATTTGACAACAACAACGTCTCACTTAGGATTTTGACAACAACAACAAACTATATTGAATTTATTCAAACTACTATAATCTGAAGGTAAAGTAATAAATTATTTCAATTAGTGTGTATATAGCCAACAGTTATCCCTAGAAAAATTATCAGGACAAGTTTCTTGTGTGGAGCCCGGGAAAATTCGTTTGAATGAAAGGCCCATATAAAATGTAATAATTTGTATAAATACAACCTAATAACTGTTGGCTAGACTTACTAATTAAAATTCTTTCCAGAGCTGATACTTTAAAGGTTAATTTTATAAAAAAATTTAAATTTTACGAATTTTCCCGTGCTCTCCACATAAACCTTGCCCAGATAATTTTTCTAGAGATAACTCTTGACTAGACACTTTATTGAACCACTTTTCAGATATGACACTTGAAGGGTTGAATTTATACAAATTTTTAAATTTTATATTATGTTCCTCTAACGAAACTTAACTTGTAATTACCATCGCAAACAGTGACAACCAAATGAGCCTGTATCCAGCCATAAATTCACTATATAGAAATTCTAGTTTATAGGTTGTTTTGTCAATTTTTGGACTGAGATAATCAAGACACTATCTACATTACCGACATTTTATAACTTTCGGCTAACTTTAACAAGGTAGAAGCACTCCCTAAAAGATGTCGCGGGTTTTCTTAAATTTGAACATACCTACCAAAATAACAATTGGTCATGGTAATATGCATCTTAAGCCACCAAACCATAGACTCACAATTAATGATACATTATTTAGAACTCACCGATTTGCCACTGATTTTTCATCTTCGACCTTTTAGAAGAAGCTTCAATAGAGTGGATTAGTCTAGAGTGGTGTAAAGTGACCCATTCTGATGATCTATCAGGCTGGGCCCATCTAACAAAGCCCAGTCGTGAATGGAGCTCTCTGGATATCAGGCAACCTTCAGTTGTAATTAGCTGTACACCTGCCTTACTGGTGTCTGCACGGTGAACCTTTTTTTTCAACAAGTGTGGGATAAAGATGGATAAGCAAAATACAAATAATAAGAGAATCAGCACTCTTCAAAAGTCGGACACGTCGAATGGTACTTTGAAAGCGGGAGTTAGCGTACCAACGCTATACAAGGGGACAATAAATGGATGAGGAATATTTCTCCGGCAAGGCGGGGGTACAGGAATCATCGCTCAGCGTACAGGTTATTGGACATGTGGAATTCGACCCCAGAGGACAGCTCAACCGGGAACAGAGAGCGTCAGTGGCTTGAGGAAGGAGCACCATCGGATGCAGAAACTCAGATTTAGATAGAGACCATGTTTCTAAAAGACAGTGATGTCGTGAGGGAGCATGTTTTGATGCTAGCCGTTATTGACGTGATAAAGAAAATAAATGAAGATCAGAGCATCAAGTGGGTGAGGTGGAGGTTGGTGTTTATTGCAATAAACCTCTTCTCTCTTAAGGTTCTAGGAGAAATTTCGAGTCCCCCTTCTCCACCATCCTGCAAAGATGCGGGTTTGTACCAAGGGCGTATGAAGCTAACTGTATGCTCGGACCAGAGTTTGGTGGATCTCTATATAAAAGCAATAGCCAAGTAGGAGAGGGTTGGCAGTGTCCATAGTATAAATGTGAAGTTCATCGGTGAAGTCTTAGATACAGAACAGCGAAGGCGAAAATTATTACGAACTTCTGTGCACTATTTTAGACCAGAATCCATTATTGTTGGAGAACGTATAGATATTATTCGTACTAACAACAAATTGTTCCAAAAAAGCATTGATGTTACAGTAGCTATCATTACCTTTCGTGCCCCCCCCCCCCCCCCCACAAATTTCGTTCAAAATTAGATTTAATATTTCCTATTCTACTTTTCAATAGTTTACACCGTAAAAGCTATGGAAATAGAATTTTTGAACCTGTAATATCTGAACTAAAAGAACTGGAAAGTACAGGGATGATAATCAAAATTTTTTAAGAAATCGAGCTAATTATAGAGCAGATTTAGACAAGAAATCTGTTTCTGAAACTGGAATAGTTTCCGAGTGCGTATTCAATGTTCTTAGAGATTTCCATGCGGTAGATAACTTTTCAGTAGATATTATGAATGATTTTAATGAGTTTTAAATTATGAATTGGCCTTAATATTACTCAGTTTTATACAAAATGAAAAAAATTTCACTTTGGATGAGCTTAACAACAAAATTAGCATTTTCGATTTTGGAAACTCTGCAAAAGTGAATAAACCTCAGCAAATAACTATGGATCATTTAAAACAGAACAAATTAAAACTTTCTGCATCTGAAATGATGCGGTTTTTCAAATTTATTGGAATATTAATTGGAGACTGGGTTAAGCTACAAAATGAAAAGTGGGAACTATTTTTAAACTTGCGGCAAATAGTTGATATAAGTTTTTCTGATATTATTTCCGAAAGTATGATATCATTATTAGAAATATTAATTACTGAACACCATAAGAACTTTATTAAAATATTTAATTTGCAACTAAAACGCAAACATCATTTTATGTTGCATTATCCCAGAATTATGAGACTTACATGGAAAACTTGGTTCCACCTATTCGTCGAAAATTTGGTAAAATCAGAAGGATCAGAAAAATATTGTGCTATATCTAGAGGTGGATCGCTTTTATTTGATTTGTCAATAAATATCGCTCGAAAAATATTCAGCGCAAAAATCTCTAGAGGCTAATTTTACACAAAATTTCTAATGATTTTTAGAAAATCGAGTTTTCCCAGATTTTATACGGGAAACTTGAACTGCATTTTTTTCAACTTTTCTAGCTATTGTCAAATCACATCAAAGCAATGAATTGCCAGATTTTGAATTTTCAATTTTCCACGAGAAAGTAGAACTCGTTCTACTAGAACGTGTGACTATTGGCAAAAGTGTTCAATGCTACTCAAGGTAAGTTTTGGCTGATCACTATCGGCTGACAACGACTAGATGTTTATTTTCGACTTGTTGAGTTTAAGGCTGGATACTTTCGACTAACTTTATCAGTATAGAATTTTGTTTCATGTTGATTTGTGGATTTTCATAATAAAATTCTTATAAGAAATAGGTTTTCTTGATTGATTTTTATTTTATGCCAAGTTGCACGCAACAATACACAAGTATACAATTTTCTATAGTGAAAGCTACCAAATTTGCCTAATTCTGAAAAAATCCATAAATGATTATTCAAAATTATTTAAAATTTTGAAATTTTAAAAATTCTATATTTTCTGAAAGCACCTTGTAATTCTATAAATTCTAACCATTCATAAAATACTAAAAATCCTGCGTATTCTCTAAAGTTTATGAATTCTATAAATTTTCTAAATTCTGTAAAATCCATATGTAGCCGTATCAGTAAATTTCCGTAATCATAAAATCTATCATTTCGATTAATTCCATCAATTCTGCTAAATATACTACAAATAATATCAAAGGCCTTATTCAAAAAATGCCACCAATTTCCTTAATTATACAAATTCTGTATTTCCAGCAAATCTAATAAAATTTTAAAATTTCTGCAAAGAATCATTCTACAAAGTTTAAAAATTCCTTGAATTTTGAAAATACTCTCTACGCTCTAAATTACTTAAATTTAAGAGTTTTCTTCCCTTTTCAAATTTTTTTTATTTTTAGAGCAATTTCCTTAAAATCATAAAATTACTTAATTTTAAATTCTGTTAATTCTATTAATTCTGTCAGCTTTATAAATTCGATTGATTTTATAAATTCTATAAATTAGATAAATTTTATAAATTTTATAAATCTTACAAATTCCGTAAATAATATCATCGGATATTCACAATTTTTTACAAAATGGGCTTCAGTCCGAGTTCGCGACAATATTCTGCGGAAAAATTTTCAGCAAGCAGCCAATCAAAGTATTCTATTTCGTAAACAAATTTCCCCTTCCGAATAAAATATTTTTAAATCGCAAGCAATCCTGCTGATAAATTTTCCGCAGAATATTGTCGCGAACTCGGACTCACTACTCATCCCCTTAATCAACTAAATAAACCAAGAAAGCAACCTCTAGAAGAATCTATTTTTCTCTAATAAAGTCGTTGACTTTAGAACATTTTTACTCGCAGCCTCGGAAAGGTGAGCTTTGTCCTTAAATAAATATGTATGCATAAAATCGCAACCCAAATACAAGGAGGACTGAAGCAAGCCAAACCAAATCGTAAAATTGTTACCAAGTAAACAAGGCGTAGTATTTACATTTAGATCTATACTTGGTTTTGCATGAGATAACGAATTGTGATTGTCAAAACAGTAATCAATGATTTATTTTGTTGAGTTTTTTATGAGAAATTTTACATCTAGGTAAAAAGGAATATTATTAGAATATCACCAGTACTTTACGGTAGGAAAATGTACGTAATAGGACCTTCATGGCCTTGTCGTATTTTTTTTTTAGTTTAAACATTATCAAATATTAATCATTAAATAGAAAAATTTGATAACTCTCCAAAGTCCTAACCCATAAAATTCTACCAAATAAATTGAGCTTTTATGTATTTTACTTTAAAATAATTGAAATATTTTCAAAAAGACTTACCAGCTTTGCAAAAACAAATGTGTAATCCATTTTAAAATACAGTGGGAAACACACAGTCTTAATTAAAACTAACACTACTTATAATAGTACGCGTTACATATTATCACAATACACACTCGCCCGTACAGCGCAAACAATATTTTGTTACACTATTTGATACACAGATCACAGTTTTCCACTTTATTACACTATCACTGTATTAATTATAAAATGTTTAATATTAATTAAATTTTACACGATTTTTAAGAATTTTCGTACTAATGACGCCACAAATTGTCACTACATCAGTACGATCAACTCAATGGTACGACTCATCTTTTAAACTAACTGGTTTTAGCAAAACAAGAAAAACAAAATTCGCTCGAATCATGTTGTTGTTCTGTTCGTCGTTTTATATTTTATTGTTTTTGTTTGATTATGTGCTATCTCTTTCCGTGCCATTATTGCATTTCATTCATATCGGCTGCGGCGGCAATATACAACATTATTCAGAACTTTACAAAAGCTAATTAAAATTAATAAGAGAATAAAACTTGGGTTTATGAAGCATGTTTGAATTATCAAAATTAAAATTGCACCCCTTAAGTACTTTTGCCAGAGTTTTCTTTAATCCGAATGTAAAAAAATCGGTAACGCAGATAGTGTTATCAAAAACAAAACATCAAGTCGTAATCAGCCGTTAGTGATAACAAGCCAAAATGTATCACAAATAGAATTGAAAGTTTTTTTCAATGGTCGCATGTAGCACTTCGTTCGAAATATTGTAACATTAAATGTTCATACAAAAATATTATTCAAGTAATAAATTAAATCCAGTGTTGTATGTCTTGCTAATATAACGTAGGATGCCAGCTCCTGTGTTGTATACCCTGCTAATATAACATGGAATGCCGCAGCAACCGCCAGCGTAAGCACCACATCATACAAATGTTCATGTAAAAATATTTTTACATTACATAAGTTGTTATTGGTGCAGCAGTAATCAAAAGTTTAGTTGGAATGCCACACATGAAATTTGTAATAAAACACTTAACAGATTATTATCCATCAATTTTAGTACTTAGCATGGGCACACGTCATTTTAGTTAATTGACATCTACTGGTGTATAGTAAATCTCACCTAAATATTGTGATGTACTATGCTACCATCTACCGGTGAGTAGTCAAACAAGGTCCCCTAAATGTTGATATTTTCCCCTAAATAATTACGTATGCGATCCGAATTCCATTGCCGCCATTTTGATCAAAAAGTGTTCTGGGACCGCCATAATATCTCTACTCTCGCCTACAATAATATTTTTTCAATTGATTAAAAACTAGAAAGTGGGCAAGGAACACTACTTTAAGCCTTTAAGAACCATAGAAGGACCAACTGGAACAAATATGGGGAAATATTGAACGAATTTTGGTCGTCGAGGGCCTTGGAGGCCAAGCGACAGTAAAGAAACTGAAGAACATGATAGATACAGCAAGCAATCAGTCATTAGCGCATGCAACCAGTCACGGAAATCATAAGATCTGAATCAGATCATACCAGCGAAAATCCAAACCAGCTCAGCACTTATCCTTCTATATTTGGAGGCTATATTGAAATGGTGCTTTAAGCTGGTTTGAATCACTAAGTACTTGCCGGAGGATAATGTGGTCTCTATCCCAAAAACGTTGAAAGTTCACATGTATATCCTAAGGACCTAAGGCCAATAACTCGGAGGAAATTGTAATCTATATGTATGTATGTGGACGGGTAGTCGATGGTTAATAGCACACAGTTCTAATCTAAACAAAAAATATAATACTACTTCTTAACGAGAGCTTACCAAAATCACTTCTCGTACATATATATGATTAAACTATTTAGGGTAAACTTTTTTGAATCTAAGCATCTATAAAGTGTTTAATGGAGATTTCTGAATTTTCTGATTTAGTTTTTATTTAAAGTAAATGTCAAAACTGCACTACATACTTCATAAAACTGCTTTTAAATTTAGCGTGAAGGGCAAAAGCTTTACCTAAAGAAAAAAAGAAAAATAGATTCCTCATATAAAGCAGGTTGAACGTTTAATAGTTA
The DNA here is from genome assembly GCA_963556165.1 of Tipula helvola. Classification (NCBI taxonomy): domain Eukaryota; kingdom Metazoa; phylum Arthropoda; class Insecta; order Diptera; family Tipulidae; genus Tipula; species Tipula helvola. Next base: position 301,945,624 of record OY744483.1, on the reverse strand, counting down.
AATATTTTGAAAATTTCAGTAACAAAGATTTTTTCAGATCCAAATAGAAATTTATTTCCACAGCATTGCGGAATAGTGTTGTTTGAATAGTGAAACATGGCTTTCTGAATAGTTGTAGTCAGTAATTATAACACTGGAACTGAAAAATACCGTTATTTCCATACAGCTTGGTTAACAGTTTACTGCCAGTTTTCTGCATCAATCAACAGATTTCCATTTACATACATAACAATATACCATGAAAATCCTCTTTAAAATTTTTGTTCAAAATAAATTCAAAGGAATTTATATTTTTATTAATTAAATAAAAATTAGAAAAATTAATTTTAAAACTAATTTAATTAGTTTTATATATTATATTGCACTGAAACTTTTCGAAAAAAAAATTATAAAACATTTATAATGATCATACTGAAAATAAAAAGTCTGAATATCTGAAACTTTATGTATATATGCATGTACGAGTGTGCACAGATATTCAGAATAATATTTCAATGTGAATTTTAATAAAAGGGGAATTTTTGTTATACTAAAAGACAACATACATACATATATAATAGAAAATGTAAAACTTTCGCAAAAATAACGAACATAAAAAAGTTTAATGGAAATTTTTTGTTTCGTTTTCAAAAAGCTGAAAACTTTAAGTCATGGAATGTATAAGTAAAAAATTCACAAAACGTTCTGTCCTCGAGCAATACATAGAAGTAAATTCTGAATGCCCCGGATGTATGTATAGCGTAACAAAAAAACAAAAAAAGTCGAGAAACGAATTAATAGATGGAAAAAGTGAACAAAACTTTTCCAAAAAAATAAAAATTATCTTTGAAGTTACCCAAAGTTGTCCTTGTTTAATTTACATTTTATTATATAGGAAAATAGTAATAATTCGTAAAGTTAATTACATATTTAAGGCTATGTAGAAATAATATCAAGAAAACTATGTGTGTGCTACATGTAGAGAAATCACTATAAAATTAAATTTAACTAAATTGAGTTGAGTACAGGAAACCCTAGTTTAACCTCGTTTAACTTTTCCTGGATAAACCTTTTATTTTATTTTACAAGCGGGTTAATCATTATGGATATTTGCGATGAAATTGGTCTTGTGGTGTGGTAACTCCAAAGTTCCCCAACCATTTTAAATAAAAAATCTCCAAGCATTTATGGGTGGAGCTGCTTTATAAAATTTACCATCATTTTTAATTTATTTGAAGTTACTATTTCCGAGAAATTGTAAGAGAACTTAATTCTATTTCGAACTGATGAGCTTACGATTATGAAAAAATAAAGCTTCTCATCAGGCCGCAGCGACTGGACTGATTCTACCACAATTTACATTCTATATATGCAGAATGTACTATGCAGGTTGTATTAGCGAATTATACTAATACAGCCAAATTATACTTATAATTAATTAATTAATTAATTCAAAATTATAGTAAAAATTGTTAATTGATAGCACCATTTCTTTTCAAAAGTTTGTTATCTGATTTTTTACACAAATTAATTTTCTTTGTTATCTAAAGATCCAGAAAAAACTCCTCAAACCATTAAATGAAATATTTTCCTATTAAGCTCAGTATGCAGCTCGCGCTAAGAAAAATTGTCCATACAAATTTGTCGTAATATTTAGCTAGCTAACTAAAATAAATTTTTTTTAGCTGACAATTTCGCTGAGTGGTATGCACCTTTGCGTGAAAAATTTGAAAAAATATCAGTTGTTTCATTCAAATCTAGATTGCGCCACTATAAATTCTCCAAACATTTTAGACGCAATTTATCTCACAAGGGCAATAATTTAAGGATAAATTTTGACGCTTTTGAATTTTGGCTAATTTTATAATCGAAGTAGGCACGAAGTAAAATTAATAAAGAAGACAGAAGTCAAAATGGCCGACCAACATTACGAAGTCGAGTATTTAAAGGATTATTTGGACAGAAACTTCATTGAAAAATAAACGCATAAAAGTCAAACAAAATCAACAAAATTTATCTTTACACAAATTTTTACTGAGCTTTATTGGGCATTTTTTGCACAATGAAATAAATTCCCAAATTAAGAAATGCAAATACCCCCCAAAAACAAAGTTCGCAATTTAAAACTGTAAAAAACTCCAAATTTGTATTTTTAGTACTCATGTACTCATGAGTTTCGATATTCCTTAGATCACTCTTCATTTAAACCGACTTGGGGCAGGAAACAAAGAGGTAAGATAGATCACCTCCAGCACATTGTAGAGCTTGATTTGTCAATAAGCGAACCGTGCCAACACAGAGTTTTTCAGTTGATTTGTACCCTGCATCTCCTTATTGTCTATCAAAAATGATCGACGTAGAATTTTTCTCATTTCTTTTTGTTTCAACAAGCAAAATCAAAATATCAAATTTCAAGTAAATCTGGGTGTTCAACATGAATCACATTTGCCATGTTCCATTTATAAACCTTTGAAGATTACTGGTAAACTTGTACCAATCACGGGTGTTCTCATTGCTTAATTTTGAAAGAGAAGATACAATTATGCCATTAATCCTTCCAACCTGTCGATTACCGCGTGGTGCTCCTGTGACTGTCATTATGTGAGAAATACGTTTTCATGGCAATAATCTTTAAAAATATTTGACGTGAAACATGGTCCTCGATTGGTAATCATTCTGAATTACTTCCGCAACTGTAGTACTTTTAACCGGATAAATCCAAACCAATTTATCGAACCCATGAATAACTGAAAATATGTATTGATATTTCTTGGATGTACTTGCAAACGGACTTAAATAATCCAGATGATAAACGGATAAGGTACAATCACCTTTGGGTATAGGATGTAAATACCCTTCTTGTTTGCCGCCCTTACCAGCCGATAAAATGCAAGTGACACATTTTTTATGAATACGCGGTCACACTTTTCTTTTAATTTTGGTGTACAATATGACCATTTTATTAACTCGACCAAAGCGAAATATCAATACTCGTGTACTTTTCTGATGATTTCAAATTGCATTACTTTGAGAATATAAATTAACTTTTCCCCTTCTTCATCTTGGTTATACAAAATACCATCATGCAGCAAAAATTGTTCATGAGATCCATAGCTCAAAAATTTTATTATTAATTAAATGTGTTCGTCGTTTGACTGTGCTTTACGCACCTGAATTAGGAAATCATCTTCTATCATCATAATCAACGGGCTACGACTCAATGCATCAATATGTTTTATTTTAGTACCAGCACGATGTTCTATGATGTAGTTAAAATCTTCTAGCGTAAGTACCCAGCCAGCAATTCTTGGATCTGTATCCTTTTTCAGAAAAACAACGTGACATTTTTTTTAAAGCCTTAACAATTGCAAGAGCCTCAAGGTAATAACTACAGTAATTGGATTCTGGTGAGGTTGTCTTTCGGCTGTAGAAATAGACTGGGTGTAAAAGGACATAACTTGGATTCTTCTGTAGTAAAATGGCTCCATAACTCAGCTTGGAGGCGCCCGTGTGAAGCTCTGTTAGACCTGCAGCAGAAACGGAGCTTCACACGGAATATCTAAAACTGGTTTCTTACAAAGCATATTCTTAAATTTGACAAAGGCTTCTTTTCGAATTATGCGAAATTGGAAAGGAACATCTTCCTTCAAAAGCAACTTTAGTGGACGAGCAATGACTGCATAATTTGGAATGAACTTCCTAAATTAGCCCGTAAGACCAACGGAACTTTGTTTCTTCTTCAGTGAGCTTGGTTCTGGAAACTTTTGTACGGCATCAATTTTAATTTGCGACAATTGTATCGTGCAATTAAGTATTTGGTATCCAAGATATTCTATTTCAGAGCACAAAGAACTGAACTTTGACCATTTGATTCTTAGACCGCATTTAGCGGTAACTGTAAACAAATGGGCTAAAATTTGCATAATGTAAACATAACTGACCGTGGCTATAATGATGTTATCCATGTAGATTAAAATTGTACCACTAGAAATAAAATTATTAAGGAGGCAATTTATGAACCTCTGGAACGTCGATGGTGCTGTACTGTACATAAGACGAAAGGCAAACGTAAAAATTCGTACTGGCCAATCGGAGTAACGAATGATGTAAATTTCTAACTCAAGGTCCAGGGTAGTAAAAAATTCTGCGCAACTCAGTTGATCAATATGGTCTTATATAGCCCACAAATTCAGAGCTTTAAAAATCGAAAATCTGCAATTGTGCTCCGATTTTGATGATTCATACCTCTATCAATAGGTGTTGAGACCTGTAATTGTGAAGCCACCGGGTATTTAGATCGCTCGAATATTTCTACACATTTTTTGGAAAATTTAATTTTATTGAAAATCAACTGAACTATAGCCCACAAATTCAGAGCTTTAAAAATCGAAAATCTGCAATTGTGCTCCGATTTCGATGATTGATACCTCTATCAATAGGTGTTAAGACCTGTAATTGTGAAGCCACCGGGTATTTAGATCGCTCGAATATTTCTACAGATTTTGTGGAAAATTTAATTTTATTGAAAATCAACTGAACTATAGCGCACAAATTTAGAGCTTTAAAAATCGAAAATCTGCAATTGTGCTCCGATTCCGATGATTGATACCTCTATCAATAGGTGTTGAGACCTGTAATTGTGAAGCTAACGGGTATATAGATCGCTCGAATATTTCTACACATTTTTTGGAAAATTTAATTTTATTGAAAATCAACTGAACTATAGCCCACAAATTCAGAGCTTTAAAAATCGAAAATCTGCAATTGTGCTCCGATTTCGATGATTGATACCTCTATCAATAGGTGTTAAGACCTGTAATTGTGAAGCCACCGGGTATTTAGATCGCTCGAATATTTCTACAGATTTTTTGGAAAATTTAATTTTATTGAAAATCAACTGAACTATAGCGCACAAATTTAGAGCTTTAAAAATCGAAAATCTGCAATTGTGCTCCGATTCCGATGATTGATACCTCTATCAATAGGTGTTGAGACCTGTAATTGTGAAGCCAACGGGTATTTAGATCGCTAGAATATTTCTACACATTTTTTGGAAAATTTAATTTTATTGAAAATCAACTGAACTATAGCCCACAAATTTAGAGCTTTAAAAATCGGAAATCTGCAATTGTGCTCCGATTTCGATGATTGATACCTCTATCAATAGGTGTTGAGACCTGTAATTGTGAAGCCAACGGGTATTTAGATCGCTAGAATATTTCTACACATTTTTTGGAAAATTTAATTTTATTGAAAATCAACTGAACTATAGCCCACAAATTTAGAGCTTTAAAAATCGAAAATCTGCAATTGTGCTCCGATTCCGATGATTGATACCTCTATCAATAGGTGTTGAGACCTGTAATTGTGAAGCTAACGGGTATATAGATCGCTCGAATATTTCTACACATTTTTTGGAAAATTTAATTTTATTGAAAATCAACTGAACTATAGCCCACAAATTCAGAGCTTTAAAAATCGAAAATCTGCAATTGTGCTCCGATTTCGATGATTGATACCTCTATCAATAGGTGTTAAGACCTGTAATTGTGAAGCCACCGGGTATTTAGATCGCTCGAATATTTCTACAGATTTTTTGGAAAATTTAATTTTATTGAAAATCAACTGAACTATAGCGCACAAATTTAGAGCTTTAAAAATCGAAAATCTGCAATTGTGCTCCGATTCCGATGATTGATACCTCTATCAATAGGTGTTGAGACCTGTAATTGTGAAGCCAACGGGTATTTAGATCGCTAGAATATTTCTACACATTTTTTGGAAAATTTAATTTTATTGAAAATCAACTGAACTATAGCCCACAAATTTAGAGCTTTAAAAATCGGAAATCTGCAATTGTGCTCCGATTTCGATGATTGATACCTCTATCAATAGGTGTTGAGACCTGTAATTGTGAAGCCAACGGGTATTTAGATCGCTAGAATATTTCTACACATTTTTTGGAAAATTTAATTTTATTGAAAATCAACTGAACTATAGCCCACAAATTCAGAGCTTTAAAAATCGAAAATCTGCAATTGTGCTCCGATTTTGATGATTGATACCTCTATCAATAGGTGTTGAGACCTGTAATTGTGAAGCCAACGGGTATTTAGATCGCTAGAATATTTCTACACATTTTTTGGAAAATTTAATTTTATTGAAAATCAACTGAACTATAGCCCACAAATTTAGAGCTTTAAAAATCGGAAATCTGCAATTGTGCTCCGATTTCGATGATTGATACCTCTATCAATAGGTGTTGAGACCTGTAATTGTGAAGCCAACGGGTATTTAGATCGCTAGAATATTTCTACACATTTTTTGGAAAATTTAATTTTATTGAAAATCAACTGAACTATAGCGCACAAATTTAGAGCTTTAAAAATCGAAAATCTGCAATTGTGCTCCGATTCCGATGATTGATACCTCTATCAATAGGTGTTGAGACCTGTAATTGTGAAGCCAACGGGTATTTAGATCGCTAGAATATTTCTACACATTTTTTGGAAAATTTAATTTTATTGAAAATCAACTGAACTATAGCCCACAAATTTAGAGCTTTAAAAATCGGAAATCTGCAATTGTGCTCCGATTTCGATGATTGATACCTCTATCAATAGGTGTTGAGACCTGTAATTGTGAAGCCAACGGGTATTTAGATCGCTAGAATATTTCTACACATTTTTTGGAAAATTTAATTTTATTGAAAATCAACTGAACTATAGCCCACAAATTCAGAGCTTTAAAAATCGAAAATCTGCAATTGTGCTCCGATTTTGATGATTGATACCTCTATCAATAGGTGTTGAGACCTGTAATTGTGAAGCCAACGGGTATTTAGATCGCTAGAATATTTCTACACATTTTTTGGAAAATTTAATTTTATTGAAAATCAACTGAACTATAGCCCACAAATTTAGAGCTTTAAAAATCGAAAATCTGCAATTGTGCTCCGATTTCGATGATTGATACCTCTATCAATAGGTGTTGAGACCTGTAATTGTGAAGCCAACGGGTATTTAGATCGCTAGAATATTTCTACACATTTTTTGGAAAATTTAATTTTATTGAAAATCAACTGAACTATAGCCCACAAATTTAGAGCTTTAAAAATCGAAAATCTGCAATTGTGCTCCGATTTCGATGATTGATACCTCTATCAATAGGTGTTGAGACCTGTAATTGTGAAGCCAACGGGTATTTAGATCGCTAGAATATTTCTACACATTTTTTGGAAAATTTAATTTTTGATTAAATTGATACCTCTATCAATAGGTGTTGAGACCTGTAATTGTGAAGCCAACGGGTATATAGATCGCTCGAATATTTCTACACATTTTTTGGAAAATTTAATTTTATTGAAAATCAACTGAACTATAGCCCACAAATTCAGAGCTTTAAAAATCGAAAATCTGCAATTGTGCTCCGATTTTGATGATTGATACCTCTATCAATAGGTGTTGAGACCTGTAATTGTGAAGCCAACGGGTATTTAGATCGCTAGAATATTTCTACACATTTTTTGGAAAATTTAATTTTATTGAAAATCAACTGAACTATAGCCCACAAATTTAGAGCTTTAAAAATCGAAAATCTGCAATTGTGCTCCGATTTCGATGATTGATACCTCTATCAATAGGTATTGAGACCTGTAATTGTGAAGCCAACGGGTATTTAGATCGCTAGAATATTTCTACACATTTTTTGGAAAATTTAATTTTATTGAAAATCAACTGAACTATAGCCCACAAATTTAGAGCTTTAAAAATCGAAAATCTGCAATTGTGCTCCGATTTCGATGATTGATACCTCTATCAATAGGTGTTGAGACCTGTAATTGTGAAGCCAACGGGTATTTAGATCGCTAGAATATTTCTACACATTTTTTGGAAAATTTAATTTTATTGAAAATCAACTGAACTATAGCCCATAAATTTAGAGCTTTAAAAATCGAAAATCTGCAATTGTGCTCCGATTTCGATGATTGATACCTCTATCAATAGGTGTTGAGACCTGTAATTGTGAAGCCAACGGGTATTTAGATCGCTAGAATATTTCTACACATTTTTTGGAAAATTTAATTTTATTGAAAATCAACTGAACTATAGCCCACAAATTTAGAGCTTTAAAAATCGAAAATCTGCAATTGTGCTCCGATTTCGATGATTGATACCTCTATCAATAGGTGTTGAGACCTGTAATTGTGAAGCCAACGGGTATTTAGATCGCTAGAATATTTCTACACATTTTTTGGAAAATTTAATTTTATTGAAAATCAACTGAACTATAGCCCACAAATTTAGAGCTTTAAAAATCGAAAATCTGCAATTGTGCTCCGATTTCGATGATTGATACCTCTATCAATAGGTATTGAGACCTGTAATTGTGAAGCCAACGGGTATTTAGATCGCTAGAATATTTCTACACATTTTTTGGAAAATTTAATTTTATTGAAAATCAACTGAACTATAGCCCACAAATTTAGAGCTTTAAAAATCGAAAATCTGCAATTGTGCTCCGATTTCGATGATTGATACCTCTATCAATAGGTGTTGAGACCTGTAATTGTGAAGCCAACGGGTATTTAGATCGCTAGAATATTTCTACACATTTTTTGGAAAATTTAATTTTATTGAAAATCAACTGAACTATAGCCCACAAATTTAGAGCTTTAAAAATCGAAAATCTGCAATTGTGCTCCGATTTCGATGATTGATACCTCTATCAATAGGTGTTGAGACCTGTAATTGTGAAGCCAACGGGTATTTAGATCGCTAGAATATTTCTACACATTTTTTGGAAAATTTAATTTTATTGAAAATCAACTGAACTATAGCCCACAAATTTAGAGCTTTAAAAATCGAAAATCTGCAATTGTGCTCCGATTCCGATGATTGATACCTCTATCAATAGGTGTTGAGACCTGTAATTGTGAAGCCAACGGGTATTTAGATCGCTAGAATATTTCTACACATTTTTTGGAAAATTTAATTTTATTGAAAATCAACTGAACTATAGCCCACAAATTTAGAGATTTAAAAATCGAAAATCTGCAATTGTGCTCCGATTTCGATGATTGATACCTCTATCAATAGGTGTTGAGACCTGTAATTGTGAAGCCAACGGGTATTTAGATCGCTAGAATATTTCTACACATTTTTTGGAAAATTTAATTTTATTGAAAATCAACTGAACTATAGCCCACAAATTTAGAGCTTTAAAAATCGAAAATCTGCAATTGTGCTCCGATTTCGATGATTGATACCTCTATCAATAGGTGTTGAGACCTGTAATTGTGAAGCCAACGGGTATTTAGATCGCTCGAATATTTCTACACATTTTTTTGGAAAATTTAATTTTATTGAAAATCAACTGAACTATAGCCCACAAATTCAGAGCTTTAAAAATCGAAAATCTGCAATTGTGCTCCGATTTTGATGATTGATACCTCTATCAATAGGTGTTGAGACCTGTAATTGTGAAGCCAACGGGTATTTAGATCGCTAGAATATTTCTACACATTTTTTGGAAAATTTAATTTTATTGAAAATCAACTGAACTATAGCCCACAAATTTAGAGCTTTAAAAATCGAAAATTTGCAATTGTGCTCCGATTTCGATGATTGATACCTCTATCAATAGGTGTTGAGACCTGTAATTGTGAAGCCAACGGGTATTTAGATCGCTCGAATATTTCTACAGATTTTTTGGAAAATTTAATTTTATTGAAAATCAACTGAACTTTAGCCCACAAATTCAGAGCTTTAAAAATCGAAAATCTGCAATTGTGCTCCGATTTTGATGATTGATACCTCTATCAATAGGTGTTGAGACCTGTAATTGTGAAGCCAACGGGTATTTAGATCGCTAGAATATTTCTACACATTTTTTGGAAAATTTAATTTTATTGAAAATCAACTGAACTATAGCCCACAAATTTAGAGCTTTAAAAATCGAAAATCTGCAATTGTGCTCCGATTCCGATGATTGATACCTCTATCAATAGGTGTTGAGACCTGTAATTGTGAAGCCAACGGGTATTTAGATCGCTAGAATATTTCTACACATTTTTTGGAAAATTTAATTTTATTGAAAATCAACTGAACTATAGCCCACAAATTTAGAGCTTTAAAAATCGAAAATCTGCAATTGTGCTCCGATTTCGATGATTGATACCTCTATCAATAGGTGTTGAGACCTGTAATTGTGAAGCCAACGGGTATTTAGATCGCTAGAATATTTGTACACATTTTCTGGAAAATTTAATTTTATTGAAAATCACCTGAACTATAGCCCACAAATTTAGAGCTTTAAAAATCGAAAATCTGCAATTGTGCTCCGATTTCGATGATTGATACCTCTATCAATAGGTGTTGAGACATGTAATTGTGAAGCCAACGGGTATTTAGATCGCTCGAATATTTCTACAGATTTTTTGGAAAATTTAATTTTATTGAAAATCAACTGAACTATAGCCCACAAATTCAGAGCTTTAAAAATCGAAAATCTGCAATTGTGCTCCGATTTTGATGATTGATACCTCTATCAATAGGTGTTGAGACCTGTAATTGTGAAGCCAACGGGTATTTAGATCGCTCGAATATTTCTACACATTTTTTGGAAAATTTAATTTTATTGAAAATCAACTGAACTATAGCCCACAAATTTAGAGCTTTAAAAATCGAAAATCTGCAATTGTGCTCCGATTCCGATGATTGATACCTCTATCAATAGGTGTTGAGACCTGTAATTGTGAAGCCAACGGGTATTTAGATCGCTAGAATATTTCTACACATTTTTTGGAAAATTTAATTTTATTGAAAATCAACTGAACTATAGCCCACAAATTTAGAGCTTTAAAAATCGAAAATCTGCAATTGTGCTCCGATTTCGATGATTGATACCTCTATCAATAGGTGTTGAGACCTGTAATTGTGAATCCAACGGGTATTTAGATCGCTAGAATATTTGTACACATTTTTTGGAAAATTTAATTTTATTGAAAATCACCTGAACTATAGCCCACAAATTTAGAGCTTTAAAAATCGAAAATCTGCAATTGTGCTCCGATTTCGATGATTGATACCTCTATCAATAGGTGTTGAGACATGTAATTGTGATGCCAACGGGTATTTAGATCGCTCGAATATTTCTACAGATTTTTTGGAAAATTTAATTTTATTGAAAATCAACTGAACTATAGCCCACAAATTTAGAGCTTTAAAAATCGAAAATCTGCAATTGTGCTCCGATTTCGATGATTGATACCTCTATCAATAGGTGTTGAGACCTGTAATTGTGAAGCCAACGGGTATTTAGATCGCTAGAATATTTCTACACATTTTTTGGAAAATTTAATTTTATTGAAAATCAACTGAACTATAGCCCACAAATTTAGAGCTTTAAAAATCGAAAATCTGCAATTGTGCTCCGATTTCGATGATTGATACCTCTATCAATAGGTGTTGAGACCTGTAATTGTGAAGCCAACGGGTATTTAGATCGCTCGAATATTTCTACAGATTTTTTGGAAAATTTAATTTTATTGAAAATCAACTGAACTATAGCCCACAAATTTAGAGCTTTAAAAATCGAAAATCTGCAATTGTGCTCCGATTTCGATGATTGATACCTCTATCAATAGGTGTTGAGACCTGTAATTGTGAAGCCACCGGGTATTTAGATCGCTCGAATATTTCTACACATTTTTTGGAAAATTTAATTTTATTGAAAATCAACTGAACTATAGCCCACAAATTTAGAGCTTTAAAAATCGAAAATCTGCAATTGTGCTCCGATTTCGATGATTGATACCTCTATCAATAGGTGTTGAGACCTGTAATTGTGAAGCCAACGGGTATTTAGATCGCTAGAATATTTCTACACATTTTTTGGAAAATTTAATTTTATTGAAAATCAACTGAACTATAGCCCACAAATTTAGAGCTTTAAAAATCGAAAATCTGCAATTGTGCTCCGATTTCGATGATTGATACCTCTATCAATAGGTGTTGAGACCTATAATTGTGATGCCAACGGGTATTTAGATAGCTAGGATATTTCTACACATTTTGTGGAAAATTTAATTTTATTGAAAATCAACTGAACTATAACCCACAAATTCAGAGCTTTAAAAATCGAAAATCTGCAATTGTGCTCCGATTTCGATGATTGATACCTCTATCAATAGGTGTTGAGACCTATAATTGTGATGCCAACGGGTATTTAGATCGCTCGAATATTTCTACACATTTTGTGGAAAATTTAATTTTATTGAAAATCAACTGAACTATAGCCAACAAATTTAGAGCTTTAAAAATCGAAAATCTGCAATTGTGCTCCGATTTCGATGATTGATACCTCTATCAATAGGTGTTGAGACCTGTAATTGTGAAGCCAACGGGTATTTAGATCGCTCGAATATTTCTACACATTTTTTGGAAAATTTAATTTTATTGAAAATCAACTGAACTATAGCCCATTAATTCAGAGCTTTAAAAATCGAAAATCTGCAATTGTGCTCCGATTCCGATGATTGATACCTCTATCAATAGGTGTTGAGACCTGTAATTGTGAAGCCAGCGGGTATTTAGATCGCTCGAATATTTCTACACATTTTGTGGAAAATTTAATTTTATTGAAGATCAACTGAACTATAGCCCACAAATTCAGAGCTTTAAAAATCGAAAATCTGCAATTGTGCTCCGATTTCGATGATTGATACCTCTATCAATAGGTGTTGAGACCTGTAATTGTGAAGCCAACGGGTATTTAGATCGCTCGAATATGTCTACACATTTTGTGGAAAATTTAATTTTATTGAAAATCAACTGAACTATAGCCCATTAATTCAGAGCTTTAAAAATCGAAAATCTGCAATTGTGCTCCGATTCCGATGATTGATACCTCTATCAATAGGTGTTGAGACCTGTAATTGTGAAGCCAACGGGTATTTAGATCGCTCGAATATTTCTACACATTTTTTGGAAAATTTAATTTTATTGAAAATCAACTGAACTATAGCCCACAAATTTAGAGCTTTAAAAATCGAAAATCTGCAATTGTGCTCCGATTTCGATGATTGATACCTCTATCAATAGGTGTTGAGACCTGTAATTGTGAAGCCAACGGGTATTTAGATCGCTAGAATATTTCTACACATTTTTTGGAAAATTTAATTTTATTGAAAATCAACTGAACTATAGCCCACAAATTTAGAGCTTTAAAAATCGAAAATCTGCAATTGTGCTCCGATTTCGATGATTGATACCTCTATCAATAGGTGTTGAGACCTGTAATTGTGAAGCCAACGGGTATTTAGATCGCTCGAATATTTCTACACATTTTTTGGAAAATTTAATTTTATTGAAAATCAACTGAACTATAGCCCACAAATTCAGAGCTTTAAAAATCGAAAATCTGCAATTGTGCTCCGATTTTGATGATTGATACCTCTATCAATAGGTGTTGAGACCTGTAATTGTGAAGCCAACGGGTATTTAGATCGCTAGAATATTTCTACACATTTTTTGGAAAATTTAATTTTATTGAAAATCAACTGAACTATAGCCCACAAATTTAGAGCTTTAAAAATCGAAAATCTGCAATTGTGCTCCGATTTCGATGATTGATACCTCTATCAATAGGTGTTGAGACCTGTAATTGTGAAGCCACCGGGTATTTAGATCGCTCGAATATTTCTACACATTTTTTGGAAAATTTAATTTTATTGAAAATCAACTGAACTATAGCCCACAAATTCAGAGCTTTAAAAATCGAAAATCTGCAATTGTGCTCCGATTTCGATGATTGATACCTCTATCAATAGGTGTTAAGACCTGTAATTGTGAAGCCACCGGGTATTTAGATCGCTCGAATATTTCTACACATTTTTTGGAAAATTTAATTTTATTGAAAATCAACTGAACTATAGCCCACAAATTTAGAGCTTTAAAAATCGAAAATCTGCAATTGTGCTCCGATTCCGATGATTGATACCTCTATCAATACAAATAACAATTTCATTGGGCTACCCTGCAGCATTGGTTGCAGTTTACAAAGCTCCATTTCATTATAAATTGTTCGCCTTAACTTTTAAAAAGGAGCAGCTAAAATTTTCGCATAATTGACCAAGATTCAAATTATCGTATATAACAAGAAAACCTTTTGGACTGTTAAAACTATTCTAATCAAATCACAAAAAACGATTACACTTCAGGTATACACTCTAAAGGCTGATTTTAATCCAATTTTGTGGATTCTTCTGATTTTCCGTTATTTTCAACGATTTGGTTAAGCAAAGTTTTCCATTTAAGACTATTTAAAAAAGTTTTAATTTCAATCCATATATCCTATTTACTGTCGGCTGATAACCACAAAATTTTTTATTTTCGGTTGGAATGTTAATAACGTAATCTGCATTATCGACTTTTTACTTTCGGCTAACTTTATAAGGGTCAATTCACCACACTCTTGCTTGTTTCTAAAAAGGGCTGTACTGATATTAAAGATTGGAGAGTGGTTGTAGATTTAAGGCAAACAAATAAGGATGCATTTCCAGTAACCAAAAATTGATGAAATGTTGAACCAATTTGGCCATTCAAAATTTTTCTCAATATTCTAGATTTTATCAAATTGGAATAGAGCGCAATTCGAGAAGTGTTACAGCATTTTCTACTAAATCGGGTCAATACCAATTTCGAAAATTACCATTTGAATTAAAGATCTTTCCAAACAGCGTATAATGACATTGGCTATTTCTGGATTAACTCCTGAATCTGCCTATATGTAGATTATTTAGTAATATTTGGTTGTTCCTTGTGACACCATAATAAAAATTTGATTAAAGTATTCGAACGAATCCGGAAGTACAATTTAAATGTACATTTTTAGAAACCACAGTAACATATTTGGGCCATCAGATTTCTGATTGTGGCATTTTACCCGATCCATCGAAATATTCAGCGTTAGTAAATTATACAGTGCCGCAAAATGCTGATAACGTAAGACGGTTTATTGCTTTTTGGAACTATTATAGAAGATGTGTTAAGGGTTTTGGTGGAATATCACAGCATAGCTTAAATCCATCTCTTAAAATTGATGCACACGGAATGATAACATACATCAAAATCAATGATAGCATACAATCAATCATAACATACATCAAAAACAGCGGACGATTTGGATGCGTTCAAGTTTGTTTTTAATTCAACCAACATCAGAGCCAAGTTTCTACTTGCACACCTATTATTTAAAATTGACAATAAAAACAAAAACTTTGATTTAAACTTACCATCCACATCATTTTGTGCTGAAAAAAACACAAATTTACCTATTATTAAATCATCATTTGTAATATCAATTTTAACAATGGGCAATTTCGATTTAAAGTCGACTTTTAAGGGTAGTGTCAGAAATGTCGATGATTACTTTGATAAATGTGAATTTTATAAAAATCAGATGAAAGTCATTTTACCATTTCTTTTAAAAATCAAAATACCGAGAGATATTAAAGTTAAGCTTAGCACTGAAGCTACACCAAAAATATTTGATGAATTTAAAACTGTCATCATCAACAGGTTTTCAAGTAAAATCACACAAAAGAGAAGAAAATGGAAGAACTACTATGTTTAAGACAACATAAAAATCTGGAGGATTTTGAAACTAAATTAGAAGGAGTCTGTGCAGATTTGATAAAATTAAAAATGCAAAAAAAAAATAAGAAAGCGAGGGAAAGGTTCAAGTTTTTACAAAAGGTTTGAAACATACCGAAATACGTCAAGCTATGATATAGAAACAACCAACGTCATTATCTGAAGCAATTCAGTTTGCATTAGAGGCGGAAGCAAAATTAGGAAATGCGTATGAACAACAATTAACAAGAATTTGACGCCAAGACAAAATCATAGAAACAAAAGTTTTGTTCGTAATACTAGTAACCAAAATGCGAATTACTCTAGGAATTATAACCAAAATTATAATCAGAATTTTAAACGAGACTTTCGCCAACGTAACTTTCAACCAAATTGGAATATCAGAAGTTTTTTAAATAATAATCGCGAAAATTTTTCAACAGATTTTAAACCAACTTATCAAAAGGGAAGTAATAGCCATACCACAACAGCATGATTTTGCACGACAGTCTGAACATCAAGCATTGTACCGAAGAAGAAAGAAAATTATCATTTTCGAAGATTGCCATTTGGCTTAAAAGCTTCACCAAACAGTCTTCAACGAATAATGCATATTACAATGTCCGAATTATCATCTGAAACCGCATTTCTCTATGTCGATGATTTAGTAATATTTGGTGTTCACTGAGATATCATAACCAAAATTTACCGAAGGTATTTTGGAAGGGTACGCGAATGTAATTTAAAACTAAATCCATGAAAATATAAATTTTTACAAACTGCAATTACTTATCTATAGTACATTAAATTTCAGACCAACGTATTCTACCGGATCCAATAAAGTTTTCGGTCATTCAAAATTACGTAACACCACAAAATGCAGGCGAAGTTTGAAAATATGTTGCTACTATTGTTCCATCTATTAAATATATTATTAAGAAAGAGTGTTTCGTCTGAATTGACAGCAGAAAATCAACAATCAATTGAAGTATTAAAGATCAAATTATTACAACCGCCAGTGCTACCATATCCTGCACATGCACTACAAATCTTATCTGTTGGGAAGAAAATTCAAAATCTTTACTGCCACAGCTGTTTAATTTACCTTTACGGCATGAACATCAATCATCGAAATTAATCCGAATTAGACTTGGATGTAATATCTCGCATATCAATTCAAAATGACGAAATAAATCAAATTTCAATTACCAGAAGTCTGTCGAATAAAGCAAAGCTGTTTAACCTTCAAAAGCCTGATCAACTTTCGGAGATTCATAAGGATTTGTGTATTTACTCGACTTTGTCAATTAAGGAAACCAAACAATTTTCGAATACTTGGAATTAAAATGAAAGATGGCCATTCAATAATTTATAAACAATTCTCAATATTCATGTGAAAACAATGGATGCGAAAACAGTGCCAGACGGTATTATTAGAAGCTATCAGCCGAAGCTGCGACTGAAATTGAAGCACCACGATAGCCAGCGAAACGAAACTATCGACAGTCATTTAAGGGAAAGCAAATCAACTAACCCGTAAATAAAGAGAAAGTCAATAAGCAAGTGTCTATACTCGGATCAGAGCCAGGTACTAGCATTGTTCCTGGAAACTAACAGCAGTCATTGCTATGAGGCTACTAGCGACTTCCAAAGAATGTGATGCCCCAAAAAGATCACCATCCAGGCGACGATATTTCATTTTTAAACGCCGATGGGCTCCTAAGCAACCAAAAATTTCAATTTGTTTTAGACACTGGTGCCATGGCAAGCTTATAGTCAACAGTACGTTTCTATGGAACTTCCCGTAATTGCACAGCAAAACGTATCAAAACGGTGACAGGTGATTCTTGTCCTATCAGTGGCATCGTTGATCTAATCGTCAGACTGGAAGAATTCACAGCGTGTTCCAGTTTTATTATCACAGATATCACTGATGACGCCATTCTTGAAACGGATTTTCTCAAGAAAGGACCCTATAGGATAAGCATAGTAAATTGGGCCCAAAACAACGTATTTTCTATTTTCCCCATAGATAAGCTTGGGCCCAGTTGCATGAAATGGAATACATCATTTTTCGATATTTCTAAATATTTTTTGCGACTTTTTAGGATTGGTGGTTCTTTAGTATGTTGTTTTATAATTGCAAAAATATTTCGCAACTCCCTCCCACTTGTTTACAGGGTGTTACAGCAGTTTTATGCATTTGTCATTTTTATAATTTTTATATTTTTCTAAATTCAATAAATTGCTTTGTTTTGAATAAAAAAATATTCCAAACAGTAATTATGGTGTATGTTAGCCTAATTATGCGAATTATAATTAATTTGCACACTACAGTGACGCACTTCCGGTTTTGAATGCAAATATTACATAATTGAATATACATCAATTTTCGATATTTCTAAATATTTTTTGCGACTTTTTAGGATTGGTGGTTCTTTAGTATATTGTTTTATAATTGCAAAAATATTTCGCAACTCCCTCCCACTTGTTTACAGGGTGTTACAGCAGTTTTATGCATTTGTCATTTTTATAATTTTTATATTTTTCTAAATTCAATAAATTGCTTTGTTTTGAATAAAAAAATATTCCAAACAGTAATTATGGTGTATGTTAGCCTAATTATGCGAATTATAATTAATTTGCACACTACAGTGACGTACAGTCCTGTACTAAATGATAACCGCACCTCTAATTTAAGATTTATTTCATTTCAAATAAATTCATTTAAAATTGTTCCTATATATGCAAAAATAATACTCTTCAGTTTAACAATGCGTGCACAAATACAAATCATTATTTTCTGCGGGATCATGGACAATTGGAGAACCCCCATTTAGTATGGTTATAAAAGATAGCCGCTTAAGTATTATAGCCGTTAAATATTATTCCGATTTTTGTTATTTTTTAAATATGGGTGGAAAAGGTAGTTTGAACGAGTTTGATAAATTGACGTTATTAAGAAAAGTAATATGAGTATCCGTTAATAGCAGAAAATATTAGTTGGAGTGAGAAGGTAGTGCTAAATTATTTAAAAAATTCGCAATTATACGGTTCGCATAAAAGTGCAGGCCGCCGGCCAGTGGAACTTATTGATAGAGAAAAACGGTTAATTTTACGAAACGTCTCTAATTTTATTGGCACCGTGCAACAAATTGCGTTAAAAGCTTGAGATAATACAAAGATTTGTAATGTGAGGAAAGTATTAAGAGAGTCAGATAATATACAAATCAAAAAATTACAAAGAAAACCACAACTGTTATCAAATCATAAAGATGCCAAATTGCGTTTCGCGAAGGAACATATGTCGTGGAAGAAAAAGTGGCAGCGCGTTATTTTTAGTGACGAAAAAAATTGAATATGGATAGCCTTGATTAATGGCAATATTATTTTCACGACCTTTGAAAAGAACTTCTTGTGCTATCGAGGCGTCAACGAGGTGGAGGATCTCTGATTGTTTGGGGTGCAATTGGCGATGGAGGAAGAATGGATGTGAAGTTTATGTCCGGTCGTCTTAACAGCAACCGGTATAAATCCATGCTATCCCGAAACATTACCAGTTGTTGATGCACAAAATGGCGACCCAAACTTTATTTTCCAGCAGGATAATGCAGCCGTACACACCGCCGGGATAGTAAATTATTGGTTTACGGAGGCTCAGATACCAGTTTTGAAACAGCCAGCAAGGTCACTCGACATTAACAGCATCGAAAACATATGGGGTGTACTCAGCAGAGTTGTATATGCTGAAGGAACACAATACAGCAGCGTTCATGAACTAAAGTCATCAGTACAACGCGAATTGGCTAATATTTCAAATTAATATGCCAAAACTAGTACAAAAGTATGCCAAATCGAATTTTCGAAATAATTAAAAACAATGGCCGAAACACAAAATATTAATTGGAATAAAAAATCATTTTTATAACTGTGCTTTTTATATTTATTTCCTATTAAAAACAATAAAATATTGTGTGCGGCTATCTTTTATTACCATACTAAATGAGGGTTACCCATAAATTTTCCATGACGCCGCAGAGAATAAAGTTGGTAAAGTGAAAAGTATTATTTTTGCAAAGGAAGAATTTTAAAAGAATTTATTTGAAATTAAATAAATCTTAAATTAGGAGTGCGGCTATCATTTAGTACTTGACTGTATAATTAATTTGCACACTACCAAGCCAAACAGAAGTGCGATCATTATTAATAAAAAATCTAAAAATTGTATTCAATTGGTATTTCATTTATTATCGTTTTTATTTTACCGGAGAATTTTTGGATAAGCGCAGAAATAACCTTATTCCAAAATAAGCAGCATAAAAAATTCACATTATTTTGGAAGGAGCAAAACAAACTTATCCATAGAAACATTCCTTACTAAACTATTGTAACTTTAGAACAAGTTATGTAGAGACTCAATCTGAATCGGAGTCTGAGATTTGACAACCAGAATTCATAGCATTTATAATATTATCTGCTAGACCTTTGCGGTGCTTTGATAATACATGTGGGTTGTGTCTTGCGTAGCCCAAATACCATATCACTGAAGTTATATGACTGCATGTACCGACAACTCTGCTCCCAGTTTTGCACTTACAGTAATATCCTAAAATTGATTCGGCTCCACTACCATTAGGAAAGAATTCTAACCATAACTGATGAATCCGAGTTGACGAAAAACGAATTCAATTTTGCGTCTTATCAAATTCTTCATTTCGTTATGTATAAAGATCTTGTAACTAGAATCTGCCTTCATGTGTTCATAAGTATATCATTTTCCTTGGTCTAACTGATACATACCTAAAGTGATATTTTTAATTTCTTCTTCTGATAAACATGGAAAGTCTTGAATCTGATTAGTAGCCTCCTCCCAACAAATTCGTTTGTTTTCAAGGCCTAGCTCTTCAATCTTCTTTTGAAGAGAATTGTCATCATTCATTTTGCTCATTGCCTTCTATGCATAACGTGCATGATTTTCGTTTTCTATAAACATAGGAGGACTGTATGCATTCAGTAAGGCACAAGGAATTTTAGTTAAAGATGACAGCTTGGGGAAATAAGTGACTTCAATAGTTGAAGCAAAGAACTTGTATTTTTTGATTCTGCTGTTCACACTTTCCACTATCCATCGATTCATAGTCACAGCTCTGGACTCATTAGCATCTTTTGTGCAAAACTGCTTTTGTCCCTTGGTTAGTAAATGAGGCATTATTGGATTAAGTTTTAGCAATTTCAACTTTTCTATGACATCTCTGAACCCACGATCGAGAAGTAAAACATCATTCTCTAAGAAATATTTTTTAAATCCATAAGGGGTAGAAATCAAGTATTCTAAAATTTTTGAATCGCTATTGTCGTTGTTTGCAAAAACAAACCTTCAACCTCAAGAATGTATCCGTCAGGGAAAACCAAAATCATGGGCTTCAATAAGTTTCTGTATGTATGATTGGAATACGTCAATAATTGTAACTCCTGATCACATGACTTTTGAACATATAGATAAGTACCATCAATGATAACTACAATAGAATTTTCATCTGCACCCAGAAGTTTATGAGCCATTTTAGTTTGATGTTTCATTGCATCTTCTCGTGATAGATGATTATAACCTAAATGAAGATGGACAAAATGCTCATCCAAAGCTTTTCGAACAGATTCAAAGATTGCAGACACTCTTGCTTGACCATCTACATACATTGAATAAATATGCCAAAAATTCCTGTGACAAGTTTACTAGGAATATTCCTAACGCATTTCTCGTAAATCTGTTGCAACTATTTCTGATGTGTGGCTTTACAAAAGCATGAAGGCAATCGAAATTTTTTTGTGAAATCCCAGTGAATTTCTGATAATTATATGGAGTTATTGGAGAGCCGTTGTCGAAATCGATTTTAGAGTATGAGTTGGCCTTACTAAAGTAAACGGCATTGAAAAATTCTTCAATATCTTCAGCGGACAATTATTATTATTATTATTATTAGTTGAGGGCCATGTGGGCGTTCAAGCCACCCCGCACTGCGACCTAAAAGATCTTTTGTGCATGGACCCCACTTAATGAGCCGTCCAGTCAATATTCAGGCTCTTAATGAACCTGACAATACTGCCGGCCGGTATATGGTGCATACCATCCGGGCTCATTACTCTCCCTCCTAGGTATTGTAACCTTTTGCAGAAAATGGCTGGGCAATGGCACAGAACATGTTCCGCTGATTCCGCTTCCATGTCACAGAAGCGACATCTATCCGTCGAACTTAGGCCCATTTTCTTTAGGTGATACCTTAAGGGGATGTGACCTGTGAGGAAGCCGGTAAGCAGCCTCAACTCAGGTTTCCTAAGTACGAGACATTCCTTGGCCCTGGCCGACAAAGGTGAAATAAATTCCTTCGCCTGTCGCAAACCTGGAATTCCGCGCCAGTAAGAGAACTTTTGCACATCCTCCCAGCGTTTAACTGCTGCCCTATGGTGCCCCTTAGAGACGCCACAGAAGGGCTCTGGTCCAATTAATGGAAAGGCAGATCCCTCGCGGGCGAGGACATCAGCTGCCTCGTTTCCCACAATTCCAGTGTGGCCTGGCACCCAAACAAGTGTTACCTTATTTGAGCTTGCCAGCAATTTAATAACCTTCAGACAATCCCATACCAGCCTTGACTCAATGGTAAAAGACCTAAGAGCCTTTAAGGCCGATTGGCTGTCTGATACTATATAAACCTTTGCGTCGTTTAGGCCTTTAGAAATGCCTATCCTAGCACAAAGTTCTATAGCATGCACTCCTGCTTGAAAGACGGTTGCATTGGTACCCAAGGACTTCGAGAGTGATACTCCACTCCCATGTATTCCAACCCCCGCCCCATCTTCCGTTTTTGATCCATCTGTAAACCACACCAATGACCCTCGCTCAAAGGATGGTCCCCCTGTACTTCACTCCTCCCGGTTAGGTAATCTAACACAAAATGGTTTGTGGAAATCCAGTTTGGCTGGCATACAGTCGGAAGGCATTCCTATAGTGGGGTCTGTCTGAAACTCCTTAAGGATCTCCAGATGGCCCACCATATTGCCTGGTTTGATGTTACCCTCCGCCTGCATCTTAAGGGCCATAGTAGCAGTATCCTTTTTTACATGCAGATGCAATGGAGTTAGTCCTAGGAGTGTCTCCATTGCTGCGGTCGGACATGTTTTCATTGAGCCCGTAACCCCAATGCAGGCCATACGCTGAACCTTATTCAATAAAGTTTGCGCTGTCCTTTGTTGAGTTTTAGGCCACCACACTAGCGATGCGTAAGTGATCATAGGCCTAATAATTGTTAGAAATGACCAGTAGATCATTTTTGGTTGTAGTCCCCAAATACGTCCATAGAGTCTCTGACAGGCCCAAAAAGCCTTTGTGGCTCTATTTTGAATTTTTTGTATATGTTGTTCCCAGTTCAGTTTATGATCCAGGATAACCCCTATATATTTAACCTCTTTGGAAAAGGCAACAATAGTACCGTTTAACGAGGGAGCTACAAGCGAGAGCTTTCTCCTCCTCGTAAAAGGGACAATGACAGTTTTGTTTGGATTGACACTAAGTCCTTCCTTGTCACACCACTGCCATATCAAGTTGAGTGCATTTTGCATGAGATCAGAGATGATCTCATCAAACCTGCCTCTAATCACGATAGCCACGTCATCCGCATAGCCCTGGACATCAAACCCATGGCTATTCAGGAGGATCAGCAGTCTATCATTAACCAATGACCATAAAAGAGGAGATAGTACACCTCCTTGGGGACAGCCCTTTACGGCCCTGATGGTTACTGACTCGCCACCTAATGTGGCTGTAATATGTTCAGCGGACAATACTATTGTTTCTTTAGTTGCAACTAATGATTCTAAAGTCTTCTTATTAAACAAGCCATTTTTGTCAAAATGTGAGCGACAGCATCTATTGCTCATTGGAATAACAATTTTCTTTCTTTTCCACATATCGATTCTCTGTGTACCAGAGCAGCTAGGAAGATTGACTATAATTCCATTTCTTGGAACAGAAGAAACTTTGCTTGACGTTACAGAAGCTTGACTACTGAGAAATTCAGATGTAAATTCAGATTGAGATTCAGTACTTGTGTTTTCTAATGTCGAAAATGAAGTTGTACTATTCATGGTTGAAGCCTGGAAATCAATCTCTGAAGATGTAGTGCAACAAGAACTATCAGGAGTTATATCCATTTCATAATTATGCAAATTATTGTCCACAGTATTACCCTCAGCTGTATTACCAGGCAGTAAGTGATATCTTTTGAACTTTAATCTTGAATGACACTTCAAACAGGCATAACTATTTGGATTATATGACTTTCCTACGCTTTTTGAGTATGTAGTAACATTTATCCATAAAGAAGGTGCTCCTAAAGTGCAAACTCCTCGCCATTTCAATATGCGTGACTTACATATGCGACAGAGAATATGAGATCGTTCAACTACAATAAACAATTTTATGAGATTACATGCAAAATAAATATAAAAAGTACATTTTACCTTCTGGACCCATTAGTGTTAAGTCAAACAGTTCTAATGATGATGAACACACAAATTAACGAATTGTAAAAGTATTAAAGATTATGTTACACACAAGTTATATTACTCAAAACAAGACTTGAAATACGATTTATACAACAGTAGTTATACAACAAGAGGTTCGAAAATAATCTAATATACAGTTAAGAGGACGAGATGTGTTTCCTAGGTAACACATCGAGCCCGCAACTGTATATTCAGATGATTTTCGAAGCTAGAGTTGTATACGTTAAGACTATACAACGAATCAACCAAATATATTACACAACCAAATAAAAACTGCACCAAATAAACTCATTTTTGCGAAATGTCAAAAATATTAATTGTTTGTTTATATTCATGGATGATATGATTATAACATAATATGATTTACTTGTTTGTGGCCGAAACACCACTAGTTGTGTTAAATTGAACTATCTGATTGGTCTATTTTCCAATGAGTTGTATAGTCTGTTATATATGTGATTGTTATATAAACATAAAAGTTATGAACCAAATTGTACTGATTGAGATTGAGAGTAATGTGTAATGTGTATCTGACATCTCTTGCATAAAAATAATTTTTTTAGTCCAATTGTATGCGAACAAAGAAGGGGCTGCTAGAGAATTTTTAGTATGTTGTTCTACGATTCTTATATAACATATATGTGAAAAATCAAAATTGTATCTCAATGCGAACATATGTAAAATGCCATTGTTCTATGCTTTCCTATGCTTACACATGTAAAAATTGGTCTAGTAAAAATTCAGTTTCTGGAAAACGAAGAAAAGGCTGCCGCTCATATTTTGCAGACAGGTTTCGAAAGATGTGATTAAACATATATTTCAATTTCAAGGCTCTATCTTCATGCGAAAGTACAAAAACGAGGGGCCCAATTTTCACTACATATCACATAGGGGCCTTTGGTTGCCAAATCAACTTAGAAGATGAATGGTTGATTCTTTACGGGAACAAAATACCACTTACCATTGCCAGAAACCGCGCTATTACAACGACGGTTAGGGTAACTTTACCACCGAGGTCGGAAACGTTGGTTCCTATCAAACTAACTACCACTCAAATGGGCGTCCAGTTAATAGAGCATCCGGCAGTGTCAAAATTGCACAAAGGAGTTGAACGACCATCCAAATTCACTTCCTGAGATACTCGTGACGCTGACTTGAAGACTGTTGAAATAGTTTCGCCGAATAATTCGGTCGCCATGACAAAGATTAGCGAGCTAATTCTAAAGTCGCTGAAAGATGTTCCTCATAACGCTCAGAAACGAATCGAACAATTTTTGTCTGAAAAGCATGATGGTGGTTCCGATAAAACAACCACCCCGCAAAATACCAGTGGCTCACCAAGAAGAGTCGAGAAATCTCTTAGCTGATATGAAGAACGCGTCATCGAACCGCCTTTAAGCCTTGGTCATCGTTTGTGGTATCAGTCCGAACGAAGGATGGCTCGCTGAGATTCTGTGTCGATTACCGGCAATTAAACAAGGTGTTCCAAAATGACTCATTCCCACTGCCGCATATTGACGTCATCGCAATGAAAAGGGTATGTTAGTTTTTAACACTCGATCTGGAATCCAGGCAAGTAGACCTCGAACCTAAAGATAAATCCACAACTGCATTTTCGACCAAAAATGTAATGCCTCCACTACATTCTCGCAGCTGATGCAGTTGCTATTCGCGGGGTTGCTTTGGGAAACGTGCAATGAATACTTGGATGACGTCTTCATCTATGGAAAGAACAAGGGAAAGAACATAGGCGAGCTGCTAACAAAAATGGAGCTGGTTTTCGAGCAACTACAGAAAGCGAACTTAAAGCTGCATCCAAACTAGTGTAATTTATTCAAATGTGAGGTTCAATATCTAAGAAACATTATTAGCCAAGAGGGAATCCGAACTGATCCTGCTAAAGCTGCTATGGCCGATTTAACCGCAGTTTCCTCGGCCTTTGTTACTACTATAGAGCCTTCATAAAGAACTTTGCTTCAGTACATCCATAGCGGACGGTATAGTAGAGCGGAACAATCGAACTCTGGAGGACTACTTATCTAAGTTTGTCAGCGAAAACGTGACTGGGACCGACTCCAGCCTCTGTTCTTGCTGGCATATCGATCGGCAGTTCACGAGTCGCTCAAAGCAAAATCCAGCTAAAATGCTACAAGGAAGAAAACTTCGCTTGCCGGGGTGTCTACTAGTTGGTTCAGCACCGGATCTAGAGAACGACTATATACGATAAACATAAACATAATCACATCAACACATCAATAATTGACACAGCTACAGGAGGTGCAGTATTCATTGGAGCCATCCCACTTCGAAAATGGATCTTCTTGTCTCGTCTACAACCAACCGTTACTGATAGTGAATTCAAAAATTATATAAAAAATAATCTGCATATTGGGGACGCCTCATTTAAGGGATGTCTCATATAAAGTTGGTGTTCCACTTGAGTACTTTGAATCTATAATGAAGGCCGAGGCATAGCCTGAACATCTACTTATTAAGGGATATAATTTCAATCAGAACGCAAGTGTTCACGGAGTTCGCCAGCAGTTTCGAACTCATTAACCTTGTCTGCTAATAATGCCGTAGATATTAATTCTAATTTCATTTATTTTCAAAACGTTCATGCCATTGCTTCGAAATATACTGAAGTTTATTGCTTTGTTTGTGCATCTATGTATCCAGTTTATGTACTGGTTGAAACTAATTTGAATACGGATTGTGGAGTACTTTCGTGATGCAGACTATTTTGTTTATAGGCGGGATCGCTCGGAGTTAAATAGTCTTACCTAAGGTCAAATGTGTATATGATATGGAGGTAAACTATACCATAACATGTAATCTTATCTTACGGATTTGTCCAGAGTACTGATGTCCCAAACTTCATTGGTAAATTTTTGGATTTATTTTTTACAAATTCGATAAATTTATGTAAGGTAATTTAACCATCGGTTCCATATATTGTTAATGATGTTAACCATAAGTCGATGGAGATCAATCTGAACCAATCGGAACTCTTACTGTCTAATGCAATTAATAATAATTTTATGTCTATATTTTATAATTTTTAACGTGCAGATTTTGATGGCCTGATTTCATATTTCTCATCAATTGACTGGAATGCGCGCCTCTCATCTATAATGACTTAGATTATGATGTTCAACTATTTTATAACATTTTGTTTAATGGAATTGACAAATCCCAATTTTTGTTATGAAAAATAATAGAAGTAATTCTCCGTGGTTTAATAAACGTTTGATTAATTTGCGTAATCGAAAGCAGAAATTACATCGGAAATGGAAAAGATCCAACAATGGGTCTATTACATAAATTGGCCTTTTCGTCGTTATCAAAGGAATTTGATTGCATGCCCAAAATAGCTTATAAGAACTATATCAATAAGGTCCAAGGAGATTTGAAATTAAATCCCAAATCGTTTTGGAACTTTATTCAGACTAGGCCGAAAACATGTGGTATTCCGTCGAAAATGTCTTACAATAATGTTACTGGCAATATTTCCGTTGATATAGCAAACTTATTTGGTTGTTCCTTTCAAAATACTTATAGACTCGACAATGTCAAGGGAATATTTGCGGATACAATGCATATGATAGTATAATTAGCACCTCGGGTATACCTTCTCGGATATATCTTTCTTATCTTCAAATCCGGTAACAGGAACAATGCCTCTAATTATAGGAGTCTTTCTATGCTATCAGGTACCCCTAAATTATTTCAATCAATTGTTTGTGACCACATGTATTTCGGACTAAAGTCATTTATAGTTGACGACCAACATGGATTTATCTGTGGTAGTCTGTACTGTGACGAAGTTAATAGAATTTTCAAAACGTGCTTTGGGGCTCAACTTGACGTCATTTATACTGACTTTAGCATAGCATTTGACTCTATCAACCATGCGATATTGTATTGGAAAAATTGATAGATTTTCTAATCCGGTTAAAGCACATTCGGATGTTCCACAGGGCTCCCATTTTTAAACGATATTACCAATTGTATCAAATCTGCTCATTGTCTAATTTATGCTGATGATCTAAAAATATTTTCCCCTATAAATAATGCGCAAGATGCAATTCATCTACAGAAGGACATTGATGCAATTATCCATTTGTGTTAAAATAATCGGTTATTTTTGAATAACAAAAAATGTAAAGTTATGTCATTTACCCGCTCATTGTCGTATGTAGTAAATGACTATTGCATTATTAATGATATCTTGTCACGAATAACTGAAGTAAGAGATCTTGGAGTCATGAATACACAAACCAATTCAGTGAATCGGCATATTGATTTGATAATAGACGAACCATGAAAGAGTTCAATAACCCAAAAGGTTTTTATCATGATATATCAGTCTCTTATCCGTTCGCAACTTAAATATGTGTCATGTGTATGGTCTCCCCACCAGTGCCGGATCATCATATGCCACAATTGGACCATGGCACCAGGCCCGTAATTCTAGAGGGCCCGGAATAGCAAAACACTTTTGCTAAAAAATTAATTTAAAATTTAAAATTTCTCATAAAATTTGCTTAATATAATGTATTATGTACAAGAAATGTAAAAAGAAAATCAAATGAGTAGCTTTATTTAAATAGAAGAGTTAAAATTTAATTTTTAAAATTTGTATTTACAACTTCTCTACCGCACAAACTTTTCACCCATTAAATTCAACTTTAGTTCAACCGCCCGCATAAACACAGTGAATAAAAGCAATGAAAAAATAAAAAAATAAACGAACGCATACAAAAAAAAAACTGCAACAAAAATAAACGCACTTGTTGTTCTCGTCCATCTATCTTTAATTTCGTTTTAACCAGGGCTGTGGAGTCGGAGCCGGAGCCGGAGTCGGAGCCGGAGCTTTGTGGAATTGACCGACTCCGGCTCCGGATTTTTGTTTGTTTTTATTAATATTCCTTTACTCCTACGTAGCACAATTATTTATACTTCTATATGCATTAGCGCAGTTCATGTTGGAATTCCGAATCGGATTAACCGAAGTTAGGCGTCATTCTTGCGGTCAAACTAAATGTAAATTATCAATTGTGCGCCTGGGCCTTCCAGCTCCAACCCTGCAGTCTTACCTAAGTCATCTTATCATCGACTATTGCTCACTTAGCATTTATTTAGGTATTTGTTGCGCCAAAATGTAAGCAAGCAATTCTACAAATTACATGGGAAAAAAATTGTAGAAGTTATGTCAGTATATAAATAACATGTTTTTACGTTTCACGTAAATGAAACGCTTATTTGCTTTAAGCATAGCAAGATATATATGTATTTTGTGTCGGAGTAGGAGCTGAAAAAAAGTAGGAGCTGGAGTCGGAGTCGGAGTTGGAGCCGGAGCCGGAGTCGGAGTTGGAGTCAGAGCAGGAGCCGGAGTCGTTAATAAATCTAAACATTTCCGGAGTCGGAGCCGGAGGCGGAGTCGAACATTTTTTCTCGAACTCCACAGCCCTGGTTTTAACCTGTTTCACTCTCTTATAGTATGGACGTTAAATTTAAATTAAATTTTGTCAATATGAACTCGTTGTTTTTTGGTTAAATTTATATTCTCGAGGTAACTTAATAATTTATTTTATTGAAATTAAATAATATATTTATAACTATATATGTAAATTATATTTTATTTAAGCATTATTTTCTATTGTTTTGTAACCTCATTCATCAACAAAATGTATAAACGCCCATCTGGAGCAGAAAAAAGGAAACAAAAGGATATTAAAGATAAACAAAATCAACAACAAAATAACGCCATAATAAAATTTTTAAAGGAGCCGTCGCCCTTGAACTTACCTTCAAATGAAACGTTGATATTACAACAAGAAAAATGTGTTGAGAATAATTTTTTAGATAATAGTTACACCATTCAAACTCAAACTAATAACTGTACTGAAAATGAAATCAATACTAATTCGCCTGATATTAATAATAATTCAAGTATAAAATATTCTGATGATATAGCCTCATGGACAGATATTACTCACGGAAGTCAGGAGTATTACCTAGCCAAACCACCATGTTCAATTGGCGAGTTAGAAGCATCAAAAAAACTGTTTTACGAAGGTAAGAGTTTAAGATATAGACAAATCAATCAGAATATATTTATACGAAAGCTACACAATGGTGAGAATATGAAACGCAACTGGTTAATATATTCAGCAACCTCTGGAAAAATTTATTGTTACAGTAGAAATCGGATAACACGAAATCGAAGGGAACAACAAAATATTTCGTATTATCAGAATTTCGTCTTAAGCGATAATATCAATTGAATAAAATTAAAGCTAAATACATACTTACATACATTCATTAAAGTTAATAAAAAGAAGTTATTATGAACAAATATATATGTATTTATTTTCAAACTTTTAAATTCATGTTAGTATCCAAAAATCACATTATTTCATTTAAATAAAAACATTCATACATTATGTAGGTATGTATAGGTAATGAAAAATAAAATTCATATATATCAATTCATAAAATTCACTTTCAAAAATAAATTATCAAAAAAAAATACTGATGGTTTAATTCAATTCGCTGCTGTTTCAAAAAAATCGGTAATTTTCCTTTGTACCATTTAATTAATAATATTTTCCTCCAAAAAATTTTCCAAGTCACCAAGAATGTTGTACACTTTTTCTTCATATGGTTGGGCTTCGGCAAATCGAAGAAAATCCACTATGCACTTACGAACGGTTTCAACTGAAGGCACGGGAACTGGAGCATCATCTTCATCCTCTTTACCGATATCCTCATTTTCTTGTACATTTGTAGATTTTATAAAGTCACAATTTTCGCGATCACTTAGAAGTGGCGTGGTGTCAATATTATTATCCAAACTCAGGTAATCTTCGACCATGATATTTTGAGGTAAATTTGTAAGCACAGAAATACGATCAAAAATGGTATGCACGTCATCGTTTACATTAGTGTCACAAATTATCTCTGGCTGATCGTCGTCGGAAGATGTTTGATTTGTAAACCCAGAATGGCGAAAGCAATTTGCTATAGTTACAGGCGTAACAAGATTCCATACGAAGCGTAACATGTACAAAACATCTAAGACTGATACCTGTTTCATATCTTCCTTAAGCTCAACACTTGCTAAATATTTTTGAAGAAGCTTTTTTTTGTAAAATACTTTTAAATTTTTAATGATTCCTTGATCACAAGGCTGTAATACACTGGTGGTATTTGGAGGCAGAAAAATTAATTTGATGCTTCTAGCTGGATCTTCAGATGTGCTGGGCAATTATCTACAATCAAAACTACCTTCCTCTTTCCCTTTAAAAATGTTTTATCTAACGATTTCAACCAACCTGAAAATAAGTCGGCTGTCATCCAGGCTTTTTTATTTGCCGTGTATTGAAGTGGTAGATTTTTAACGTTTTTAAAACATCTCGGATTTTGAGACTTCCGATAACAAAAAGAGAAAGTTTTTCTGTTCCATTGGAATTGCATACAACAAGCACTGTCAGCCGTTTCTTAGATTTTTTACCACCAAAACAAGTTTCTCCTTTAAATGTTAAAGTTTTGTCCGGCATGCAACGAAAAAATAAACCGAATTCATCCGCATTAAAAATGTCTATTTTGTCGTAATCCTTCAGAATTGTAGGTAAAGTTGAAGATAGCCAATCGGATGTCATATCCGCTGATACTTGTCTCGCCTCTTGTGTCTTGTTTTGAAACGTTCTAGCCATCCAGGATTAGATTTAAAGGTAATTCCCATTTCGATGGCTATTTTATCAGCCTTTTCCATTAGTAGAGGTCCAGAGATGGGAGAATTTTGAGATCGGGCTTGTTTAAACCAAAGCAGCAATCCCGAATCTAAATCTGCATATTTTGGTAAGCGCAAACGTTTCCGGCTTCCTTCGAAATCATCCGTTTCATATGTAGATTAAATTTTTAGACAATTTTTTATAATGGTTGATAAAGTAGAGTTTGGAATCCCAAATTCTTTACAAATTTCGGTTTTTGATCGACCGCCTCGATCCACATTTTCCAGAATTTCAATTTTTTTTTTAACCGTTAAGGCGTTTTGTTTTTTACCTCCGCTAGCCATGCTTTTGTTTATTAATCACTGAAGAAGCAAGGATAGTTTTTTAGAATTTTAGACAATAAGAACAATTTTATATCTCACTCACCAAAACTAAAGTAACACCCCTCAAACGACTCCACTAAATTCAATTTTAAGATTTCAAACAGAAACAATTTTACGTTTAACGCCAATTATGTATTCACCACTACCAAACAATACAAACTAAAACACTTTCTCTCTAACAAAACAAATTTGAATAGATTTAATTTCGGGGAATTACCTAAAACTGAACGATATGTATAAATCAAATAAATTATAATACCCTATAAAGGACATTATGACACTTTTCCATAGTAAACTTGCGGTCAATGATATTGGCAGAGTTATCGATAATGCAGTATTATTTAATACGTGAAAACATAGTTCGGGATAACTTCTAAAGATGTCAGCTTTAACAATTTTTAATTTTTGGTAAATAAATCAAAAATAAAATTAATTTTTTTTATAATTCATGTCTAGTTGTAAGTTTTATTCGTGTTTTTTACTTTTGTTTATATTTTTGTTTCGATACAACAAAAAAAAAATTTAAAAAAAACTACTAGTGCCATCTTAAGATTTAATCTATATATCGCCGTTTTTTGACAGCGAAGACCTTTATAGGGTATTATAATTTATTTGGTATAAATTCGATAGAAAGGAGATTCATTTTAGGTTTTTAAAATCGTCGATATTTGTGTTGGTTTTGACTAATCACAAAAAATATACATATTCATATTTATGTATTCTTTGTTTTACGAAAACGCAGGTGTTCAATAATAAATTTCGTGTTAATCGAATATTTCTGTACTAATTTTATACCAAGGGACTGAAAAATTTGTTCGCGTTAAACGCAAATTCGTGTTATCCGTTTTCGTGTTAAGTGAATTCCACTGTATATATGTAAGTTATTTGCTAAACGACAAAATCAAATGACCGAAGGGTACAATAACTGGAAATCTGTTTATCGGATGTTATCAGCACATGAATTATCTAATGATCATTTAGATGCAGTATGTTTCTACACCTCTAGGAGTAATATATCTCAACGAATTGATTCTGGTTTATTACAAGAAATAGAAAAAACAAAAAGTTATTGGTGTAAGGTACATGTACGTATCGTGGCCACAGTAAAATTGTTGGCAAAGCGAGGACTTGCATTCAGAGGTGATAATGAACAATTTTTTACCAACAACAATGGAAATTATTATGCAGTACTTGAATATTTAAGTGAGATTGACCCGTTTTTAAAAGATCACTTGCAAAAGTATGGAAATGTTGGGAGGGGTACAGTAAGTTATTTATCCTCAACCATCTGCGATGAATTTATTAGCATTATTGGGAAAAAGTTAACTATAATGATTGTCGAACAAATTAAATCCGCAAAATATTTTTCAATAATTGTTGATTCTACTCCAGACATCGCTCATATGGACCAACTTACCTTTATTATTAGATACGTATTACCTGATGCTACCATAGTTGAACGTTTTATTGAATTTATTCCGTTTAATTCTCACACAGCAGCGAATCTGGTATCAATTATCTTACAAAAAGTCAAATCACTTGGACTAAACATTACGAATTGCATAGGGCAAAGCTACGACAATGCTGCAAATATGTCCGGAGTATACAATGGAGTACAAGCTAAAATTAAAGAAATTTGCCCTGAAGCCGTTTATATTCCATGTGCAAATCATTCACTCAATTTAATTGGAAATAGTGGAGCTGAGTCGTGTTTAACTGCTGTAAATTTTTTTGGTCTTGTTGAAAAGATTTATGTATTTTTATCAGCATCTACACATAGATGGTCAGTTGTAGAAAGTTGTCTTAGGACCTCTAATCATTCAAAAGTTAAACGTTTGTCAGCCACTCGATGGTCATCTCGTTACCAGTCAATTAAATTTTTGAAGCTAGGTTATTGTGAAATTAAACAAGCTTTGAATATATTGGCAAACGATACATCAACAAAGAGAGCAGCGCAAATTGAAGCCCTACAACTAGCAACTAGTATGGAAACAATCGAGTTCGTTTTACATTTGGTGATTTGGTATGAAATTCTCGAGCGATTTGATGCAACTATAATAAATCTCTACAAAATCCGAAGGCAACTCTCGATATGGCTGCCGATCTTTACAATTCATTGGAAGAATTTGTGAAGTCAATTCGAAACAAATTTGACGAGTTTGAGGAAGAAGCTAAGAACAATGCACCTAATTCTACTTTTAGGGATATAGAGAGTCGTAAAAAAAAACGAAAACGTTTTTTTGACGAAGGAACTGAGGAAGAAAATGAGATTCCTTCAGCAGGCAGACACAAATTCAAAATAGAAAGCTTTTATGTATTATGTGATGTTTTAGCTGCTGAATTGAAACGAAGGTGTAACGCTTATAAAGATATTTACATTCGTTTTTAATGTTTGTTTAAAAAATCAATAGCTAACACCGATTTTTCGGAATTGTTCGTTCATTATAAGAAAGATATTAATTGTACAGAACTAAAGAATGAGCTGGTCCATTTTTTAAACCTGAGCGAGATCCAAAAAAGTGACAATAAACCTGTGGAATGGTATAAATTTATTATGAATACAAATTTAAATACGACATTCCAGAATTTGGATATCCTTTTGAGAGTTTTTTTTGACAATTCCAATAAGTAATGCAAGTGGAGAACGATCCCTTTCAGCATTAAAACGGGTAAAGAACTATTTAAGAAGCACATTGGCCCAACCTAAACTAACTTCGTTGTCTTTATTATATATTGAAAATGGAAATATTGATAAACTTAATATAAATGAAATTATTAATGAATTTGCAACATCGAAAGCTCGCAAAAAATTAATATCATACAAAATTAAATTATGTTACCAACTATCATTTCACTTGTCACAGCTCCTTCTTTAGTTCTAAACAAAACTAAAATATATATATATATATATATATATATATGTATACCTACTATAATTAATTTATTATTATTTTTATTATAATTTCTAATTTGAATTTAGTTCCTTCTCGTCCCTCTAGTAATGAAACAGCGTATAAGAAAAATAGTGGTGTTAAACTAATTCGCATTTAAATGTTTTTTGAAAAAACTTTTTAAAATAAAATCTTTTATTTTATAGAAAATTTAATTTTCTGTGAAATAAAAGATTTTATTTCAAAAAGTTTTTTCAATAAACATTTAAATGCGAATTATTTTAACACCACTATTTTTCTTATACGCTGTTTCGTTACTAGAGTGACGATATAGTTATTTACTAACAATAAGTCAAAATGAATAAAAATATATTTTGAATAATTTTTTTTTTTGAGGGGGGGGGGCCTCAAATAATATTGGCCCAGCCCGGAACACCCATGATCCAGCACTGCTCCCCACTATGCTAGCTATATTAGTAGAACCGAAACGGTACAGAAAAAATTTCTCATTTTCTATGCGTGGCAAACACACCATTGTGCCATCGTAAGGCACGGTGCAAAACGTTAGGGATCTGCCTTCTTATGTCGATAGATGCAGAACTTTAAAACTTGAGCCGCGTGAAATTGGCCACCAGCATGCTGGTGCAATTTTCATTTCCGGTCTTCTAAATGGGAATATCCATTAATAAATCTTGGATTATATGCTCCGGAAAGGAGTTTAAGATCTTGATCCCTTTTGAAAACTGAATTTTATATAAGAATTATGGAGACAATGGGCCTTTGAATATGATATCTAAGTCATATAATGATTATTGAGTAAGCTTATTAATATAGCTTATTAATTGTGAATGTTAAATTAAAAATTGTGCTGAGCTTCTGGTTCCTAATTAATTTTATTTTCTATTAAAAAAATGAATAAAAAATAAACACATGCTATTAATTAATTATTTATTGTAAAATTATATTATTTTAAGTACTTTGCAGAATCCAGAATCAAAGGATCCTCAACAAAGGATTTTTAGATAATTTAAATAAAATAAATTATTTCAAACAGTTTACATTTACACAAGCACAATAAACATTTAATTACACCAAAATATAACGTAAACGGGCGAATTACATTACCATCAATTATCTGTCAATCAACAGGTTATGTTGTATTATGTCAATATATGAAAATTTATGTTTAAACCAATGGCATTTAGTTTTGTATATAAACATTGTAGGTATACATAGTCGAGTTTTTATCGCTCTGCTATTTATTTAAGTGTTTTTATTTATATTTGGTAGAATAAATATTCAGTTTTTATTTAGTTTTTATTTAAATTTTGTAGTGTAGTTAATATAACAAAAAAAAACACTCGTTTTAATTACAAAAAAAAAATAGAGTACGTATTATAATAGGTGTAACATAAAATTAGTTAGATTAAAATCACACGAATTATTCTAATTGGCTCCTTGTTAACACCTCTATGTAAATAATTTCAAATTTAATCTACACTTTCGCAATTATTTTAATTATATCATCTCTAATTCGATATAAAGAAAACAAAAATAAATAAAATTGAAGTGTTATTAAATTAGTAAAACGTTAATCTAAATTGTTAATCTAAATATTTACCTTCTAATCTAAATATTTACTTAAATTAAATTAAATTGTATTATATTCGCGTATCGCGATTTTGTAATCGTTCAATAAAAAATCCACCAACAAAACACAATCAAGTATTTTATTATAAAAAATATTACCTTATGTATCAGAAAGACCACACCTTTGTACATAAAAAATTTCAGTTCCGTTCTTCGTCTTCTTTGTGTGGTGCTTTTATCTTATATACGTTTAAAATAAATTCCTTATTATAAATTATATAAATTTGTTCATGCATATCAACAATAATCGTTTTGATGGATTAAAATAATGTGGAACTGTTATATGTGATGCAATCGGTCATAAAACTCACATGTGGATTGGGTGTGTGGGTGAGGAATCGCAAATTGTATGTGAAAATTTGTTTTTCATTTCAGTTTAAGTATATTCGACGACATTAAGTCCAAATAATTCGATGTAAATCGCGATTGATGGTTGTCTGGGCCAAAAAATGGCATTCTTCGTATAGGTAAATAACGGAAACAAACAATCAACCTCCTCGGAAAAATTATAGAACTACGCAGTTTCCGCAAAATTGGTCAAAATTCAAATACTTGTAACTTGGTAAAATTTTTGTGTACATCACCCATGAAATTCCATTTTCGAAAACCCAAGTTTTCTATTCCCGTTTTCATATGGCATTCCTACCAGCAATCAATTTCAAGGTATGTTACAAGCGGGTAATAAAAACGTCAATAACATGAACAATAAAAATACAAATTCACAAAAAATTCGAAATTTTTCGCCTATTCTTCAAAATTAAAATCTTCTGAAATTAGGGTGATTATGAATGAGCTTAAAATTTCAAAATATGAATTGAAACTAATGTCAATTGGTTTAAAAGTTTTGATATACGATCCAAACCATTACAACCAAAGTTAAAGAAAATGAAAGCCAAATTCTTCTCATTCACTTTGGATGAGAATTAAATTTCGCGTTACATTCTATTTGGTCTACCATCCCTTCCAGTTAATGAAGTTTAATAGTATGTATATATAAAAGATTTGAGGCTTACTCCAACAAAAAAGTCCAAGGTTGCAACAAAGAACAGATCTGATGACAGCGCACTGTACTTTGTTTCCAAACCGGAATCAATTCAGGACTTGTTTTTTTTTTAAATAATCTCTGATTAAAAATTAAAAATTAAAATTTTACAAAAAACAACAAATTTCTTTTATTTCGTTTAAATTATTGATATTTCTATAATTAATGCTCATATGTATGAATTACGATTAGGATACATACACAATTTTAGAATTAAAAAAAAATTTGTGTGTGTACGCGCGTTAGAAGTTTTATTCTTTGGCGATAATTAAAAGTCTAGAGTATGATTATAGATACGGTTGGTATCTATCAAATAATTTAAATTTCAAAAATTAATATTTATTTTCTCATATAGATGATTAAATAAATTTTATTTTATTATCTAAGACTACAATAATTGTCATTTAATAATTTAAAAAATTGTTATACATAAACATCTAATAAATATTTAAATAAAATATATTTTATATTAATATTGATCAGTTATTAATTTAAAAATATAGAAACAAATACATTTAATTCCTAAATTACCTCGGCGTATGGTAACTAAAATAAGATGTGAAGGGTTTTGTTCTGAAGGCGTCAAGGTATCGCGTAAATACAGCATCAATGCTGGTGCCATGTCGTGTTGTTGAAATCTAAGGATCATTACTGATAGTAAAATTCACATGTTTTTGATAGTTTATGTTTTTGCACTTTTGTAGATTTTAGCACTTTTTGTTACTAACATTTTTTTTGTTTTTCGAAATTTGTATTTTATTTCACTTAATTGAGTATTGTTGAATTTTATAATTTATTAAAAGTTTTCGTATATCTAAAAATGGAAAGCTTTCAGATTGTTTGATTTGTATTCACTGATCACTTATATTTTACATAAATATATTGATACATAAGAATAATGTATATTGTTAGACCGTTTACAATGATGGTTGCGGGACCATCAGGGTGTGGAAAAACTACTTTCGTTATAAATTTATTAAAACATTTGAATGATGGTAAAAAAGTAAATAAAATTGTATGGTATAATGGAAACTCAAAAGCGATACCACAAGATATCTATGAAACAAATCAGATAGAAATTATAAAAAATATCCCAGACACTTTTGAAAATTGTGAAGACGGAAGTATCATAATATTAGATGATCTATAGTGACAGAAGCTTATAATAAAAATATTTGCGAACTTTTTACCAAAGGTTCACATCATAATAATTTGTCTGTTATTTTAGTAACTCAGAATGTGTTTCACCAGGCAAAATATTGTCCAGATATTTCTTTAAATTGTAAATATCTTGTAGTTTTCAAAAATCCCAGAGATAGATCTCAGATTTGTTCTCTTGCAAGACAAATATACCCTGAAAACACAGCAGAACTTATGAGGGTATACATATAACGAGGCTACTTCGAGAGCTCATGGTTATTTACTATTTGATTTAACACAATCAGTCAACGATTTATTTCGTTTCCATACAGATATCTTAAAAAAGGATTATTTTATATGCTATTGTCCAACTATTTTATTTGAAAATAAAAAAGTGTGTATAAAAAATGAAACGATTGAAGGCAAACAAACATATTCTACATGTGCTAAAAAAGTGTAACCCACAAACGAGAAAAGCGCTACTTAAGGTCTGTTCTCCGGAAGTTATAAAAACTTTATGTGAAATATCACTGAACACATTAAATGGAAACAATAGAATTTCTAAACAGTGTAAAACAAAATTAAAAAAGTATAAAAGAGAACTTCGCAACTTGGCTTGTCCAAAACTGTGTCTCTCTTCAAAGCGTAAAATTCTTGTACAGAAAGGCGGATTCTTACCCGTTTTAATCGGTACTATTTTATCAGGGTTGATAGGCCAAATAATTAATCAGTCATCATGAGTAATTTACAACGGATGATTGTTATACAACCAGAAATTTTTGAAAAAATTAAAAAATATTTAATTGATGATAGTAAACTATCGGAATTAGATAAAAATATGAAATCAACTCTACATAACAATAAACTAACTGATTTGAATAAGTGGCATCTATATACATAGGCAGAACTTATTAACATATTCATCAATGAAAAGAAAAAATGCGTATACGAATAAATTTAATTGGCATCAACCAGCAATACGTCATGTTCAAGGAGTGGGAGTTCAAACTAAAAGAATTTTTTCTAAAAACCAAGAATCAAATACAGATTCACCATCACAAGGCTTTGATAAGGATACACAGCTAAACCAGTTTTTACACAATCAGACACAGAAGAAATATTTGAAAATAATGACGGTGTATTTGATGACAATAATGATGATGATGATGCTGATGATGATAGAGTTGTTTCTGATGAGTATATTGATCCAAAAGAAATTTTGCGGGAAAGATCTTCTTCACACTCTAACACTATCACAATCAACTTGCGACCTACCTACAAGGAAAAGTGGTCGTCCGTTAACAGTTCAAATAATAAAACGTAGTGAACAAGAACGCTTATTACGATATCCACCTTGGACAAGAATGAAATAAACAATTTCAAAATAAAAAGTTATATAAAGGATAAAACCAGTGTTTTTATTTATTAGTTATTAATGAGAACAGTGATGGATAATTTCACACACGTAACTCTTTTAAGTAACAGTTCTTTAAAATATTACCCAAACAATTCATTATCAAGGTTCACGGTTAAACTTCCTAACACTATAAATTTGGATTCTAATGAGAAATGGTATGTTGGTCTAACTAACGTTGCTCATACTTCCATAAGTGAAAAAACAAAAATTACAATTAAAACGCCATCAAAATACATACTTCCTTTAAACGTTGAATTTAATGTATTTTATGAATTATCGGTCTTAGTTTTAAACAAACCATTTGGTAGGTTTGCTTCCATTTTTAGAAATTTCCTTTGGAAGAGGGGATTTTTCATATATTCTGGAAAATGGAGTTTATGTATTTTCTTTAATATTAGGTTGGAAATCTGCATTTTCCGGAATATGTTAAATAAATATGTGTCCAAAAATTTGTGACCGAAATACCTTTCAAGAAGGTTGTTCAGTCCAAATACGTAAAAGGGCATTTCAGTCAAACTGTTTCCTGGCCGAAATACCTTTTTTTGGACTGAAGTTTCTTTATAAAAGGAGTTTTAATCTTAATATTTGTATGGGAATTTGATGACTGAAACTCCTTTCGTTTCTTGACTGAATTGTGTTTGCTTTGTATTTACTCCCGAGGAAAAATTTTGCCTGGAATTCATTTTAGTTGTTTGACAGATTCTCCTTCTCAAAAGGAATTTCATTCTCAAATCCAAAAGGAATTCCAGTCAAAGTGTTTCGACTTGAATGCCTTTTGAGTTTTTGGATCCGGTGATACCCTAAGCTCCAAAAGTTCCTAAGGTTCCTAAGGTCCCTAAGGTTCCTAAGGTTCCTAAGGTTCCTAAGGTTCCTAAGGTTCCTAAGGTTCCTAAGGTTCCTAAAGTTCCTAAGGTTCCTAAGATTCCTAAGATTCCTAAGATTCCTAAGGTTCCTAAGGTTCCTAAGGTTCCTAAAGTTCCTAAGGTTCCTAAGATTCCTAAGATTACTAAGGTTCCTAAGGTTCCTAAAGTTCCTAAGGTTCCTAAGGTTCCTAAGATTCCTAAGGTTCCTAAAGTTCTTAAGGTTCCTAAGGTTCCTAAGGTTCCTAAGGTTCCTAAGGTTCCTAAGGTTCCTAAGATTCCTAAGGTTCCTAAGGTTCCTAAGATTCCTAAGGTTTCTAAGGTTCCTAAGGTTCCTAAGGTTTCTAAGGTTCCTAAAGTTCCTAAGGTTCCTAAGGTTCCTAAGGTTCCTAAGATTCCTAAGGTTCCTAGGGTTTCTAAGGTTCCTAAAGTTCCTAAGGTTCCTAAGGTTCCTAAGATTCCTAACGTTCCTAAGATTCCTAAGGTTCCTAAAGTTCCTAAGGTTCCTAAGGTTAATAAGGTTCCTAAGGTTCCTAAGATTCCTAAGATTCCTAACGTTCCTAAGATTCCTAAGGTTCCTAAGGTTCCTAAGGTTCCTAAGGTTCCTAAGATTCCTAAGGTTCCTAAGGTTCCTAAGGTTTCTAAGGTTCCTAAAGTTCCTAAGGTTCCTAAGGTTCCTAAGATTCCTAAGGTTCCTAAGGTTCCTAAGGTTCCTAAGATTCCTAAGGTTCCTAAAGTTCCTAAGGTTCCTAAGGTTCCTAAGATTCCTAAGGTTCCTACGGTTCCTAAGATTCCACAGGTTCCTAAGGTTCCTAAGGTTCCTAAGGTTCCTAAGGTTCCTAAGATTCCTAAGGTTCCTAAGGTTCCTAAGATTCCTAAGGTTTCTAAGGTTCCTAAGGTTCCTAAGGTTTCTAAGGTTCCTAAAGTTCCTAAGGTTCCTAAGGTTCCTAAAGTTCCTAAGGTTCATAAGATTCCTAAGGTTCCTAAGATTCATAAGGTTCCTAAGGTTCCTAAGGTTCCTAAGGTTCCTAAGGTTCCTAAGGTTCCTAAGGTTCCTAAGATTCCTAAGGTTCCTAGGGTTCCTAAGGTTCCTAAGGTTCCTAAGGTTCCTAAGGTTCCTAAGATTCCTAACGTTCCTAAGATTCCTAAGGTTAGGAATCTTAGGAACCTTAGGAACCTTAGGAACTTTAGGAACCTTAGAAACCCTAGGAACCTTAGGAATCTTAGGAACCTTAGGAACCTTAGGAACCTTAGGAACTTTAGGAACCTTAGAAACCTTAGGAACCTTAGGAACCTTAGAAACCTTAGGAATCTTAGGAACCTTAGGAACCTTAGGAATCTTAGGAACCTTAGGAACCTTAGGAACCTTAGGAACCTTAGGAACCTTAGGAACCTTAGGAACCTTAAGAACTTTAGGAACCTTAGGAATCTTAGGAACCTTAGGAACCTTAGGAACTTTAGGAACCTTAGGAACCTTAGTAATCTTAGGAATCTTAGGAACCTTAGGAACTTTAGGAACCTTAGGAACCTTAGGAACCTTAGGAATCTTAGGAATCTTAGGAATCTTAGGAACCTTAGGAACTTTAGGAACCTTAGGAACCTTAGGAACCTTAGGAACCTTAGGAACCTTAGGAACCTTAGGAACCTTAGGAACCTTAGGGACCTTAGGAACCTTAGGAACTTTTGGAGCTTAGGGTATCACCGGATCCAAAAACTCAAAAGGCATTCAAGTCGAAACACTTTGACTGGAATTCCTTTTGGATTTGAGAATGAAATTCCTTTTGAGAAGGAGAATCTGTCAAACAACTAAAATGAATTCCAGGCAAAATTTTTCCTCGGGAGTAAATACAAAGCAAACACAATTCAGTCAAGAAACGAAAGGAGTTTCAGTCATCAAATTCCCATACAAATATTAAGATTAAAACTCCTTTTATAAAGAAACTTCAGTCCAAAAAAAGGTATTTCGGCCAGGAAACAGTTTGACTGAAATGCCCTTTTACGTATTTGGACTGAACAACCTTCTTGAAAGGTATTTCGGTCACAAATTTTTGGACACATATTTATTTAACATATTCCGGAAAATGCAGATTTCCAACCTAATATTAAAGAAAATACATAAACTCCATTTTCCAGAATATATGAAAAATCCCCTCTTCCAAAGGAAATTTCTAAAAATGGAAGCAAACCTACCAAATGGTTTGTTTAAAACTAAGACCGATAATTCATAAAATACATTAAATTCAACGTTTAAAGGAAGTATGTATTTTGATGGCGTTTTAATTGTAATTTTTGTTTTTTCACTTATGGAAGTATGAGCAACGTTAGTTAGACCAACATACCATTTCTCATTAGAATCCAAATTTATAGTGTTAGGAAGTTTAACCGTGAACCTTGATAATGAATTGTTTGGGTAATATTTTAAAGAACTGTTACTTAAAAGAGTTACGTGTGTGAAATTATCCATCACTGTTCTCATTAATAACTAATAAATAAAAACACTGGTTTTATCCTTTATATAACTTTTTATTTTGAAATTTTTTATTTCATTCTTGTCCAAGGTGGTTTTCGTAATAAGCGTTCTTGTTCACTACGTTTTATTGTTTGAACTGTTAACGGACGACCACTTTTCCTTGTAGGTAGGTCGCAAGTTGATTGTGATAGTGTTAGAGTGTGAAGAAGATCTTTCCCGTAAAATTTCTTTTGGATCAATATACTCATCAGAAACAACTCTATCATCATCAGCATCATCATCATC
Organism: Tipula helvola; assembly: GCA_963556165.1. NCBI lineage: Eukaryota > Metazoa > Arthropoda > Insecta > Diptera > Tipulidae > Tipula > Tipula helvola. The sequence goes on along the minus strand of OY744483.1, from coordinate 301,901,574 downwards.
ATTATCGTCATCAAATACACCGTCATTATTTTCAAATATTTCTTCTGTGTCTGATTGTGTAAAAACTGGTTTAGCTGTGTATCCTTATCAAAGCCTTGTGATGGTGAATCTGTATTTGATTCTTGGTTTTTAGAAAAAAAATCTTTTAGTTTGAACTCCCACTCCTTGAACATGACGTATTGCTGGTTGATGCCAATTAAATTTATTCGTATACGCATTTTTTCTTTTCATTGATGAATATGTTAATAAGTTCTGCCTATGTATATAGATGCCACTTATTCAAATCAGTTAGTTTATTGTTATGTAGAGTTGATTTCATATTTTTATCTAATTCCGATAGTTTACTATCATCAATTAAATATTTTTTTATTTTTTCGAAAATTTCATCCGTTGTAAATTACTCATGATGACTGATTAATTATTTGGCCTATCAACCCTGATAAAATAGTACCGATTAAAACGGGTAAGAATCCGCCTTTCTGTACAAGAATTTTACGCTTTGAAGAGAGACACAGTTTTGGACAAGCCAAGTTGCGAAGTTCTCTTTTATACTTTTTTAATTTTGTTTTACACTGTTTAGAAATTCTATTGTTTCTATTTAATGTGTTCAGTGACATTTCACATAAAGTTTTTATAACTTCCGGGGAACAGACGTTAAGTAGCGCTTTTCTCGTTTGTGGGTTACACTTTTTTAGCACATGTAGAATAGGTATGTTTGTTTGCCTTCAATCGTTTCATTTTTTATACACACTTTTTTATTTTCAAATAAAATAGTTGGACAATAGCATGTAAAATAATCCTTTTTTAAGATATCTGTATGGAAACGAAATAAATCGTTGACTGATTGTGTTAAATCAAATAGTAAATAACCATGAGCTCTCGAAGTAGCCTCGTTATATGTATACCCTCATAAGTTCTGCTGTGTTTTCAGGGTATATTTGTCTTGCAAGAGAACAAATCTGAGATCTATCTCTGGGATTTTTGAAAACTACAAGATATTTACAATTTAAAGAAATATCTCGACAATATTTTGCCTGGTGAAACACATTCTGAGTTACTAAAATAACCTTTGGTAAAAAGTTCGCAAATATTTCTATTATAAGCTTGTGTCTCTATAGATCATCTAATATTATGATACTTCCGTCTTCACAATTTTCAAAAGTGTTTGGGATATTTTTTATAATTTCTACCTGATTTGTTTCATAGATATCTTGTGGTATCGCTTTTGAGTTTCCATTACACCATACAATTTTATTTACTTTTTTACCATCATTCAAATGTTTTAATAAATTTATAACGAAAGTAGTTTTTCCACACCCTGATGGTCCCGCAACCATCATTGTAAACGGTCTAACAATATACATTATTCTTATGTATTATACAATAAATGCGTACCCTTTTATAACTTTTAAATAGAAAATAATTTTATTTTCGCCAAATGTAGTTTAAAAGATGATACACAGATAAAGTTGGTAAACTAAAAAAAAAAAAATTATCATCAAGATTTCAATGCCAAGGTTAAATTATAAAATATTATTATAACTTTGTACTATCCGATTTCAATTATGTGATAAAAATTGTTCGTCCAAGTTACAAACCATGTACATAATATAAATTTTGAAAGGTGGCATCTACAGCTAAAGTTGGAAAAATAATAATAATTTACAGTTGAATACCTGATTTTGAATAAATTTATATAGAGTTTTAGTTATCGTGGTTGACAATAAAACTGTAAGAAATGTGCGCCAGCTAACGTAAAATTAAGTAATACTAAAAAGTTCAAAGCTTAAAGTTTATGACTGTGCTGCCATCTAACAAAATATGTCTTAAAAAAATATAATATACAGTTGAACGACAGATTTTTAAGAAAATTATATACTTACGTTTTGATTTTATATAGAGATTTAGTTACCGAGATTGCACTGTAGTATGCCCAAAGCAAAAACATACGTAATCGTTTATGTTGTTGTGTAAAAAATTTTTCGGTTGGAATCGATTTCGGCTGGCCTAGGACCATCTACTTTACACTACTCATTACTTTTACTGATGATGCCCATGATCTCTGATCTGCTGCCTATCTCCATTGGTTCGATTTGATTTGGTATTAGGTTTTGGTTATTTGCCATTGAATAAAGAAACTGGGTATTTAGAAAATGTATAGCTTAAAGTTTATAGCACGATTGTTTTTTATTTTTTAATTTGTATGCTGTTCCAAATTTCCATGTTGTTCCATAAAAGTAATATCATTTAGAAAAGATATCCAACTTATTCTTTCCCCCTTTTAATTTTTAACTTTAATATTTGGTTTGCCTTTTTGAGTTCTAAAGCAGTGTAGAGTGTTTTGTTTATTAAATTTAATTGTCGATAATCTCTGTATTCGTTCCACCATTGTTTAGGTTTATGATCCAATTTGGCGTTGATATTATTTGTGTTATCCTTTATGACTTTTTCAGACATATCTTTATTATTCTAATTGGTTTTGAGGTCGGATACGATCTTTTTCCAGTTTGTAATCTGTTTTTTCTCTCTTCTTGACAATCCATAATTTATCCAAATGGCGACGTGGTCACTGCCCAAATTTTCCGTTTCTAATCTGTTGTAATTATTGAGTTCATTTACAATACTCCATGAAATATTTTTGTTAATTAAAACGCCCATTACATAATAAATTGTAATTATGGTCCATGTTTCTGTTAGTATGATTATTTAGTAGTTAGTATCTTTGTTGCTTCTAAAGCAATTCATAATTTAATTTACAGCCTTTGACAGAAAATCTCCAATCTTAGTCCTCATGAGGTCGATGTCTGCTACATTGTTCGATTTTATTATTTTGCTGCTTAATTTTGAGTCCAAATTTTTAAGTAAGTCATGTCTTAGTTTTAATTGATTTTTTAATTCGTTAACTAATTCATATAAAAAGGTTACACGTTTATCCATTTGTTTCGTAGCTTCTGTATTCCTTCTGTCTATATCCGTTTTCACTCTATGTGACGTTTTATAAATCACCATGTATTCTGATATTTTTTCCTGCCTCATCCTTATTCCTGGCACTTGATATGGTTGGTTTTGTGGCTTTCTCAATAAAACTCCCTTCCATCAATTTCCTTAATATTGGCACAGAAAATGCACCTCACCGATTAACTCGCTCTACACCTTTTAGCTGTAGGTTTTCGATTTATGATTCCACTTGGTCATCCTCTCGATTTTCTCAAACGGAATGAACGATTTGATATTTTCCTTTAGCTCGTTGATACCAATCCCCAATGGGATGTTCCTAACTATTCCAACAATATGATTAAAATTGAATGGAATAAACACCTCACATTTACTATTACTAACGTCACTATTTTAATTGCACTATTTAAATTTCCAATTATCACTACACGACTTTTCCTTGCGGAAGACACAATGAGAATATTGGCTAACTCTAACAGGGTAAAATGTACTCCTGTGACACTAAAAACTTCGCCACCAATCGTATATATCATATATTGTACAGTGTTGGTCCAACGGTAATTTTACCCGCTCCCCTTGTGGTATGATTTAAATTTTAATGAACTAGTACACATTAATACTATGTATTGTTGCTATTTTTATAAATTTATTCTGTCTAACATTTAATAATAGCAAAAGTTTCTTCGGTCGACGAGTAAACAATGCAATAATAGCAACAACCACAAAATGGAAATAGAAAAAAACAACTTTTAAATTAATGAAAGAATACATGGAAGACTAAACTTTTAAAAGTTTGTTTTTTCTTTTCCGTACATTCGGTGAATATATTATACATTAGGTACATTTGTTTACTTATGATTTAGCTTTCTTGGAAGTTTTCCAAAACAACAACAAGTAAAATCCATCTGTTAGGATGAAAAGTTTACTTTTGTTCATATTTATGGGATATTTTCTAAGATTTACCGCATTATACTAACTAACGGTCAAACAACAAAAAATAAAATTTAACAAGTTAAGCTCGGTATATGATTTATTGTTTATATAATTTTCCAAACCAATCTAATACCCTCACACTAGACCTGAATGAGGTTTAGAGTACATTATTCTTGTTTTAATTGCAAATTTATGTCAAAAACTAGTTTGTCAATTTTAAATTGACCAAACAAAACCATTCCCACTTCGAATGTTTAAGCCATTAATGAAGTGAAATATATATTTGCTTTTAATCTGAATATATATTCACCCTTCATGTACAACTGTACTCGTTTATATGAGAATTCTATAAAATTTATAAACTTGGGCAAGATAACAAAAAAACGAAAAATTACTGTAAAATAATTACTTTCCTAAAAAAAAAAATGAGAAAAACCCAATTCTATAAACAGCATAGAAAATTACACTTAAAACCAACCACAAATTACGGTCATTTGGTCTCTATATAAGAGATGATGTTATACTGTTATCATTAGTTTTTATCATTCAAACACAAAACACAATTTTCCTTCTTCCGTATGTTATTAGTTTTTCGATTTTCTTTTGTTTTTCCTTCTCGGTATCTACATAACTATTGTATACTCAATAGTTTCGACACAGAAAACTAATGAAAAACAATGTTCATTTTTATACTGGCATACGTACATATGTATAACACTAGTAAAAAAAAACTGTACCCAAAACTAACAAAAAAACTGACATAAAATAGTTATGGAACCCAACACAACCAAAAAGAACGATATAAAATTTTATGAAATTGAAATTCTCTCTCTATAGTTTATGGATCCTATATAGATGAATGTTCCCGAAACGATGTAACGCAATCATTTAGGTTTAGGATTATATAGACGGTAGATTTTGGGCAGATGGGACATTGTTATACACATGTATTTATTTTTAAATATATAGTATCGAATAAAAATTTCAAACGAGACCTCAATAAAATTCAGAAGTTAGGCCTACATACTTAAAGGCTCTTGTCTTCTATGTACATAAAAATCGATTGATCTGATTATTTTTACAACTGTAGTGTAATGAGGAGTTAGTGTTATAAATGTTACAGTAGCTTTATTCAATATTTGATTTCATTTGACAGTCTGTACATTTATTTTATGTACTTAATAAAATCTAGTCACCTGGACTAATGTACCAATTTGATTCTGGATTTATCTAATGCCTTTTCCCATTATCGTGCTATATAGAGTCTAGTGTAGGTGCCTGGTACTAAATATGTCCTGAGTTGATCGTGAGAAGAATGAATTAAACACAGAAGTCTATCAATTTGAATAAAACGTTTTATTTTTAATAAGTAGTAAAGTAAATAAACGACTTCTAAAGAGTGTATTTTATATCAAATATCAGCAGAATGCGGATTACTTTACCATAACACTTCACGTCAGTAAATTGCACAATATGTATACTCAATTTTATTGAAGATTTTGATATTTTATTGTGCAATACTGATATCACACAATTATGTGAGAGTTTAAGTTGCCTCAATTTTACAAGTTGCTGCAAATGGTTTTTTATGTAGTACCATCACGATGCCGATTGCCCATTTAATCGCTGGTAAATTTCTTTTCCGAAGTAGTGCTACTAGACTCACATATAGAAATGAAGCAATTCCTGCTTTCCATTTAAACATTGGCTTTAAACCTTCCAAAATGCTATCTTATTTTTTAAACCATTTTTATTTACTTAACTGAAATATTTTTAAATTTTATATGGGACTATGATTCAAACAAATTTTCCCGGACTCCCCACATGAAACTTGTCCTTTTCCCGGAATCCCCACATGTCAAACACATGCACATATACATACATATATATAAAAACGGGTAATTCGGTTGTATTTTTCAATCTGCAGAGAAATACAGATTGCTTTTACAGAGGGGGCTAGAAGAAGAATCGAAAATGACATAAATATATCGACAAAGCATCACAAATTTCGAATATAATTTGAAAAATGACAAGAATTTCAAAATAATTTTGCTAAACTGTTTTATGAGCATAAATTGTGTATTTGCAAGGATTCAATTACACTACCCTGCAAAATTTTCAAAATTTGGTGCCACTTGACAATGAATAGTTGTTTCCGAAGTAATTTTTCACGCTGAATCCGAATCTGGGCTCAGAATTTTTTTCTTTTTTTTTCCGCTGGCGCTACATTATTTGAATACATTTCATTTTACATTTCATTTGAAGTTTCGTAATCATTTTTTTTTTTTTAACGAATAATGAGTGATTAATTCATTGATCCAACATTAACCAGCCGTGATTTTTTCATTATCCGCCGGGAATCGAACCCGGGACCTCCGGAGCTTAAAGCAAGCATGCTAACCACTGTGCCACCGGGGCTCAGTATTGCTCTATCAAAAAATATTTTTATGTCAAGGCCCCCCCCCCCTTATCAATAGAAATAATAGTTTTATGTCAAGGCGCCCTCCTTTTCAATAGAAAAAATATTTTTATGTCAAGGCCCCCCCCCCCTTGTCAATAGAAAAATTATTTTTATGTCAAGGCCTCCCCTTGTCAATAGAAAAAATATTTTTATTTCAAGGTTCCCCCTTGTCAATAGAAAAAATATTTTTATGTCAAGGCCCCCCCCCTTGTCAGTAGACAAATATTTTTATGTCAAGGTCTTACCTCGTCAATAGAAAAAATATTTTTATGTTAAGGCCCCCCCTTGTCAATAGAAAAAATATTTTTATGTCAAGGCCCCCCTTGTCAATAGAAAAAATATTTTTATGTCAAGGTCCTCCCCCTTGTCAATAGAAAAAATATTTTTATGTCAAGGCCCCCCCTTGTCAATAGAAGAAATATTTTTATTTCAAGGCCCTCCTCCTTGTCAATAGAAAAAATATTTTTATGTCACGGCCCCCCCCTTGTCAATAAAAAAATATTTTTATGTTACGGCCCCCCCTTGTCAATAGAAAAAATATTTTTGTCATCGCCCTCCCTTGTCAATAGAAAAAGTATTTTTATGTCAAGGCCCCCCCTTGTCAATAGAAAAAATATTTTTATGTCAAGGCCCCCCCCTGTCAATAGATAAAATATGTTAACGTAAAGCCCTCCCCTTTTCAATAGAAAAAATATTTTTATGTCAAGGCCCCATCCCTAGTCAATAGAAAAAATATTTTTATGTCAAGACCCCCCCTTGTCAATAGAAAAAATATTTTTATGTCAAGGCCCCCCCATGTCAATAGAAAAAATATTTTTATGTCAAGGCCCCCCCTTGTCAATAGAAAAAATATTTTTATGTCAAGGCCCTCCCCCTTGTCAATAGAAAAAATATTTGTATGTCAAGGCCCCCCCTTGTCAATAGAAAAAATATTTTTATGTCAAGGCCCTCCTCCTTGTCAATAAAAAAATATTTTTATGTTACGCCACCCCTTGTCAATAGAAAAAATATTTGTATGTTAAGGCCCCCCCTTGTCAATAAAAAAATATTTTTATGTTACGCCCCCCCTTGTCAATAGAAAAAATATTTTTATGTTAAGGCCCCCCCTTGTCAATAGAAAAAATATTTTTATGTCAAGGCCCTCCCTTGTCAATAGAAAAAATATTTTTATGTCAAGGCCCCCCCTTGTCAATAGAAAAAATATTTTTATGTCAAGGCCCCCCCCCTGTCAATAGATAAAATATGTTTACGTAAAGCCCCCCCCTTTTCAATAGAAAAAATATTTTTATGTCAAGGCCCCACCCCTCGTCAATAGAAAAAATATTTGTATGTCAAGGCCCCCCTTGCCAATAGACAAAATATTTGTATGTCAAGGACCCCCTAGTCAATAGAAAACATATTTTTATGTCAAGGCACTCCCCCTTGTCAATAGAAAAAATATTTTTAAGTCAAGGCCCCCCCTTGTCAATAGAAAAAATATTTGTATGTCATTACCCTCCCTCGTCAATAGAAAAAATATTTTTATGTCAAGGCCTCCCTTGTCAATAGACAAAATATTTTTATGTCAAGGCCCACCCTTGTCAATAGATAAAATATGTTTACCTAAAGCCCCCCCCCCCCCTCCTTTTCAATAGAAAAAATATTTTTATGTCAAGGCCCCGCCCCTCGTCAATAGAAAAAATATTTTTATGTCAAGGCCCCCCCTTGTCAATAGACAAAATATTTTTATGTCAAGGCCCACCCTTGTCAATAGATAAAATATGTTTACCTAAAGCCTCCCCCCCCCCTCCTTTTCAATAGAAAAAATATTTTTATGTCAAGGCCCCGCCCCTCGTCAATAGAAAAAATATTTTTATGTCAAGGCCCCCCCTTGTCAATAGACAAAATATTTTTATGTCAAGTCCCCCCTTGTCAATAGAAAAATATTTTTATTTCAAGGCCCCCCCCCTGTCAATAGATAAAATATGTTTACGTAAAGCCCCCCCCCTTTTCAATAGAAAAAATATTTTTATGACACGGCCTCCCCCCCTTGCCAATAGAAAAAATATTTTTATGTCAAGGCCCCCCCTGTCAATAAAAAAAATATTTTTATTTCACGGCCCTCCCTCGTCAATAGAAAAAATATTTTTATGTCAAGGCCCCCCTGTCAATAGATAAAATATGTTTATGTAAAACCCCCCTTTTCAATAGAAAAAATATTTTTATGTTCAGGCCCCCCCCCCTTGTCAATAGAAATATTATTTTTTTAAGTCAAGGCCCCCCCCCCCCTTGTCAATAAAAATAATAGTTTTTTACGTCAAGGCCCCCCACTTGTCAATAAAAATATTAGTTTTTTACGTCAAGGTACCCCCCTTGTCAATAAAAATATTAGTTTTTTACGTCAAGGCCCCCCCTTGTCAATAAAAATATTAGTTTTTTACGTCAAGGCCCCCCCCTTGTCAATAAAAAAGGCATCCCCCTTGTCAATAAAAATATTACTTTTTTACGTCAAGGCCCCCCCCCCTTGTTAATAAAAATATTAGTTTTTTTCGTCAAGGCCCCCCCCTTGTCAATAAAAATATAACTTTTTTACGTCAAGGCCCCCCCCTTGTCAATAAAAATATTACTTTTTTACGTCAAGGCCCCCCCCTTGTCAATAAAAATATTACTTTTTTACGTCAAGGCCCCCCCCTTGTCAATAAAAATATTACTTTTTTACGTCAAGGCGTCCCCCTTGTCAATAAAAATATTACTTTTTTACGTCAAGGCCCCCCCCTTGTCAATAAAAATATTACTTTTTTACGTCAAGGCCCCCCCCTTGTCAATAAAAATATTACTTTTTTACGTCAAGGCCCCCCCTTGTCAATAAAAATATTACTTTTTTACGTCAAGGCCCCCCCCCTTGTCAATAAAAATATTACTTTTTTACGTCAAGGCCCCCCCTTGTCAATAAAAATATAACTTTTTTACGTCAAGGCCCCCCTCTTGTCAATAAAAATATTACTTTTTTACGTCAAGGCCCCCCCCTTGTCAATAAAAATATTACTTTTTTACGTCAAGGCCCCCCCCTTGTCAATAAAAATATTACTTTTTTACGTCAAGGCCCCCCCCCTTGTCAATATATTACTTTTTTACGTCAAGGCCCCCCCCTTGTCAATAAAAATATTACTTTTTTACGTCAAGGCCCCCCCTTGTCAATAAAAATATTACTTTTTTACGTCAAGGCCCCCCCCTTGTCAATAAAAATATTACTTTTTTACGTCAAGGCCCCCCCCCTTGTCAATAAAAATATTAGTTTTTTACGTCAAGGCCCCCCCCTTGTCAATAAAAATATTACTTTTTTACGTCAAGGCCCCCCCTTGTCAATAAAAATATTACTTTTTTACGTCAAGGCCCCCCCCTTGTCAATAAAAATATTACTTTTTTACGTCAAGGCCCCCCCCCCTTGTCAATAAAAATATTACTTTTTTACGTCAAGGCCCCCCCCTTGTCAATAAAAATATTACTTTTTTACGTCAAGGCCCCCCCCTTGTCAATAAAAATATTACTTTTTTACGTCAAGGCCCCCCCCTTGTCAATAAAAATATTAGTTTTTTACGTCAAGGCCCCCCCTTGTCAATAAAAATATTACTTTTTTACGTCAAGGCGTCCCCCTTGTCAATAAAAATATTACTTTTTTACGTCAAGGCCCCCCCCTTGTCAATAAAAATATTACTTTTTTACGTCAAGGCCCCCCCCTTGTCAATAAAAATATTACTTTTTTACGTCAAGGCGGTACCCCTTGTCAAGGCGGAGATTTGAAAAGCTTTTGGAGACTGTACGTCAAGGGGGTGGCGTGCCTGCCATACGAATTGACCCAAAATACCTGCTTTTATAAATATTTACGATTTTTTTATATTTATAATACGCTGGTTTAATTATTGAATTGGGCATTGAATTTGGAATTGATTTGAACGTTAAGTTAGGGGTCAATTTGCGGGTTGAGTTGAAGTTGAGTTGGAGATGAGTTGGGGTTGCATTAGGATGTAGTGAGTAGATAACAAATTATTTATATGATGGAACTTGCCTATTTATCAACCGATTATTGTGAAATTCGACATGTGTGTTGGAAATGGGATTCTAAAATGAGTTTTGAATGAAGTTCTGGAATATGGCCAAGTAGGATGGAACTTGCCCATTTCCCAACCGATTACGATGAAATTCGACATATGTATTGGAAATGGGATTCTAAAATGTTTTTTGGATGAAGTTCTGGGATTTTAAAACGATTTCTAGATGAAGTTCTGGAATATGGCCAAGTATGATGGAACTTGCCCATTTCTCAACCAATTATGATGAAATTTGACATATGTATTGGAAATGGGGTTCTAAAATGATTCTTGGACGAAGTTCAGAAATATGGCCAAGTATGATGGAACTTGGCTATTTCTTAACCGATTATGATGAAATTTGATATGTGTGTGGGAAATGGGATTCTAAAATGAATTTTTGGATAAATTTCTGTAATATGGTCAGTTAAACAGTATCAGTATAATTTGTTATTCTGCTTTCGGTATAAAGTTGTAGAATACGATTTTTCGTTTTAAATTTGATGCCTGTACCCATGTTACTGAAGCTTTTGACCTGTTTGGCTGTTGTTGTATAAGTAAATATATGTTGGTTAAAATAGAAATCAAACTGTCACACCAACTTTATGACATTATTGAAGATACCTCGTGAAGTTTCAGCCCTTTATATTTTATATTTCAGGGAGCAACGGAATTTTGGATAAAGTTTAGAATATTTGTTCTCAATGTAAATATCCTTCATCCAAAATGTGTTTCCATTTTTGAGCGTACCATGTGTAAGAAAATCAATTGATTTACTCAGATTTAATTTTGTGGACATATTCGGGCCATCGTTCAAAATGAAAACGAAATATCTTGCAACTCTATGCTATGATGATTTCTAAATATATCAATAAAGCATCTTTATGTGAATCTCGATTGATCTCGAACAATTTCAATAATACCCAAAAATCTATTGGTATTATTATGAATAACAATCTAGAAAAGCTTCTTTAAAACCAATGCTTCATGCTGTGTTATATTATTCCTAATTATAATGACACGACGCTAATTTTCAATTTTCTACAAATTTTAATTGGTTTTATCAACAGTCAACACACCCACGCTTGATCCTTTCACAAAGATATTCGAGGCAGAAAGCCACTCAATACTTAAAAACAAAAAACCTTAACACTTTTCCAAGAAACATTTCGTCTTCAAAAATGGATCTAGCAAAAAAGCTCATTAAAATAACAAAACACTCATTCACAAAAAATACCATCAAAATACGGTTTATTAGTAAAGTATACACGAAAGAAGCTATTGAGGTATTTTCTCAGTAAACATTCTTATCGATTCTAATTAAAATTGATTAAACAAAAAATTGTGTTTTGGTTTTTGTGTATTATTCGTTTTAAGTACTATAAGTAGTCAATTTAGACATATACGAGCGCAAAGAAACTTTTCATTAAACGAAATTACATAACCAACCAACTAATTTATCTTCAAATCGAAATATATTCGAACATGTTTATATGCTATATACGAGTATGTATGTTAGACCACAAAATATATTATGTGTACTCGAAATTGTATTGTAATATAGGAGAAAATAACTCGATCTAATACTTAACACTACTCTGGTACTAGAAATAATTAGAGTCTTATCTATTTTGTACAGATATGAGAACGGATTGTTTTGGTCGATAATATTACCAGAATTCTGTATGCTTTTCAATTTACTAAATTGATGTACTAATACTTTGTTTTAAACAAATGTACTGTATGTGCTATGTATGTACGTAAATACTATGTACATGAACACATAAAAGAGAAAAAACTAATCCATCTATTTTCCGATTTATTTTTTTATTTTCTCTACTTAGAATTTACTTTTTTGTATACAGTAGATTTTATGTTTTTGTTATTACTGAAATTTTCTTTTATATTTCTACACGAATACCACGTTTAACATTTAAGTACCCGCCAAACAGTATTGTGGTTAAATCTAGTGAGTTTCCGGGTACAAATCAGGGACGAAATACAAAACTGATTTGCATTATCTCATTATAGAGCAGAATTTATGATCCGAACGTCTACGTTGCATGGGGTATTCCTGTATTTATGTATAGTATTATATTTGGTACCCAAAACATATAAAAGTGAACAAAAGTTTATGTAATACCAAGTAAAAAAGGAAAATTCATCTCATAAAAATGCTCTAAATACTTGATGCAATAGAAATTTTTATGTTATTCTATTTAAGGAACAAAACCATTTACTAATTTTATTTGTATTTCTCTGTTTAAGATTACTGAACTTACGATATATGTATAGTATTATGTTTTTGTTTACGAAATTTTCAATTCTTCTGATACGTTACGAGTACATGAGAACTTATGTATAGTTTCTTGAATCGATAAATTTTTACAAGGATTACATACATGGAAATATATCCAAATTATGTTACGAATATAGAAATACAAACTTTAAATGTGGGCTAACCCCAGTGGTGTGCTGACCCTTACATTTACAGTAAAAGATAAAATTGTACATACCTTAAAGTCAGCCGAAAGTTGCCAGTTGAAATTAAAATGTCGATAATGCAGCACCAGCAATCCAAAACAATCGGTAATGCAGATTGTGTTATATCAACTGAAAATAAAAAATTAAGTACAAATCAGTCAATAGTTTTTAACCGAAAATTACTATGGATGCATGGATAGCATTGAAAACTTATTTGTCGATATACTTAGTGGCTGTCCCTCGTTAAAATTTGTGGAAAATTCGCGAAATCGAAAAAATATTTAAAATTGGCATTAAATCAGCCTCTAGGGTGTTATATGTCAATAGCTATCGCAAGAAAAAATTCAGTTAAAATGTCCCTTGGAAAATTCGATTTGCCAAAAATCATTAGTAACTTTGTATAAAATCAGCCTGAAGAGTGTTTTGACTGGAGATGGATCGCTTTGATATGACTTATCAAATACCTATTGCAGAAAAAAAATTCAGTTCAAGTTTCCAGTGAGAAATTTGGATGGAGTCAACCATGTGCTTGTGCTTGTGCGTTAAACTCTTAACAGTTGCTGCTCTTCGTGGAGTGTTTATTAGTCTGGAGTGTACCAGAGCAATTTATTGTTTGAATTTACTATTATATTGTGAAAGAATCTTGTTAATAATTTGAATGTATTGCTCGTTCTTCATAGGAAGAATTTAAATTTGAAGTTTGGTATTTGAAATTAGAAATTTGGAATATGAAGTTTGAAATTTGAGATTTAAAATTTAGGATATGAAATTTAGAATTTAAAACTTGGAATTTAGAGTTTTAAGTTTGGAATTTGGAATTTCAAATTTGAAATGTTAGGTTAGGAATTTGGAATTTGAGATTTGAAATTTGAAATTTGGGATTTGAAATTTGGAATTTGAAATTTGAAATTTGAAATTTGAAATTTGAAATTTGGAATTTGGAATTTTAAATATGGAATTCGGAATTAAGAATTTTAGATTTGTAACTAAAAATTTGAAATTTTGAATTTTGGAATTTGGGATTTGTGATTGGGAATTTGAAATTTGGGACTTGGAATTTGGGATTTGAAATTTCGAATTTGGAATTTAAAATTTGGAATCTGGAATTTGCAATTCGGAATTTGAAGTTTGGAATTTGAAATTCAAAATTAAAATTTAAAAAAATTTATATACATAACAACTGCAACAATTATAAAACCAACCTGGTTTATTGGCATCGATACGAGGACGACATTATAATATAGTTCAAAGGCACACATAGGCAAATAGACAATTTACAGAATTACATAAATAATATACACCAACACCACAACATAAAATTCACATTGGAAACCGAAACCAATAAACCATCACTTTTTGGATCTAACAATACAAAATATTGATGGACAGCATAGTTTTAAAATATTGAGGAAAACAACACAAACAAACCAGACAATACACAACACTTTATATCATCCATTCCCAAATAAAATATCAGCGTAAAGGCCACATGATACATAGACTCAACAGAATTCCCATGCAAAACACCGATTACATATAGAATTAAAAACGATCATCAACATTTCCTTAATGAACGGGTTTAATCCAAACATAATTCATCGATTAAACAATAAAATTAAAACCAAGACGGAACAACAAAATTTAACCACTTTATATATTGATGAGCAAGAAAACAAACGATACATTACAATAGATTACAATAAACACACTACCTAGCAATATATTACACAAAATATTTGAAAAAATTATGGCTACAATATCGCGTTCAAAACAAACAATAAAATACTACACAAATTGCGAGCGAAACAACAAAACAAAATTGACAGCGGCATATACAAGTTAAAATGTAATGATTGCCCAAAATATCATATTGGCCAAACAGGGCGTACATTGAAACAGCGATTCAGCGAACATATACACGAAGCCAATAGTACCCAGAAAACCACAAACTGCAATTCAAATTTTGCACAACATTTATTGACCGAGAAACATTATACACGGATTTTGAAACAAATCTACACATTATCTACAGACTTCATAAGGGTAACAAAATGGATAGAATGGAGGAGAATGAAATATACAAACGTCGAAACGATCCACTCATGATAAACGACAAAATCAAGTCGAAAACGAATAAAATTTTTGATTTAATCATCCTAAACAAGGTGTCGCGTATGTAAAAAGCGAAAAATCCAAAAATAAAATACAATAATTACCATCAAAAAATTCCCTCATTACAAAAGAACTGAAGAAGGACGAAGGTCCGAAACCGGTCTTAAATTCGTAATAAAAAATTGTATATCACAAAAAGACAGTTTTTACTTATTTCAATCCTTTTATTTAATTATTTTTTGTAAACATCTGTTAATAAAATATAGTTATTTCCTTTTAAATTGTATGTAAACTCGTTTATGTATTTTTCATAAACATAATAACATCAGTGATATAAGCCACAATTGAAAATCTATTAAAAATGGAAACTTTCCATCTTTATAATAAAAAATAAAATTTGGAATTTGGAATTGGAAATTTTGCATTAGAAATTTGACATTTGGAATTTGAAATTTAAAATTTGGATCTTGAAATTTGAAATTTGGCATTAAGAATTTGAAATTTGAAATTAAAAATTTGGAATTTGGAATTGGAAATTTGATATTTGGAATTTGACATTTAAAATTTGGATCTAGGAATTTGAAATTTGGTATTAGGAATTTGAAATTTGAAATTTAAAATTTAAGATCCAAAATTTGTAAATTTTGGCATTGGGAATTTAAAATCTAAAATTTGAAATTTAGAATTTGAAATTGGAAATTTGATATTTGGAATTTGAAATTTAAAATTTGGATCTTGGAATTTGGAATTTTAAATTTAAAATTTGGATCTTGGAATTTGAAATTTGAAATTTGGCATTGGGAATTAGAAATTTGGAATTTTAAATTTAAAATTTGGAATTTGCAACTTGAAATTTGGAATTTAAAATTTGGAGTTTGGAATTTGAAATTTAAAATTTGGATCTTGAAATTAGAAATTTGGCATTAGGAATTTGAAATTTGGGATTTGAAATTTAAAATTTGGAATTTGAAATTTGGAATTTGGAATTTGGAATTGGAAATTTGACATTTAGACTTTGAAATTTAAAATTTGGATCTTGGAAATTGAAATTTGGCATTGGAAATTTGATATTTAGAATTCGAAATTTAAAATTTGGATCTTGGAATTTGAAATTTGGAATTGGGAATTTGAAATTTAAAATTTGAAATTTAAAATTTGAAATTTGAAATTTGGAATTTGAAATTTGGAATTTGGAATTGGAAATTTGATATAGGGAATTTGAAATTTAAAATTTGGATCTTGGAATTTGAAATTTGGCATTGGGAATTTGAAATTTGGAATTTGAAATTTAAAATTTGGAATTTTTAATTTGAAATTTGGAATTTGGAATTGGAAATTTTACATTTGGAATTTAGATCTTGGAATTGGAAATTTGGCTTAATTTGAAATTTGGAATTTGAAATTTAAAATTTGAAATTTGGAATTTGAAATTTGGAATTTGGAATTGGAAATTTGCATTGGGAATTCGAAATTTAAAATTTGGAATTTGGAATTGGAAATTTGACATTTAGACTTTGAAATTTAAAATTTGGATCTAGGAATTTGAAATTTGGAATTGGGAATTTGAAATTTAAAATTTGAAATTTAAAATTTGAAATTTGAAATTTGGAATTTGGAATTGGAAATTTGAAATTTGGGTCTTGGAATTGGAAATTTGGCATTGAGAAAATGAAATTTGGAATTTGAAATTTAAAATTTGGAAATTTGAAATTTGGAATTTGGAATTGGAAATTTGATATATGGAATTTGAAATTTAAAATTTGGATCTTTTAATTTGAAATTTGGCATTGGGAATTTGAAATTTGGAATTTGAAATTTAAAATTTGGAATTTTTAATTTGAAATTTGGAATTTGGAATTGGAAATTTTACATTTGGAATTTGGATCTTGGAATTGGAAATTTGGCTTAATTTGAAATTTGGAATTTGAAATTTAAAATTTGAAATTTGGAATTTGAAATTTGGAATTTGGAATTGGAAATTTGCATTGGGAATTCGAAATTTAAAATTTGGAATTTGGAATTTGGAATTGGAAATTTGACATTTAGACTTTGAAATTTAAAATTTGGATCTTGGAAATTGAAATTTGGCATTGGAAATTTGATATTTAGAATTTGAAATTTAAAATTTGGATCTTGGAATTTGAAATTTGGGATTGGGAATTTGAAATTTAAAATTTGAAATTTGAAATTTGGAATTTGGAATTGGAAATTTGAAATTTGGGTCTTGGAATTTGAAATTTGGCATTGAGAAAATGAAATTTGGAATTTGAAATTTAAAATTTGGAATTTGGAATTTGGAATTAGAAATTTGATATATTGAATTTGAAATTTAAAATTTGGATCTTGGAATTTGAAATTTGGCATTGGGAATTTGAAATTTGGAATTTGAAATTTAAAATTTGGAATTTTTAATTTGAAATTTGGAATTTGGAATTGGAAATTTTACATTTGGAATTTGGATCTTGGAATTGGAAATTTGGCTTAATTTGAAATTTGGAATTTGAAATTTAAAATTTGAAATTTGGAATTTGAAATTTGGAATTTGGAATTGGAAATTTGCATTGGGAATTCGAAATTTAAAATTTGGAATTTGGAATTTGGAATTGGAAATTTGACATTTAGACTTTGAAATTTAAAATTTGGATCTTGGAAATAATTTTATAAATTTATAATTTGGAAATTTATAATTTGGAATTTGGAATTTGAAATTTGGAAATTGGAATTGGAAATTTGACATTTGGAATTTAAAATTTTTAATTTGGATTTTGGAATTTGGCATTGGGAATTTGAAATTTTGAATTTGAAATTTAAAATTTGGAATTTGGAATTTGAAATTTGGAATTTGGAATTTGAAATTTGAAATTTGGAGTTTGAAGTTTAAAACTTGGAATTTGAGATTTGAAATTTACAATTTATTTTTTTTATCGTCCAAGGTGTGTGAGTTTTTGGGTTGAAATAGTTTATTCATAACACTGTTGGTTCGGGCAAGGGTAATAAAGTTTCAGATGCCTAAATAAAAATGATTCTGAATTTAAATTTATATATCTTCTTCTAGCGCGAATTTTGTTTAGCAGGTTGTGCGTTTAAAATTAAAATAAAGTTTTTAGCTAAATCATATATTTGTGCTAATTGTTTGTCATATATGGAGCTAACAAGAATATACTAATGTAGATACTCAAATTATTTAATTTAATTTAATATAGACAACTTAAAGCTGTTATTATTTAATAAGTTCCAGATCTAACTTAAATTATTTCGCAGTGGGATTTTAAGCAGAATAGTCATAACCAATTATTTATAATTATAAATTTGGAAATGCAATTTTATGGGGTTTCACATTTTCTAGTTACTGATTTTAGAATTTTAGTTTAAAATATTTAAAAAAAGATATTTAGTATTTAATATTCATAATATTCATAATTTAGAATTTTTATGCATATCGAATTTCAGATTATTTAGTTAGTGAATAATTAATTTACTGTCCTTTTAATTTAGACGCCGAATTGAATTTAATTTATTTAAGGGTATTAATTGCTTATTTTAAATAAAGAATGGTGAAGTAAATTGGGTTTTCGATTTCACTAAATTTAATGAAATTAAATTAATTTTTATTACAATTAATGTGAATTAAATTTAGTGAAAAGAATATTTCGATGCATCGACTATATTCATATTCACAATAAGTTGCACATAATGCATTTAGTTGATTTCAGCACCGACTGGTTTGATTAGGTAGTAAGGTGGTGGGAAAAACATAAGGGGTAATTAAGAACTAATTAATATTGACTTTAAGATGCCAAGGAGGAAAGCCAGTTGTAGAAAAAATGTAGTAAAGTAATTAGTAGAAAAAATGTAAATAATAACAATTGACCGCCAAAGTGTTTGTAACCGGGTCTATCACAATCCTATACTAACAATCCTATCATATCCTTCCAAATAAATGTAAAAAAGGGTGTAAGGTCGGCCCGGCGTCAAAAATTCTTAGAAATACCGGGAGATCCTGCTAAATACTTGGTCGTACATTCAGAATCAATCAATCAAGCCGACCGGAATTTGGTTCGTTTTTAATTTTTGTGTCAAATTATTTTTATGTAGGTATTTAAACCCAAATTTAGATTTAATTTATTCTTCTGAATTGTCGAACTAGGAAAATTCTGGAAGTACTTGAAACATTAAAAAATATTGAATTTTTCTGTACAAAATTCAGAGTTATCAGAGTAATTTGATAGCTTTAGACCACATAGTAATTGTATATCCAAAAAATGAGACTTTATTTATGACGAGATGAGTTCTTAACACGAATTTAAATGTATCTTCTAAGTTTCCGAGAATTTAATTCGGATATCGACCTCAAATTTAACAATGACTTTTGTGTCTCGCAGATCAAGAGATTTTCGATCTGAAATTTCTGTTCATGTTCATTGTAGAATAAGAACACATATCTTCCAAGAACCATTAACAACACGGAAAACCGTAGCGGTAATTGATAATAGGCAGATTCAGAAATTTGTGTGCGAAGAAATTGTGTGGTTTATTAGAGATGTTAAGGTAAGATGTTAAGGCTCCCTGATAACAGCTCCGCACGGCACCCTAGGGGGCCCACAATTTGAGAAGTACTGCATTAGAGGATGAGACTGACATCGAATGATTTATAGGAATTTCAGGATACATTTTTAGAAATGTCGCATTACGAGGGTTTTAGGAAAGTAGAGGTTTTATAGAAATATCAAATATTTCAAATACTAAATGTATTTACATATCAAAACAGCCAAAAGCCACTTTTGTTAAAATTTTAAAGATTTCTGCAAAATTTTATATTTAAATCCCTTTGACTTGTTTCCTTATGCTACTTGTGATAGACCACAGATGTTAAAACAGGCACGTTCCTGTGTGACCAATTTTCCAAGTGCCCGTTTTTATTGTGCTTATTAACTTGGGTTAGGTTGCTTGCACTATTTGGAATTTGGGACATTGCACTTTTCCTCCAAGTTTAAAGCGTTTCTTGCTTCTGAAGCTTTAGTTTTATCTTAATCTTGTTGTAATAAAATATCTATATAAATCAAACCCCCAAATCGATTCGGAAACTACATGCGTGTAAGAACCCAACTCAAATCATCTCAACCTAACCTTGCCTTAAACCTTCAATTTGGCACCAAAATGAATCGCCAATTAAACCTCTTACTCAAATCCAACTCAACCCTTAACCCAAACCTTAACTCAATCCTAAACCCAATGATTGGCTGAACCTCCTTCTCAATGTTCAAATCAACCTATATACTCAATGTTCACCTCAACCCTTAACAAGGTTGAAAAACTGCATGCAAACGTGTACTCGACTTAATCTAATCCTAACCCGATAACTCAACTGCAACTCAACACCCTACTCGACCACAACTCAACCTTTAAAGCACATTCAAATCAATATGCCGTACGCAAACCTACACGCGTCCATGAACTCAAGTCAGAGCAGCTCAAGCTAACTTCCAACTCAAATCTCAATTCAACCCCCAAATAAATCCTAAATCAACTCAACTGCCAAATTCAGTCCTCTAACTTTCAAATCAACCCAGAACTTTACCAAATAAATCCTCGACTGAACTCCTCACTCAATCTCAAATCTACCCAAACTCAACTCCTAACTCACAACTCAATCCCTAAATCAAGATCTTAACTCATTCCTAACTGAACCTCTAACCTGACTTGCAACTCAATCCTCAACTTAACTCCGAACAGAATGTCTTAACCCCTAAATCCTCAAATCAAAGCGGTTCAAAAAAATAAAGCCCTACATCAACTCAACTCAAAACAACTCAAGCTCAACTCAGCCCTTCTCTGCCTTGAATTTAGAAATATAAATAAGCCATTATTGAGATACCATGGGTAAAGACGGACATCCAGTCATGGACATACAGACGTCCAGACAAACGACGGAGGGACTATTTATGCTTTTAGGACTTATGGACTTTCGTTGGTTATTTTTGACAGGATTTCAATAACTTTGATACTTGCAGACCGAATTATTAGTCATTTTTGTATCTAACTAACTAACATCGAATGCGAAGTCTTCAAATATTTTGGAGTAAATCATCAAGTGATTTAAACACACTTCTGGTTATTTCGTTCAAACCTTTTGGGTATCGTACCGATTTAGATTAAACTATAGGATTCTAAAAAGGGTCTAATAAAACCCAAGCTGTCTATCGAATTGGAAAGAAGGAAAATTCTCACACCGCCCGCTATATAAGCATCTTCAAAAAGAGGAGCAACACTAAATAGTACAACATGTGATGAGCTGTACTAAATGCTGGCATATTATATGTTATCTGTGTACATAACTAATTAATCAAACTAAGGATCCAGTTTAGTAAAGCGTCTTTAGCTACCTCCAATTCTACAAAGGTTGCGGTAACGTATAATTGGTATGACAGAAACTAGATCCAGGAGGATCCAGTTAAATACGTAGTCGGATTTGGCGTAAAAGAAAAGGCAAGGGAGGGCTAAATTATGATTACGTCGAAATCAATTACAATATTTAAGATTTGGTTGACTGATGGCAAAAACTATAGAAAGAATATAAAAACTTCCTCTTTCACGGTACAGAAATAATTTTTTTATGATTTACTATTCTGTTTTGTATACTATTTCTGTTCCACTGCTGCGGATATTTTTTGTATGACATATCGGGAGTCTTTATATATTATTTCTATAGTTTTTACTGATGGCAAAAAAAATGATACCTACCCGACTCCCCGAACGACACTTTTTCCACAAAGCGTCTGTTATTCGTCGCCAAACCAACATATACATTTTACAATAATGTTCCATTATGTTGAGCAGTTTTTAAAAGATATCCCGGGTTTTCTTTAATTTGGAGAGCTCTTCTCCATTATCATAATTCATGAAAATATAAATCCTCTACTTCTAGGCCGCCAAATCACATACTCACATAATTGAGACGTATTAAATTTCATAGCTCCGGTTATACGTCTCTGTATACTTTTGAAAATCCTTAAGAACTTAAATTACTTTGTTCAAAGTTCACAATATATGTGAGCAATATGAGAATTGGTTGAAATAATTATTTCAGTGCTCCAATTTGGACGGAACATCGCTGTAGAACATTCGAGCGATACCGCGCTGCCTTATTACATAGTATTACACTTTCTACAACTCAGATCGCCTCTCTACTAAACCTTTTCCGCTAATAGTGATATTATTTAAGGGCGTCCAGAAATAATATATTTAAAGACAATTTTATTAAAGCAATTCACAAATAATGTATCGATCAACATATCATTGCAAATTGTTTTTTATTTTAATGAGCCAATATATTTATCAATTAAACAATTTTTTTTTTTTGTTTAGGGCTCTTTTTTATTTCTTTTAAACTAATTAAAGCTTTAGCTTTCGAACCCTCTTCGGATTCATTTTCAAAAGCGTAATGAAAAATATAACAAAAAATTCTTTCTTTTATACTTAAATCAAAAAATAAAGCAATCACAAATTTTTATTAAAACCGACATTTCATGGAAACGCACCGCTATGCAATTTTCGAAGAAAAAAAAACTTTGCTAAGGCGCATCCATGCAAAAAAGGTTGTACATTTGAATAAAAATAAAATTGCAAGAGGCAAAAAACAATTTAGATGAACAAATCGTATGAGTTGCCAATATAAGCATACATAATCTTCAACCACATTGATTGAATTTATACTTGATTTAATTTGTAACATTTCCAAAATCGATCTTTTTCTAAAATTTTTTTGTTTCTCGAAAATTTTTATGTTATCTAAACTGATTTGATGGCTCGTATTTTTCAAATGTCGCGTAAGTGCACTAATGCTTAAATTTTGATCTTTATTTGTGTCACTTTTGTGTTGGTAAAATCTTTTCTCTAGAAACTGTTTCGTCTGGTAGGTAGCGTTGCAAATACATTGTACCTGATAAACAACGTTTGATTGCTTCTTTAAAGGTGCGTTATCTTTAATTTTAGAAAACAAGTTGTTGTTTAAGCTTGTGGCTGCACGTTCTATAATTTTAAAGTTATAATTTTTGGACATTCTGCTGATCCATGAACCAAATGGCAAAATTTCGTGTGATTGGTACCATAAAAATACTTGGTCTGGGAGATATTTAAATTTTCATTCTTGGCTTCCCTACAATTATAAAATTAACACCATTAAAATTCTGACCCAAAAAAATTCTGAAACTTTCCGATACTAAATTTTACAATAAAAATTTAAAAATTCTAAAAGACACATTATTTCGAAATCAGTATCCGGAAAAATTGGTAAACCACATAATTTGGAAACAAAAATATGTCCATACAAATTTTATTTCTCGATCAATAAATGAACCCACTAATTATTTGGCCATTCCCTACGTTAAAAATCTTTACGAAAAAATCAAATCTTTTAAGAAAATATAAAACGTCAATAAAATGCGGCAGAAAGAATTATATTTAAGAGCTTACTAGATAATTTTTTTTTTAATATTGACGATTTTGTCACCCGCAAAGTATTTTAGCAAAATTTAGAAATTTAAATTCCAAATTTTCGGTAACCTTCCACTGCACAAATCACTTATAATAGATTACGCCTTTGTGGATTTCGTTTTCGTAGTTTACTGCGCATTACGTCAACTGAGAGTTGCTAGTAAGATATTGCAAAGGAAATGTTTCAAAATTAAGGAATTTGTCTAATAAATGTATAATATATAGATGTATTATGGTTGAATATTTCTCTCCTCTTAGAAAATAGGATCCATGCTTTTAACAATCTCTTATTTGTTGGAAAAAAATGAACCCTATATGGACAATTATTTATATTGTTATTACAACAATTAAATACGGCGCACCACATTATTTATTTCATTTAATTTAATTTTTGAATTCAATTATATACAACAATATTGAGAAACAAAACTGTTCACTCTCATTTGACGTCATTATTTTATGCCGTTTATTTTATGATCCAAATAGGCAAAATGTGCAAGGCGAAATCTATTATAAGTGATTTGTGCTTCCACTGGAATTTCGAAGGTGTATTAATCGTAGAAAAATATTTATTCGAAGTTCAACAAAATGTTTTTACTGTTTATGTTGAAAAACCTTCACGCGATTCTTCAATTGGCTTCAAATTTTGGAAACAGGTAGATGATGGATTACCACATTTATTATCAAAACAAAATAAAAGAAATCGCCGGTCAGGTTTTTGAAAAAATCTTTTTACAGTTTTCTATTGCACTGCGACCCCTTTTATTCTAGCCTCGAAAGGACCCAAAAATAAAACCCAACTGCTTATTACTAAAGGGCGAAAAGGAGGCAAAACAAAAATAATAAAAATTTATGAATGGAAGAATGGAAAAACGAACACGACGTTTTTGTTTAATCGATGTTTTAGACTTCTGGGCCATTCCGGTTCGATGACAATTAATGGTAATGTGAAATGACTTGATTTTTTATTTCAACTAGTCGGTTGAATTTTTATTTAGAGTAGGCGAAATAAAAAAATCAAGTCATTTCTGATTTTCATTTATCATTGAACCGGAATTCGGGTATGCTAGTAACCTATTTCGTCGTAGAAAGGTAAAATTCTGGAACAACATTTTTTCACGATTTCAATACTTACCCAATATAACGCCGCTATAACGGGAAACATAAATATACATAAATTTGGTTTGATCAGCTAAGTGTAGCACCCCAAATTGTTTTAACCGCTTTGACATGAATTGTTTTTTATAGTATGACAATGACATTCACGTGATATGTTGTCTTTGGTATATACGTGCATTATGGTTTTTAATTTATTTTACTTGTTTTACTATAAATAATTAAAATGTTCAAGCCATAATAAATTAAACAAAAAATTCTATTATTAATTTTTTTCATTTTATATTTTGTATCATATTTTATACTAAAGAGATGGCACGTCAAATTAAAACGTATACGTTGTATCTCCGTATAGTTACGACCGAATTGTATAAAGGTAATAAAATTTACATGTCATAATCAAAATGATAAATAACCTAATTAATACCCGTATATATATATGTGAAAATATATAACAAATTAAGTATGATATATGTACTAATGTATTTGTGCTAAGGTATGCTATAAGTGGTTTATAATTATGTAGTCAAAAAAAAATAAAAAATATTTGCTTGGCTTCTCTCTTAAGGTATGGGATTTATATCCAAATCACATTATTTTCCGAACTAAATAAATCTTCATTAATGTCGTAACGCTCTGCGTGTGATTTAGTAGTTGGTATACTTTTTCCATTCAGTGTTGTGTTTTTGTCGCGGAACTAGTCAAGTAGTTATATATAGTGAGAATTATAAAATGAGTTAAAAACTTATCTATTTGCAAATATTATTTATGTAATTGTAATTCCAAAGCAAGGAAGCGTCGCGGCGGCGGCACCATATCGCGATATAGATACAACAAACATTTTATTTTAAAGGTCATATTAAAAACTAAATATGTATGTACATAAATATAATCCTAAAAGCAAATTGATTTTTGCATGACTAAGCCAAACATTTGATTGTCATGTGAATCTCTTAATAGCAAATTTCTGTTTATTTAACAAAATACAAAACATACAAAATCCGCAAACTTAAAATGGTACATTCGATTTTTTACGCGCGCGATTGAACCACAGTAGCGCAATGTATGTAAATATAGTACGTGGAAAACTATAAAATTGAACGGAAATATTTGTTGTATAGATACTATATACACAACTAGTACGGTGACATGCAAAGTAATAAATAATTTTTTTTTTTTTTTATGAATTTTGTTGAAATTTTTTACAATAAATTGATATCACGACATGTTACCTGTGAATTTATTGTTGTAAATTCTATGTTATGCTCTTGGTATGTACAATGTCGTGCTTAAATTAAAAATGTTCACGAAATTTAGATGTTTTGATGAATTTTTTATACATTGTTTGTTTGTCGATTCGATATCGGTATATTATTATGTTGTAGGTACAATATTAGAGATTAAAATTTTTTGGGGGATCTAAATTTTACTCGGCTTCGTCCGGAATTTGAACTATTGTTTACCGCAGTTTTATAGTCCTTTATATTTACTTGGTATTCCGAGAATAGATCAATTTTATCGATCCTAGGAGAAAACAAAACAAAAATAGAGAAGCCTTCATATTTTCAGAGGGTTTCCTCTATCGGTAAAATTTCTAAACTTTCTAAATTCTACGAGATATGTACGTGATTTTATTTAGGTGTAATTTTGAACGTTTCCCCTATCTGATCCAAAGACATTACCCAAGAGGATACATTTTTACTAGAAGCAAAATGTTTTAGGATAGGTTTGTTCGAAAAATATTGATTCCATCCAGCCAAAAATGTTGCACAAAAACACACACATTTTAGGTAGTCTTGACATAGGGTAGCTGTGGGATGTCCCTATATGTAATTTGATTTGAAATTTGGTATTAAAAATATTCTCAAGGAGACACAATATACTCGTATGTACATAATTTTAGTAGAATAACGCAAATTTTTGAAAAACTCAGAAATTCCGCTTAGTGAAGATAGAGGTGAATGGAAAGTATTCCCAACTCAAAGGGGATAAAGGTGGCAAGGATCCTCATAGGATTGAGCAGTAAAGCGACGGTCTCAAAACCAATACCTAGCCGGTGTTGTAAAAGAAGACGTATGAGACGTTAGCATGAAATAATCATCGCGAAAAGCTTTTTTTTAATGTGTGTATGTCTCGGCTAAAATTTAAGAAAATTTTCATTCCACCCAGAAAAAATATTCAAAGCTCTTAACCAAACGGTATTCATCCTGAAAAGTAATAGTAAAGAAATTGATTAAGATTTGACAGCGCCAAATTTACTTCTTAATTCAAACACAATTTAAAACCCGAGCCTCACGAAGAAATCATGCATTTTAATGGTGAAGTTATCCACAATCGTATGTATACTTAAAATGAAAAATGGCCAATTTCGAAATTTCTTACACCGATCTCAGAGATGTTCCACCGAAATGACGTATGCCATCCGACTTCTCAACTCTATGCAATTAGAAAAAAAATCCTCATTTAGAAATCACGAGGCTTAAGGATGAAAATGAACCGGAACGTCTCCAGACATAACAACCTAGAAGCTGATTTTATAAAAACTTTGTAATGATTTTTGTAAAATCAAATTTTCAGAATTTATAGAGTTTAAAGAATTTATAGAATTGTTAAAATTTATAGAATTTATCAAAATTATAAAATTTGCAGAATTCAGAGAATTTATAAAATTTATAGTATTTATAGAAATTAGAGAATTTTTAGAAGAAAAAAAATTGGAAAAACAATTTGAGCTTGTAGAATTTATAGAACTTTGTCAGTTAAATCAATTTATAGTACTTAGAATCTTCAAGATTTAAAGAATATTTAAAATTTATAGAATTTATAAAGGTTTTAGAATTTGTGACATTTATAGAATTTAAAAATTATAGAATTGGTAGAATTTATAGAGTTTCAAAACTTATTAAAATTTATAGAATTTATGTTGTTTACAGAATTTTAGGATTTATAGAATTTAAGAACTTAATGATTTTTTAGGCTTTGTAAAATTCATAGAATTAATAGAATTTATGGAATTTACAGATTTTATTGAATTTATAGAAATTAAAATTTAAAAATAAGTCAAATTTACGTTTGTCTAATTTATAGATCTAACATACTATAAAATATAAAAAATTTATAAAATTTATAGATTTTTTTAGAATTGATAGAATTTATAAAATTTCTAGAATTTAGTAGATTTTTCAGATTTAAAGACTTTAATGAATTTACAAAATTTATAAAAACAAAAGAATTTATTTTGTAGAATCCAAAGATCTCATTGAATTTTTAGACTTTAATCATTGAATTTTCAAAACTTAAACAAATTACATATACATATTTATAAAATTTGTAGCAATCAAAAAATTTATAAAGTTTATAAAATTTATAGAACCTATGAAATTGTTTGAATACCTGACCAGACGACCTGAAATAATAGTTTATAGAACTCAAAGAATCTACAAAACTGACAGTTTATATTATTCATACAATTTATAGAATTTATGGAATTTACAGAATTTATAAGATTTAAAGAATTGATTGGATTTATAAAATTTATGGAATTTATAGAATTTAAAAAACTTATTAAAGTTTTAAACGAATATTTTTAATTTGTTGGACTAACGAAATACGATATAAATTTTGCAGTTAAATTTATAGGTCTGTTGTTAATAAAATAAAAATAAAATTTAAAATATTTTAAATGCAACAATAATGTTCCTTTAAACATTGGCTCTAATAAAATAAAAATGTTCACCTTATTGAAAAATACATTATAAATAAAAACAAGTTAATCAATTTTTTTAATACCAAATGAATTTGGTATTTTGAAATCGTGTTAGTTCAGTAGTTAAGCCACAATCCAATACTTATTTGTTTATTTATGCGTTTACTAATGAAAAGCATCGTGTTTTCCTCTCCAAGAATACTAGATATAGGTTATATTTGCTTCTGAAATTTGGTTCGAATACTTTTATACATGCATATGTGTCGCGTCGTCCTAAATTTCTATAATGGATGCCCATAACATCCAATTAAGTTAGATCCACTTAAACACAAGATTAAATTCCATATAATAAAGAAATGATTTAAATATTTAAAAATCAGGTTGATTTAAATCAAATAAACAGCAATGGCAACATTTAGTACAGAGCACCGATTGCTGCAATGTAGCGATGAGCATTCCGTCGCTGGTTTTTCTTATGCAATGACGTGCTTAAACTTTTGTGATTTTTGTACTTTTGAATTTTTTATTAATAAAAAATTGTGTAACAAAATGGCTGATTTTCATGAAGGTACATATTATGGTCAAAAATAAATATTTATTTATTTATTACTAATAAGTAGTAATATTTGTGTAGTATTAGTAATACTGTGATTCATATGATAGCAGTATTAATTTGGATAATATAAATATTCATTTTTTTATTTAGTATTTTTAAATTCAAATTGGTTGTTGAAATGAGATAATTACTTCATTAAAATCTGAAGTGCCTAAAATACCTTCATGGATTGAGGGCTAAAAACGATTGAATCAAATATATTTGCTACAAAGAAAAGCGTACTATTTTTAGCTGTACAAATTAAGCAGCGATGCACAATGAAGCGATGAGGTACAAAAATCTAAAGTAGTGGTTTTGCTTATAAAAATGAAGAAATTTTGCATCGCGGCGCTTTACTATACACGACCAATGATTTAAATTATTTGATTTCTGGGTGGTTAATACAAAATAGTCACATAATTCGAAAAATACAATGGCTTGAGTCCTGATACCTCTCAAGGTTTCCATTATTTTTGATGTAACAGAAATCATAAATTCAAATTTTAAATTCCAAATTCCTAATTTCAAATCTCAAATTCTTAATTCTAAATTTCAAATTTTAAATTTCAAATTTCAAATTTCAAACTCAAAATTAAAAATTTCAAATTCCAAATTTAAAATTTTTAATCTTAAATTCCCAACTTCAAATTTAAAATTTCGAATTCCAAATTAAAAATTTCAAATTTTATATTTCAAATTCAAAATTCCAAATTTTAAATTCCAAATTGTAAATCTTAAATTCAAATTTTAAATTCCAAATTCCAAATTTAAAATCTCAAGTTCTTAATTCTAAATTTCAAATTTTAAATTTCAAATTCCAAATTCCAAATTTCAAACTCCAAATTAAAAATTTCAAATTCCAAATTTCAAATTCCAAATTTCAAATTCCAAATTTAAAATTTTTAATCTCAAATTCCCAACTTCAAATTTAAAATTTCGAATTCCAAATTATAAATTGCAAATTTTATATTTCAAATTCCAAATTCCAAATTTTAAATTCCAAATTGTAAATTTTAAATTCAAATTTTAAATTCCAAATTCCAAATTTAAAATCTCATATTCTTAATTCTAAATTTCAAATTCCCAACTTCAAATTTCAAATTTCGAATTCCAAATTGTAAATTTCAAATTTTATATTTCAAATTCAAAATTCCAAACTCCAAATTTCAAATTGTGAATCTTAAATTCAAATTTTAAATTCCAAATTTCAAATCTCATATACTTAATTCTAAATTTCAAATTTTAAATTTCAAATTCCCAATTCCAAATTTTAAACTCCAAATTAAAAATTTCAAATTCCAAATTTCAAATTCTAAATCTCAAATTCCCAACATCAAATTTCAAATTTCGAATTCCAAATTTCAAATTTCGAATTCCAAATTGTAAATTTCAAATTTTATATATCAAATTCCAAATTTTAAATTCCAAATTGTAAATCTTAAATTCAAATTTTAAATTCGAAATTCCAAATTTCAAACCTCATATTCTTAATTCTAAATTTCCAATTCCAAATTTCAAACTCCAAATTTAAAATTTAAAATTTTTCAAATTCCAAATTACAAATTCTAACTCTCAAATTCCCAACTTCAAATTTAAAATTTAAAATTCCAAATTGTCAATTTCAAATTTTATATTTCAAATTCAAAATTCCAAATTTTTAATTCCAAATTGCAAATCTTAAATTCAAATTTTAAATTCCAAATTCCAAATTTAAAATCTCATATTCTTAATTCTAAATTTCAAATTCTAAATCTCAAATTCCCAACTTCAAATTTAAAATTTCGAATTCCAAATTGTAAATTTCAAATTTTATATTTCAAACTCCAAATTCCAAATTCCAAATTGTAAATCTTAAATTCAAATTTTAAATTCCAAATTCCAAATTTAAAATCTCATATTCTTAATTCTAAATTTCAAATTCCAAATTTCAAATTCTAAATCTAAAATTCCCAACTTCAAATTTCAAATTTCGAATTCCAAATTTTAAATTTCAAATTTTATATTTCAAATTCCAAATCCCAAATTTTAAATTCCAAATTGTAAATCTTAAATTCAAATTTTAAATTCAAAATTCCAAATTTCAAATCTCATATTTTTAATTCTAAATTTCCAATTCCAAATTCCAAATTTCGAACTCCAAATTTCAAATTCCAAATTTCAAATTCCAACTCTCTAATTCCCAACTTCAAATTTAAAATTTCGAATTCCAAATTGTCAATTTCAAATTTTATATTTCAAATTCAAAATTCCAAATTTCAAGTTCCAAAATACAAATCTTAAATTCAAATTTTAAATTCCAAATTCCAAATTTCAAACTCCAAATTAAAAATTAAAAATTCCAAATTTCAAATCCCAAACTTCTAATTTTATATTCTGTCAATGAATTCCAATAAAATTGTTTCCAATCCATGCCCAAACATGTTTTTACTTGTGAGTATTTCGTGTGAGTACTCGTCTTATTCAACTACAAAGCACTTACAAATATTTGGATAGAGGAGAAACAATAACAACATGATCGGCTCGATGCCCTTGAACAGCAAAACAACGAATAAATTATGTATACAAAATACGACGTTTAGATAAACCACAAAACCAACGAAAATTCTTCCTATGAAGAACGAGCAATACATCCAAAATACTATCAAGATACTTCAACAATATGATAGTAAATATTTATACATTCACGCACATCTATCGAAAAATACATCTAACTCAACATATAACGGTTGATCCAATATAGGAGGTACTTTTTCCAATTGGGATTCTCATTGCGATTCATGCGTGACAACTGTGGAAATTTATTTCAAAAATCAGTGTTCAGTGAAAAATTGTTTTCGTGCTTTTCGACCATTTTATGGTGTTCATAATCGTCCAACTGAACGCACTATTCGCGAAACAATCAATAAATTTTGAACCACTTTTTCATTATTGAATATTCATCACCCGACTAGACTGCGTACAAGTCGATCTAACGTGAATATTGCTGCTGTAGCTGAAAGTGTACGTGAAGACCGCAATCAATCAATTTGTTGCCGTTCTTAAGCTCTGGGTCTCTCATATGGCACAATGTGGCGTATTTTGAAGAGAGATCTTGGTTTGAAGGCATACAAACTACAGCTTGTTCAACAATTAAAGCCGGTTGACCTTCCTTTGCGTCATCGATTTGGTTTATGGGCGTTGGAACAGCTCCAAATTGATCCGTTTTTTATCGAAAAATTGTGTTCAGCGATGAAGCTCATTTTTGGCTGAATGGATACGTCAACAAACAAAATTTTCATATTTGGGCTGATGAACAAGCAGAAAAGATTCAAGAGCTTTCAATGTATCCTGAAAAATACACTGTTTGGTGCGGTTTATGGGCAGGTGGCATCATCGGACATCGTGTAAACGTCAATGGCGCAAACTACAGAGCAATGTTTAATGAATTTTTATTGCCAAAAATTCAAGATATTGGTGTAGCCGACTTGTGGTTTTAACAGGATGGTGCAACGTGCCACACAGCAGGCCAAACCATCGATTTATTGAAAGAAAGTTTTAATGAGAACATCATATCAAGAAAGAGACCCGTGAATTGGCCTCCATGATCTTGTGATCTGACGCCGTTAGATTACTTTTTATGGAGGTCTCTGAAATCACTTGTTTATATCGATAAACCACAATTGATTCCTGCGTTAGAAGCTAACATAACACGCTTAATTAACGGAATATCGGCCGAAATGCGCGAAAATTGGACCCATAAACCGAACCTAAGTCACAAATACAATTTTTGATTATTAAATTGATTTTAATGCGTTTTATTTCAAAAAAACTTTCGGGATCTCTTTTGAAAGAAGAAGAAATTATAGAAATTATAGTTGCTGACAATAACATACAATATTTATTCCGGTAAGAAAAATTCAACTAAGACGAGAAATATGTATACGATCACAAGAAATACAAGAAATTGTTGTTGCATTGTATATTTCCCATTCCCATTGATCTGCAAAATTTCAATCACATTTACTTTTTGTACATATTGATCATCGGTATAGTTTTCAAGCACGAAGACAATTTCATTTACAATATTATTCTGAACATTCAAATAGTTGTTGGAATTTGCCTTTACTAGTTGTCCCAAAAAAGTCAGATAAATGTAACAAAAGTTTTAGAATTATAGATGACTGTAGATAGCTTAATGACGCCACCATTTCCGATACATTCCCAGTGGCCAATTACAGATATTTGTTTGGCGGATCTAACTACTTTTCAACATTAGATCAAGCCGATCGATACCATCAAGTTCCAATGAATGGAATAGACAAACAAAATACTGCGTTTAGCACTAGTTCAGGTCATTACCGCTTTAATAGAATGCCGTTTGATGACATTGTTATACATACATATGTATGGCTACAATTTACAAGATCATAATGTTAAATTACAAAACATTTTTTCTTGTTAACGAAATCTTCTAAAATTACGACCTTCAAAATGTAAATTTTTAAAGAAGGAAATCAGTTATTTAAGTCCCATTATATACTAATGTGGGAATCAAACCGGATCCATCGAAAATAAGAGCTATCAAAGAATATCCAAAGCCAAAATATACGAAGGAAATCAAATCATGTTTAATATTATGCGGTTATTACAGTCGCTTCATTAAAAGTTGTTCCGATATTGCAGAACCACCTTAGAACCACATACGAGTAAAGAACTCCTTGCTATATCGTTTGGGCTTTAAAACGCTATATGCCTTAGCTTTTCCGACAACGTTTTATAATAAGAACCGACCACAAACCATTAATTTAGCTCACATCAATTTCTAATTCTGCATCTGTCTCAAAATACAATGTTACACATTACGGGACTACGGGTAGTGTCAATAGTTCAATTGATAATTGTAGCTCTATATGTCGCAATTATACCGTACCCACAAATAACCACGAAATAATATTATGTACCTCAAAAATAGGAATGACATCGAAAAAATTTTGTAAGGTTTTCATTACAACCCATTTGGAGATGGTCCCACTTTGCCAAAAAATAAAGTTTTAAAATCGAATAAATATCCACTAAAAATAACATCAACAGCTAAGGTTCCTTTTGAGAAACTATTTTTGAGAAAAGAATATTATGATAAGACAATTATCCCAAATTTTTAGGATTGCGATTTAGTTCTCTTAAAAAACAAAATTATGAATAAAGGAAACGTAGATAATTAATGGAATGTTCCCTTAAAAATTACTAAAATAAATTCTAATTAAAATGCAACTATAAAACTTAACAGGAAAACCAAAATTGTGGCTTTGGGAATTCCAGTCAAAAACAGAAAGGAATTTCAGTCAAAAATTAAAAAATGAGTCAAAATAGTTTTAGACTGAAATGCCTTTTCAGAAGGAAGTTCAATCAAGAAACTAAAAAGGCATTCAAGTCAAAACTTTTTTCACTGGAATACCTTTCAAAAACGTGATTCAGTCAAACAATTGAAAAGGAATCCCAGGCAAAATTGTTCTCCAGGAATTCAGTCAAAAAACGAAAGGCATTTCAGTCATAAAATTTCCCAAACAAATGTTATGACTAAAACTCCTTTTAGAAAGGAACTTCAGTCCAAAAAAAAAATGGATTTCGGTAAGAAAACAGTTTAACTGAAATGCCCTTTGTATATTTGGACTCAACTCAACAACCTTCTTGAAAAGTGTTTTAGACACAAATTTTTGAATTGACATACCTTTTGTTTGTGTTAAGTTTTCATCCTCCTATAATTATTTAATTTATTGTATTGTAATTAAAATGCTTTTTGAGTTTGTTAAATTTAATTTATATTATCTAATTGTTCTAGATTTAGAATTTTTATTGTTATTGTATGTAAATTATCTAGGCCTGTCGGTTTTTTACGCAGTCACAAATATGATTGCGTTATATATTTTTGATTGCTTTTTCCGACTGTGGGCAAATTAATCACCCTGTACATTATTTTGTTAATCGCTTTACTCTCTTTAAAATTACGTCTCTCAAATCTTGTACCTATATAATTATTCTATTTTTATCGATTACGTATGCAGTTCAATATTGGTGTCCGGTTTGATCACATCACATTACAAAATAAAAGCTCGGTGGTTAATTTATAATAAAGAAAAAATTGAAAATTTGTATTTTAATTATTTTATTTGCAAGCTCCTCAACAATAGTGGTTTAGTGTTTTATTCCTTAAAAAACATTTGGTAGCAGAGCGTAGTTAATTTAATATTTATCGATGAGTTGTTGTAATAAATAATTAAAGTGTGTTTTTCTT
Organism: Tipula helvola; assembly: GCA_963556165.1. NCBI lineage: Eukaryota > Metazoa > Arthropoda > Insecta > Diptera > Tipulidae > Tipula > Tipula helvola. The sequence continues at coordinate 301,866,381 of OY744483.1, read as the reverse complement.
TAATTTTTAAGTTGTTCGAAAAAGTACTGTTGTGTGTGCGCGTCAATAACTCAGCACGGTATATTATAAACATACGACATACCGGTAAAGTGAAAGAAGTGATTTTTCTGTGCGCGTCAATAGCTCAATAATACGGTGTGCTATATAATACACACCTGTAAAATCATACATTTTCGTTCATCCATTGTCATCAGCTGATTCAATTCCATTACATTTGGAGAATATTAATGTTTGTGTTTTTTTTTTCCTGTGGTTCAAAAATATTGTTGCGGTCTACACTACTCGTATAATTGTTTCTCAAGCGTTTCGATTAAATCACATTTTGGCATCAATTCCTCGTGAGATAAATTCATGAACAGTTTGAGAAATTGTCCAAATAATTTGACCTTGTAGTGATTACGCATAATTTTTTTTTTTTTTTGAACAAATTATTAACGGGTTAAGCACATTCCAGAGAGTATTTTAACGGATTCAGTAATTTTTGCCGTACATTCTTACACGTTTTCGAATGTTCTGATCAAGGACACCAACGGGATTTTATGCATCATATTTACAAAAGTCGAACCACTTCATCGAACTGTACTGTTTTTTATTGTGTTCGATAAACGGTCGGTGTATTATTATCATTATTATTAAAATTATTATTTTGTTTCTTTAACGACAGTAGCACAAGTCGACTTAAAGTTAAAGGAAATGACGGATAAGGCTAAAGCAAAAAGCGTTGCGGAACGAAAGAGACTTTATAAAATACAAGGGTTAAGTGTAAAGGTCGTCCAAAATATATCGAGTTGGGTTCTCGATCACGGAAAATCATCAGATATTTTTAAACTCAGAGTTCAGTTAGAGCAACTACAATTGCATTATCAAAGGTTTTTGAAGAACGAGGAGCTAATAACAGAACAAGTTGATTCAGGTGATGACGATTTCATATCGAGATATTCTAGTTTTGAGGAAAACTACATTAACATTAAAGCGGCACTTTTAACGTTGATCGATGAGAAGTTGGTCGCTGCTAAACCAGTTCCAGTTATCATTGCTTCCCAAAATCAATCGGTTTTATTATCAACAAAGAATGTCGAGTTACCAAAACTCGAACCCCCCAAGTTTAGTGGATCCTATAGTGATTGGACAGATTTTAAAAAGCAGTTTACCACTATGATTATAAATGAGACTGATTTAAATGATGTTGATCGGTTTAGATTATTAAAATCATGTTTAGTGGGTCCGACAATGCGAATCTTGTCATTTATGGAAACTTCACAGGAGAATTTTACAAGTGCTTGGAAGGCTCTGTGTACTCGATATGAAAACGAGGCGTTGATTTTGCAGTGCCACAATAATGAAAATATTCAGATGGATAACGTGAATAAAGAATCCTCGGGAAGTGTTCGTAAAATGGTCGACCAAGTAAGTGCTCATAGCAAAAACCAATTTAGCAAGCCAAGGCCGTCTGTATCGGAAAATATTCGTCTAGTTAAATCTAACCATATCGTCTTAATGTCACTGAACTCGAATTTATGCGCTAAATGTGCCTCAGCCGACCGCAATTTGCAGCTATGTCAACAAGTTCTTACCTCAGTGCCCACACTGAGAAAATTATAATACTTCAAAGTTAAAGATTGGGTACTTTTAAAATAAAGAACTGTGTTTTTCTTAAAAATGAATGTAAAATCCATTAAATTCATTGATTTATTCTTAAATTTAAAATACAATGAAACTTTAAAATAAAGGATTAAACATCTTTATTTTTAATGACTTAATAACAGTATACAAACTAAAATTGTCCATTTCTCTTTATTTGATATTTTATTGTATTTGATGGAGAGCGAGTAGTAAAGAGAGAAGAGACGCAACAACTTCAACAACGATGTCAAGCAACGTTTGCTACGGTTAGTAAAAATTTAGGTGACCACTTGGGAACCATGATATTGATGATGTAACGAAGTCTCGGCCCTCCGGTATTGGAGAAATAGTGGAGACACAAATAATTAATTAAATTAAGGCTTTTCAGATCTTGTAGTTACAACTGGAGAGGGGGAGGGGGAGGTGGTAGGGTAGTAAAGAGGAAACTAATGCGAATATTTGTTTACTTTAAATTTAAAGTTTTAGTTTCTTAAGTTTAAATTTATTTTCTTTGAAATTGAATAATTTTCACAACTTAAAACCAAAGATTTTAAATCCTTAAAAATAAAACCTAAATTCCTTTGCGCAAAAAATATAGGAAAATATCTTAGTTTTAATTGGTAAATTCTTAAATTTAAAGGATTATTTTTCTGGGTGCATGGATCGATTCTATGATGTTAAACGGATGCAATTATCTGCCGTCTGCCTCAAAACAATACATAATTACCATTTCTGTAATGTCTTAAAGTGTGATAAATACCATAAGGGGCATCATTCACTGATTCATTTTGATCGGCCGGTTGCTCAACTGTCATCGACTTCTGGAGTCGCTCAAAAAGCACTTTTAATTTCAGAGCCAGCGGTCCTCGTTATAGCTATAGTCAATGTGTTTGATGCTAACGGATCGATTTTTTCTGAACGTGCTCTAACAGTTAGTGGTGCCACTACAAATTTCATCTCCGAACTATTCGTGCAAATGTTTAATGTGGAACTGCGAAGGTTGATCATTAATGTAGGTGGGATTGGCAATATGGTTACAACACCAAAGGCATTGTGTTTTATTACGTTTACGCCCCGTTGCGACACATCATTTAAGTTCGAAATTGCTGCAGTAATACTTCCGAAATTATCCGATGCCAAGCCAATATTTCTAATAGCATCAAGGACCATAAACGTTCCATCCGATGTTAAGGTTTTAGCTGTTCTTAATATTTTTAAACCTCACAATGCTGACTTGTTGTTGGGGGCTAGTATATTTTGGCACCTTCTACTCCCTGGTCGAATTCGACTGGGCAAAAATTTAGTGCTTTTTCACGAGAGCAAGCTAGAATGGATCATTGGTGGCCCAATGAAATCAAGCGATTATAAATTAATAGCCGTAACTAGCAACCAAGAAGACTTTCCAACTGAGTCTAATCAAAGGTTAAGTGAGCTTGTTCAGCGAAACGAGATTCTTGATTTTGCGTTGAAACTACAAGACAATTTGTTAATTACTTTACTGAAGTTCAGATTATTTGAGTTTCTCGTTACAGGAGATGTTCAACAAATGTATCGTCAGTTTGCGATAAATTTGCCTAATAGCAACCACCAGCTGATTTTATGGCGCAACAACAAAGATGAACCAATCAAAACTCTACGCCTTTGCACTGTGACATACGGAACTGCGTATTGTTCGTATCTTGCTGCACAGACTTTACACCATTTAGTAGCCGAAGAGCAGGATAAATATCCAATCGGATCTCGAATACTTCGACACAATTTTTATGTGGATAATAGCAATAATGATATCATCCGTTCTTCAATTGAACCGCATCACCGAGAGGAATATTTAAGCGTCAAGAATCAAGAACTGGTTAAAAGAGTTGAATTAATTTGGCAGCCCGAAACAAATGTTTTTCGATTTACCTACCAGCCTAAGGATTCTTCAGCAGCTGTTACTAAACGAGTGGTCTTATCGGAAATGAAACAGGCTGAACTTACTTTCATTCAGATTATACCGAGGACACTGTTTGCGCAAAATTACCAATTACTGGTAGCTGGCCTTTCTATTGATAACAATAGTCGTCTTAAATGCGTATCTCCGTTTCTGGATGAATTTGGGTTGTTGAGAGTAGGCGAACGACTAGAAAGAGCCAAATTTCCTTATAATTCCAAGCACCATATCCTTCTCCACAAAAATCACCAATTCTTCAGGTTATTAATTGTTCTTTTTTATTTTTATAGACCGTTTTACGAAGGACCGTACAACGTGCTCACCGCGATTCGGGCAAAGTATAGGCTTATCAATGGATTCGCACAAAATCGAAATATCGCCAAGAAATGTTTTCAAATGCGGCCGAAATTTTTATCACAAGTCATGGGGAATTTACCAGGGGATAAAGTCGATTACAAGAGCGTTCGATCTTTTAGTGTTAGTGGCGTCGATTTTGCTAGACCTTTGAATGTGCGCCATCACAACATTAGATGCAAGGCTCCCAAGAAGGTCTACGTGGCTCTGTTTATTTGCTTCGCGACGAAGGCTGTTCATTTGAAGCTGGTTATTGATCAGTCCACAGAGGCTTTCATTCGGTATTTAAGGAGATTCATTGCTGATCGAGGCATCGTAAAGAAATTAATTTCGGACAATGCGACTAATTTTAAGGGTGGGGCCAACCAATTGAGCGAGATTCACCAGATGCTGATTAGTGGAAGGGACGCAATTTGGAATGCATGTGACCAAGCTTTAGTCAAATGGTCATTTATTCCACCAAGAGCACCAAATTTTAGTGGGCTATGGGAGGCTTCGGTGAAAATTACGAAGCGTCTTATCAAAAACGTTATTGGCAGCATGGAAGTTTCTGTCGATGAGCTGCATAATGTTATTCGTCAAGTTGCGACGATTGTCAATTGTCGACCCATCACTCCATTGTCAGCAGATCCAAATGATTTAGAGCCTTTGACTCCAGGCCATTTTTATATGGTGGAGCGCCAGTGGCTCTGCCTGAAATGTCGATTGCAGAAGAAAATATAAACCGTGTAAAAATGTTGCAACGGATAAATTGGATTGTTCAGCAGTTTTGGGCAAGGTTTCGCACTGAATACTTAGCTACTTTGCAACCGAGGACAAAGTGGATGGCACAAAAAAAGAATATTGAAATTGGTGCAATGGTGTTGGTGAAAGATGATACAATACCTCCGTTGAAATGGTCTTTGGGTCGAGTTGTGGGCACTAAACCTGACAAAGATGGAAATGTACGGATGTTAACGATTCGCACAACAAGCAGTACTTTTGATAGAGCTATCTCTGGAGTTGCAGTTTTGTCAATTGAGTAGAAGAGGAAAAATAAATTGTGATGGTTGAACTGCCATAGACAGTTCAAGGCGGGGAGAATGTTAAGTTTTCATCGTCCTATAATTATTTAATTTATTGAATTGTAATTAAAATGCTTTTTGAGTTTTTTAAATTTAATTTATATTATCTAATTGTTCTAGACTTAGAACTTTTATTGTTATTGTATGTAAATTATCTAGGCCTGTCGGTTTTTTACGCAGTCACAAATATGATTGCGTTACATATTTTTGGTTGCTTTTTCCGACTGTGGGCAAATTAATCACCCTGTACATTATTTTGTTAATCGCTTTACTCTCTTTAAAATTACGTCTCTCAAATCTTGTACCTATATAATTATTCTATTCTTATCGATTACGTGTGCAGTTCAATATTGGTGTCTAGTTTGATCACATCACATTACAAAATAAAAGCTCGGTGGTTAATTTATAATAAAGAAAAAATTGAAAATTTGTATTTTAATTATTTTATTTGCAAGCTCCTCAACAATAGTGGTTTAGTGTTTTATTCCTTAAAAAACAGTTTGGTTGGTTTTTTGACTGAATTGCCTTCGTAGACCCATATGTTGCGTCCGGGGCCCCAGTCAAAAGCATTTCAGTAAAAAGTAGAAAGGATTTTCAATCATATATTAAAAGGCAGCACAGTCAAGATATTCAACCAAGAAACTAAAAATGCATTCGAGCCAAAACTTTTTTAACTGGAATTCGTTTTGCTTTTGTCACTGAAATACCTTTTGAGAAGGTAGTCAAACAATTAAAGAGGAATTCTACACAAAATTGTTCAACGCGAATACAGTCAAAAACAATTCAGTCAAAAAACGAAAGGAGTTTCAGTCATAAAATTTCCCATACAAATATTATGACTAAAACTCCTCTTAAAAAGGAACTTCAGTCCAAAGAAAAGGTGTTTCGACCAGAAAACAGTTTGACTGAAATGCCCTTTCTGTATTTGCACTGAATAACTTACTTGAAAATTATTTTAGTCACAAATTTTTGGAATGGAATACCTTTTGTTTGGTTTGTTTTATTAGCCGTCAAAATTGTTGAAGTACGGTCAGTTTACTTTTTGTTTTATATTTTTAATATTGCCCGTAGAGTTTATACTACGTATTTTCACTGATGGCTTTTTGATAAAATATATCCGGATATTTTGTACAAATTTTACACCCGCTAACTTCACTTTAATAAAATATCCGAATTTCTTTTAATAACATGAACAACTTTTTTATTTGATCCAATATTTTACCAATTGATCGTGGTCAGAAAATCCAATTTAATTGTTTTATAAATTAATAAAAGTTTTAGAAATTTATAAAATTTAAATATAAAATAAATATTATTAAAATGTATACATAACAATTAAAGTTAGTTTGTGTTTTTATTTAATGATTGGGAATTACCTTTTCTTAATGTCGAGGTTGCCCTTTACGCTAGAGTGTATCATTCTACCTTGCGGCAGGGTTCAGAAATAATGAGGAAGCGTCATTCCTAAATTATACAATAAGAAAATGAAGTATTCCAAAGCAATAATTTCCAACAGAGTATAACAGTTTATCATAATTTCTGCGACTTTGGATGTTGACACCGTGCGAATGGCTGAACGAATATTGGTGAGAATAACGAGAGAATTGAACAATGCACAATTACCATTAGTTCAGTGGAAGCCAATTGTACTAAATCATAAAGTTGTCTGAATTTTTCAATATGTGTGTGTTATTTGAGTGTTCTACATGTTGTGTTTATAGAAGGTCGTTTTTTCTCGGGGTTTAATATTTTCTTCTTTAATTTTATAGTTTTGTGTAATTTTATGGATGTATAAAGTACCAGACCAACCAATATAACAGCGCAACAACACCAAACGTAAACTGATTAAAACGATACACATTAATCAAAACGCGCGCACACCAATAAAATTTCAATTATTTTTCGCAGTATGAAACTGGAATATATTTATCAGCTTTCAAACGCACAGAGCTAATACTTTATTGCCAATATACACAAAAAATAAAAATAAATCAGGATATCGATATTTTTGGATTACGAACGAACGAACGAACCAAAAAAATGTAATTTAATATCAATATGCACGAAAAATGTGCGGCGACTAATTAAAATTAATGTCAAGCGTGTTTTGGAATTTCTTATGAACAGACAAGATAATTACATTCCTTAGCGAAATTAATAGAGACGGTTTACACAGAAATATCCGCTGGCCATTTATTTAGTACATATTATCTAAATTTATTTTGTTTCTCTCTAATATTGTACAAAACAGACTAAAAATAAAATATTAAGAGCTGAAAATGAAATGTAAATGAGCCGCTGGCCTTTGGGATTTTGTGTACATATTATGGATATTACACGAGTGTTAATGTTGTTTTTTTACTTTCTTGCTGTGTTATATTAGATGAAAATAGATAGCTTTAGAAAAAAATTTCTAGACAACCCATCTAATCATGTAAGCGGGTACGTGCAGAACAAACATATCCAAAACTATACACAAATCGATTGCAAAATAATTTTAATGTTGGAAGTATTGGATACTCAAAATGTTATTCAATATGCCATGCTAAATATTATTTTACGGCTGGCAAAAATTAATTGTCCACGCGACCATTTACATAAGTAACAAATCTGCCCAATCATAAATTATTGGTTCCGCAATTACATATTATCGTATTATACTGGTATGTCATAATCTCAATCGTATAAAATTTTATGTCACGTTCATTCAAAAGCCATATGGAAATTATAAATTAAAATTTAACAGTCAATCGAATCATCGGATCAAATTTTAAAATGGATTTATATAATAAAACGAATCACACCGCATTTATACTTAACCTACCCAACATAAAAATTTATTATCATTTCCTATACAATATATGTATGTACATAAGCGCTCAATGGATGCGTCCGTACACACAAGTATACGTGTAAGAAGAACATAAAAATTCTTATGTTTAACATTGGTGGTAGAATAAAAAAATGTCTTATTCTTTATATTATCTTGAAATTCTAATCACTCGATATAAAATGATTTATATCTGTAAATTGAAACTTTATATCATTCATGTAAATTTTAAAAATAAAAATGAATACAAAAAATAAAAATAAAGGCAATAATAATAAATAAAACAAATAATCGTATAAAAACCCAAATATATAAGAGATTCTCATTATCACAGCGGGGTGCACTACAAATTTTTTATTTGTGTTGTGTTGTTATCTGAGATATTTTATTTTTTGAATAATTTTGTATCCATATTTATTTACACACACACACACACACACACACACAAAAATAATAATAATTAACAATTTTTAAATTAAAATAAAAATGTTTATTTAAGGTATGATTTATTAATAATTTCACCTGTGGTGAATAAACAATTAAAATAATTTTCTGTTTTTTTTTTGTTTTATTTAATTTTCATTATTATTAATTATAATTAACTTAAAAATAAATAAAATTTAAAATTTTAATGAATTTGTATATTTTGGGTGAACACATACCATTTGGAGATTATGATTTGAATAAGACAATAAATTAATTAATTAATTGTTCGTTAATTATTTTGGCATGAGGTAATGGTTTTTTGTGTCTTTTAGGCAAGGCAAAGAATTTTAATCGTACAATTAAACATGATAAGAGAAAACTGTTTCTTTGTTGAAGTGCTGTGTTTGTGTGGTCGTTTCTGCAAGAACAATGACCATGGAGTTTTTTAATTATAGTGAGTTTGAGAGGTTGACATACTCTACTTGGTTCAATCCCTCCAAAATTCAACACAAAAACTCAATGTATTTATTATGTCATTATGTGCCTAGTTCATGTTAGTATTGTTTCTTTGCCGCTTTAATAGAGAATATTAAAATTCAAAATGCTAAATTAGAGCAATAAAATTCGGGAGAAGAACACAGGTATTCTCAAAAATGTATGTCCCCAAAATTTGTATCATTATTACTCATCTTGCAGGATGATTAATGTTGTGTAGATTAATCTTCACCAAACGAAGGCTGCTTCGGCGGCTCTGGAGACCGTTCGGAAGGCGTGTAGGACAGCCTTTAATAAAGCAAAGAGCACGAGGCATGTTCGGGACTGGGACTCCTATAAGGAGGACCTAAGAAAGTACATAAAAGAATTGAGAAAAGCACAGAGGGGATTTTCGAAACTCTTCTGTTGTAGAATGGAGGAAATCTCTGAGACTTCCCGCCTTAGAAAGATTCTATCTACTAACCCAACTAGTCTTAGTTACTTAATTAGACCAGACGGGTCATGAACAGCTTCAAGTGCGGAATCGTTGGAGCTTCTCATCGATACCCATTTTCCGGGAAGCTTTGATGACTCGATGGAGCCTGGAGCTCATCGAAGAACACCTCCAATAGATATGGAGGGCATATTGGATAGGGAGCGGATCCGGTGGGCGCTGCAGGGATTTAAGCCTTATAAATCTGCGGGTCCGGATCGGATTATACCAGCAGAGATCCAAAAGAACTCGGCAGTCATCCTCCCCTGGCTAGAGGTTATCTTCAGATAATGTCTGAAACTAGTCTATATTCCTAGGAATTGGACAGAGGTCAAAGTGGTCTTTATCCCGAAATCGGGAAAGACCTCACATGCTCATCCAAAGGACCTGAGGCCTATAACTCTACCATCATTTCTGCTGAAAACTCTGGAAAGGTTGATAGATGTCGATCAAGAATTGAACCCAGGAATTGGGCAATGTCGCAGCATGCATACTGTAAGGAAAAGTCGGTGGACACAGCTCTGCACGATCTAGTACGCACGATTGAGAAATCAATTTACTTGCAAGAGTTTTGCATGGTAGCATTTCTCGATATTGAGGGTGCTTTTAATAATGTAAAAACGGAGGCGATCATGGAAGGGTTGTCTTTTTTGAAGGTTGACTGCTCTATAAGTAGGTTAATAAATCAGATGCTGGTAAGCAGGACTATTACCTCGGAGCTGGAAGAGTCCAAGATTAGAAGACGGGTGGTTAGAGGAATCCCACAAGGAGGTGTAATGTCCCCCATTATCTGGAGTGCAGTGATTAATGGATTGCTGCTGGAATTAGAGAGAGAGGGGATAGGGGTTGTAGCATATGCTGATGATGTAGCGATAGCTGTCTCAGGCAAATATCTAGATACGATTAGGGATGTTATGCAGAATGCACTCCTGATCATTACGAAATAGGCCAGCAAGTGTGGACTGAGGATCAACACTTCCAAAACAGAGCTGGTACTATTTACTAGGAAATATAAAATTCCGGTGGTTAGCCCTCCTATCTTAAACGCCAGCGGACTAGTTTTTGCTGACCGAGCGAGATTTCTGGGCATAATCTATGATAGTAATCTCAGCTGGAAGCCTAACACTTTGGAAAGGGTGAATAAGGCTAATGTAGCCTTATACTCGTGTCGGAACGCTATAGGTAAGAGATGGGGCTTGAAATCGGAGCTGGTACACTGGCTCTATACCGCCGTGGTAAGACCTGTGCTAATGTACGGGGTGGGCGTTTGGTGGCCAGCTCTGGATAATGTAACATATAGAGATGATGGAGAAGGTGCAAAGAACGGCCTGTTTAGAGGTTATGTTCCACCTTATTCCAATCGACCTGCATGGTAAACAGATGGCAGCCAACGTGGCTACGAGACTCTTGGCTGTCTCTCAGTGGAAGTGCCTTCAGGTGTGACACTCGACGATAGGTAGATTCGCTGGCGAGTTTGGATTATATGAAAGCAACGTTGTGCTTCGATAGAGGTTTCCGGGCCATCTGTTCTTCAAGGGAATCCTGGAAAAACGGATCAATACTGGAAAACGAGGCAGTGCAATTTTTCACGGACGGCTCGAAATTAGACGATAAGGTAGGAGCCGGAGTCTTCTGTGAAAAGCTTAATGTTAATATTTCTGTTCGTCTCTCTGACTACTGCAGCGTGTACCAGGCTGAAGTGTTGGCGATCGGGGAAGCCATGACATGGTTGAAGCATAATGTGGTATCCGTGAGAGATATCGCAATTTATGTGGACAGTCAGGCAGCGCTCAAATCACTTGGGGTAGTTTGTCTGAAGTCGCGGGTGGCGCTGGATTGCCGATCATCTCTTAACGAGATGAGCGAGTATTTCAGCATTCAGATAATCTGGGTCCCGGGTCACTCGGACATCACGGGGAACTGCAGGGCTGACGAACTAGCTAGGTACGGTACGACTCTCCAGATGCAGCCGGAAATAGTAGGTCTGGGGAGGCCTATGGCAGTGCTAAAATGGGCGCTCAGTAAAAAGGCAATCGCCTTAACAAATGAGAGGTGGATCAACACTCTCTCGTGAAGGGTAGAAAATCACGTTTGGCCAAAACTGGACTTGCGGCGCCCTAAGGTATTAATATCCCTGGGAAGGCAAGAAATAGGATGGGTCCTAGGGGAAATGACAGGTCGCTGCCTTTTTGGGGAGCATGCGAGAAGGCTGGGGATACAGACGAATGACTTTTATAGAAGTTGCATGGACGAAGAGGAGGAGGAGACTTTGGAACACTTCCTATGCTCATGTCCGGCGCTATCATACAGAAGGCATAAGTATTTGAGTGTGTACGGTATGGATAGCCTTTCGGAACTCGCGGACTGTGGAGTGCGAAATTTGTTACGCTATATAAGTAGCTCTGGTTGGTTTCAACGGGAGTAATGGGGAGATGGGATCCTGTGGTATTACAACGGGCCACTGCTGGCCTAAGTGTGCGATAACAGCCACTCTAACCTAACCTAACCTACTTATCTAACGTTTAAACGTCAAAATTACGTCTTACGCCACGCACCCTGTTAAAGTTAGCTGAAAGTAAACAGTCGATAATGCAGATTACGTTAATAACATTCTAGCCGAAAATAAAAAATTTTGTGGCTATCAGCCGAAAATAAATAGGATCCATGGATTGTAATAAAAAATTTTGTAAATATTCGTACGTGGAAAACATTGTTTAACCTAATCGCGGAAAATATCGGAAAATTAGAAGAATTCACAAAATTTGAATAAAATTGACCTCTTTAGTGTATACATATGCAGTTGAATCGTTTTATTGGATTTGTCAAAAGCTATCGCCGGAAAAAAAATTCAGTTCACGTTCCTCGTGGGAAATCTTGGAAAATTCGATTTTCCAAAAATCATTAGCAAATTTGTATAAAATCAGCCTTTAGAGTGTTATGACTGGAAATGGCTTACATTGATGTGACTTGTCAATAACTATCATAAAAAAAAATTCAGTTCTGTCCAGTAGATACTGATTTTATACAAATTTTCTAATGATTTTTGGAAAATCGAATTTTCCAAGATTTCCCATGAGGAACGTGAACTAAATTTTTTTCAATGCGATAGCTATTGACAAGTCACATCATTGTAATCCATCTTCAGACATAACACCTGCGGTTGATTTTATTCCAATTATTTTTTGGGTTTTGCGAGTTTTACACAATTTTCCACGACGGGGTGCGCCGGTTATACAAGCTTCTCGCGCTGCACCCTGGGTAACGCTAAAAATATAACCACGCGAGTATGGACGCGGTAAACCCCTAGCTACTTGCTAAGGAAATACCCATAGCATATCCTGAAGCGTCTGTTTTCCCCATGGGCGGCTTCAACGAGCGTCTGTTCTCCATGTTAGGAGCGGCTGTACTAAAAACTTGGCATTAGGTGTAAAATGATAAGGGAGGGAACCCTCAATTCAAATACATAATGGTTAACACCACGAAAAACAACGGTGCATGGAATCGGAAGCCCAGTACCGGCGGCTCTCGGGAGTGAGCAAGCGAACTCTCGGTCGCCGAGATCCAGTGACCGCAGTGAGGTAGTGATGCAAAGCCCTTTACGAATTTGAGCAATCCTTTCCAAAGAAATACTTCAATGACAATATCGCCTACAAAATCGTCTGCCGCAAGTCCTATTCATCGATCAATTTCAATAAATTCATTAGCGAATATGGAGCCAGCAGCGATACTAGCCCTATAGACAACACTAAACGTAATGTACATATGACACAAACTGGCATCGATCGATATATTACTGTAAAACGGTAAAGAGATAGCCCAAAAAATGAAAAACTACAATGACAAGTAAGAAACTAAATGTCGAAAAATTACCGGTAAAAACCGATTTGAAATGTTCACCGATAAGGATGTGGAAGAGAGCGAACCTGAAAATGGAAACATTCAGGAACAGGCAAATCGAAAATACAAGCCACCTCCAATCTACTTGTGTGAAGCTGATACACACAAGGTGGTGCGAGAACTTAAATCAAGCGTGCTAACGAATGAAAAACCATTTTACGTAACAAATTTACTTCGTGACAAAATACACGAAGTAAAAATTCAAACACACGAGGTCGACGACTATAGAGAAGTCATTAATTATTACGATACTCACAATAGAAACTATTATACATACCGTTTGAAGTCTTCAAAGGGTCTTTCTAATGGTCAAAGTTGAGCTGTGTCCATCCGAAAGCACTTTGAAAAAGGGAGAAATTCATCCAATATACAAAATAAAGTACTTCTTGCATAGACGCATAACTGTTGATGAATCAAATAAAAGGTCCGGACCAATTCAGTGTTTAAACTGCCAAGAATATAGCCACTCAAGAACTTATTGCAAGTTGACATCCGTATGCGTTGTATGCGATGAACTACACCCAACCAATAGTTGCCCGAAACCAAAAAATTCCTCAACAGTAAAGAAATGCAGCAACTGCGGTGGAAACCACACTGCAAACTATCGGGGATGCTCAGTCTACAGAAATATTATTCAAATGTCACGTCCCTGACGGCAGTATAAAACTACACCAGATGCGCCGAATGAATCTCGTTCGCCCAGAACATCAGCCTGGAAACCAACATATGCAAGCGTTCTCAGTGGTAAATCCTCAAATACTGGACCTATCCTGAATAACTGAATGCAAAATATGCTACAAGCAATGCTGCAAAATCAAACCATTATCATCCAGAAACTTGAATGTCTCCGATAAATTATCTAAAGATATGTCACTGGAATGCAAACGGTATAAGCCAACACAAACTAGAATTACAACATTTTCTTGCAAAACACGAAATTGATCTTATGTTGGTTTCTGAAAACATAATTTTAGAATAAATGGTTACGATGTTGCATCGTGTGGCCATCGAACTTATTGGCCTACTACTGATCGTAAAAAAATTCCTGACATCCTTGATTTTTCTGGCACGGGTAAAATAAACCGAGAAATGATCGAGGCTAAACCACTTTCAGAATTAATCTTCTGATCCGGTCTTATTACATTACTGGGCTGACCAAAAGCCATATCCTACAATCAACTTCCTAATGAACACCTACACTAACTGGTTGAAATTCAAGATGTACATCAGTTTGCATATCGAGGAGACGGCAAACGATATAAATATGGCAATGGAAAACTTTAATCTGTTACTTCTGCAAATACACAAGGCACACCATAACATCCGCTGAAATAGAAAAATTGCTAACGGAGGAACGCCGTTTAAGACGCATATGGCAAACAGATCGCCTGATGCAAAATACAATTTTAACTAGGCCAAAAATAAATTGCAAACACTTAAGCAGCTATCTCCCCCACTTTGACACAATCTATTCATTATGGAAGGCCACTAAATACCTTAAACGGCCTCAGCAACCAAACCCGCCAATTCGTCTGGCCAACTGTGACTGGGCCAGAAGTGACGAGGAAAAAGCTAAAGCGTTCGCTGATCATATTGAAGGAGTTTTCACTCCCAACCCTGGATTATCGATGGTTCAAACAAATATAGCAATCGAACCTGAGAGGAAATTGAAAGCCCTTGGGTATGATCAAATTACTAGTGAAATGCTTAAAAAATTGCCTGAGTGTGCCTTTGGTCGACTATCTCAAATATTCAATTCAATCTATGAATTAGGATGCATCCCTGAGTGCTGAAAATCGTCAAGTGTAAAAATGATCCCAAAGCCTGGCAAGGATTCTACCAAGTTCTCGTCATATAGGCCGATAAGCCTACTACCAATCATCTCGAAAGTCTTAGAATACACAATTATCGAAAAGATTAAACCGAAACTCCGAAATATCATCCCTAATCATCAATTTCGTTTTAGAGCCGAATATGGAATCATTGAGCAAGTACACGGAGTAGCTTCAGAAATAAGATCAGCATACGAGGAAAGGAAGTACTATACTCTGCAGTTTTCTTGGATGTTGCTCAGGCATTCGATAAAGTTTGGCACAAGGGTTTGCTTTATAAAATTAATTTTAAATTGCCAGAAACCTACCAACAAAGTCGTATTTGTCAAATCGCAGATATTGTGTCAAACACAATATCTCTAAATAAAAAAATGGAGGATAAAGATCAACGTAGAAAAATCGACTCACGTAACATTCACTTTAAATAAGCTTACGTGTCCACCGGTCACAATGAACGGAATACAAATCCCTCAGGCAAACGAAGCAAAATACCTAAGCCTTCATCTAGACCAACGATTAACCTGGCGAAAACTTATTGAAATCAAACGAGGCCATATCAAATTAAAAGTGGATAAAATGCACTGGTTGATGGAGCAATATTCAACCCTTGATCTAGAATACAAGCTTCTCCTGTATAAAACAATTATTAAACCAATCAGGTCATATGGCTGTCAATTAGTCAATTATGGCAATCAACCTCTAATTCAAATATAGACATTGTTCAAAGAATACAGTCAAAAATTCTCAGAATAATTACAGGGGCACCCTGGTTTGTAAAAAACAATAATATGCATAAGAACCTTGGCATCCTAACTGTCAAAGACGAATTACTAAAGATGCGGATTAACTATGCAGGGAAACTAGTTATCATCTCATCCGAATATGCTGGCGAGAAATTTAAAAGGAATTCCTTTGTCGTCGTTTGTTGCTTACGACTGGAAACTTACGGTTGGAGTATATGGACTTTTCCTTTTCGGCTAGCAACTTTTTGTTCAGGATGTGTTTGGACGATCTAAGGCGGGAGTGGCAACAAATCCCTAGTGCATCATGACTCGCTTCCGGACATATCACCGTGGAGTGGATCGAAATGTCTTCTAGAAGTAGTAAGCCCGGGGAAAAACAAAATCAACACATGGAGGCAATATAGCAGGTAGAGAAGGCATCTAGAATTTTGAGTGCTTTGGTCAAGGCAAAACCCACGACGAAGAATCAAATCAAGGACTCGGTAGAGAGAGTGAGGATGGCAGCATATAAACTAAACAATCATAAGCAGCTGGTGCAGGCATGGAGCAGCCGGGTGAACGGAAGTGAAGAGAACAAACGAACTGTGCTATGGCAGGATGCCACCACTCAAACGGAACACGATCGTAACGGTGGAGCAATCGTAAAAGAGATATCCACACAAACAGAAATTGAGAGAAACCTACAAGTCAACAAGTACTTCAAGTATAATTGACGCAGAGGAATGGCCGCAGAAGGTGTTTCGGGTAACTAAAAACAGTCGCAACAGCATTACGAAAAGCGGCCCACCGAGTGAAATTTTTATTGAAATGCGTAAACTGGGTGAGAAAGTGACAGGCTTCCACCGACTGTTAAATACCCAATCCCTTAAGATGGGAGATATTGCCATCATACAAAGTGCGGATACAATTGTGCTGGAAGGCGCGAACTAGAGGGGGTGACGACATGCGTATATTACTGGTGGGTTGAGTGAATCAGCAGGAGTATGTAAATGCCCTGGAAGAGCAGCTGATCGAGCTGGCCAAGAAAATAAGGAACACCGCCAAGGAATGGAAAGAATTAAGCGTATTCTCAAACACTACCAAGACATTAAGGCTGCGTTTGGAATGTTGTTTTATTGACAGCGGAGTGAGTATCATCATTTGCGCTGGTAGTGAGAGGAACGTTGGACATTTGGACGTTGAAAGGAGAGATGGCAACCCTAACGTAGACGCTCCACAGCAGAAGGAAATGGCAGTGATGCATATACGATACCTAGAGGAAGGAACGGTCGATTACGATGTGAGGCATAGTGCCAAGGCGGCTTTAGCAGATGTGAATGCCAATGAGATATTAGTCACATCATTAGGTCAGCGCACTCGAACACAAAGAATGCAAAAGTAAAAATGCCCAAACAGTGGGCAAAGCGGCTGGCGGATAGAAGGTGCATTAGCATCGGATGGGTATCTTGTCGGATACAGATGTCGGATTGATGAACTGAGTTTAATAATTCGAAACCAGACCAAGGATGTGATAGTCGCTGGCGACTTTAATTCTAATTCCCCGGAGTGGCGAGGAGAGATACCGGACAACAGAGGACAGCATCTGGCAGACCGGGATACTTTCTTTAATCTTACCAGTCTTTACATAGGATATATTCCTACATTTGAAAGAGGCGGCTATGGCGCAGTTTTCGACGTAACGTTCGGTTCTGAGAGAATTGTGAATCGGCTTCGGAGCTGAAGAGTATTGGATGAAGAAAGCCTCAGCGATCATCGCTATATTATGTTTGAGGTTAACACAGATAGGTCAGCTAGGCAAACGGGACACAGTACTGCTATCAGCTGGAACCGAAGTATAGGGGAAGCAGGGAGAAAACCTGTATGTGACTGAATATGGGGTGTATGTTACTATTTATTACCACGGGAGGAGCCTTGGGAATTAATATTTTTTTTTTACCAAGCGGGCCTGGTGTATAAATATTTTTTCCCGAACGGGGGGGAGGGGGTGTGCCTTGTGACAAAATATTTTTTTATTAAGGGAAGGGCTTTGACACTAAATAATTTTTATTACCAAGGCAGGGGCCTTGTGAATAAATATTTTTTCCCAAGGGGGGGAGGGGGGGGGAGTTACATACATCCAACGAACCAACACCAATACATACCTGCAACGAACCGACATCCACTTTCGTATTCTAGCTGATGAAGCTAAAACATAAAATACTACACAATTTGATGTCACGTTGCATATACACCAAATCAATGACTTCGGAATTGTAGCTGACATAACCGGATGGATGTAACAAAATAACATATCACGTTGTGTCTACCAATTATTATACCGGGAAACTAGGATCAATGGTTAGAGCCATGAAACCCGCCGATCTACCAACAGCCAGAATTTTTGTTTAAAGGAACAAAACACAGTTTACAAGAGGAATAAAATTTTCGGTACAGAGCAAATACAGCTCACAAAACCAACGGTACCACCACGTGTAGAGATGTATAAACCTAGTTACAATACAAATTTTCCTGGACACATAAACAACAATCAGTTCTTTAATCCTAATAACAATTTACAGACACCGCGTAATAATCATCAATATTTTAACCATCGACCATTTACCAACCATAATCAATTCGCTAACACACGCGGGTTACCACCAAAACCTGATCAAAGGAAATTCGAACCCATGGATACAAGTTCAAATAGCAATAAGTATAAGCAACCTACATTCGCGCAACAGAAATCTACTAACCTTAACAATCCACATCAATATAATTTCAACACGAATTGACCGCCCAGATTCCAATCAAAGGAATTGTACAGTATTTCCACCAATCCTAATGATCACGAAAGCGATCATTTTTACGAATCATATGATGAGAATGTACAAATTGAAGATTATGAAGAAACGTATGATCAACATGCAGGAAATACAACGGAAGAACCATCTCCCACAATTGAAATAGAAAATGAGGATTTTCACCAAACCCCATTGGAGAATACGGCTACTTGAGCCTACTAACTAACCAACATCACACAGGATATCAATTACCTTACATAAACTTAACGTTCAACCAAATAAATTACAAATTTTTAATAGACACTGGATCCACTAAATCCTTCATTAGCCTCGACATAATTAGTAAAAAATACATTCAAAAAATCGCTACTTTGTTCAACAGTACCACTGTCGACCGAATGGTAGTATTAAAGGGCCTAAAAGAATTCGAAACAACGGAACCATTACAATTTATTTTATTCAAGTTCCATGATTATTTTCAAGGCCTAATCGGAATGGAAATTATGAAAAAATTAAAAGTCACCCTGGATCTAGAAAATTCTAAGATAATCATACCTACCATAGAAATCCCAATACAATACAAATTAAATTTTATCTCAGCGACATACAGTATAGCACCAAGGAGTAAATTAGTTGCAAAAGTTCCAGTATCTGTAGTCAACGGAGAAATCTACCTTAAACCTCAAGTGTTGAGAAATAACCTCATAATACCAGAAGGTACGTAGAAGTAGTAAACTACGGGCCTCAACAGAAACAATTCGCTGTAGAACATCCAATAGAATGCGAAGAATTTGGAGCAAATCATTTAGAAATCCATAACATTGAACCAATCTTTACAAGAAATGATAGCGAAGACATCACTCAATTAATACAGACGAGTCACCTTAATCATGAAGAGTAAAGAAGCATAGAAAAACTGTGCTCAAAATTCGGACACATATTTCAAAGGGAAAACGACCTCACCAACAAGATAAAACACAACATTGATCGTAATGACGAGAAGCCAATCTTCACTAAAAGCTACCGGTATCCATACGTTCACAAACAAGAGGTTGAATCACAAATAAGTAAAATGTTAGAACAAGAAATCATCCAACCAAGCTTTTCACCATGGTCGTCACCAATATGGATCGTGCCAAAGAAGAAAGATGCATCAGGACAAACCAAATGGAGAATGGTTATAGACTACAGGAAGCTCAATGAATAAACCATTGAAGACAGATATCCACTCCCTAACATCACGGATATCTTGGACAAACTAGGGAAGTGCGTTAAGTATTTACTAAAATACAAAACGCGAACCTGAAGGTTCAATTGGACAAATCGGAATTCTTACATAAGGAGATAGCCTTCTTGGGGCACATAGTCACGTCGGATGGAGTAAAGCCCAATCCGGATAAAATTAAAGCGATACGAAATTTTCCGTTACCCAAAACAGAAAAACAAATGAAAATAATAAAACATATACATTTAGAAAATGAACACAGAGGAATAATTGAAAATTATGAAAAACTAAAGCAAAAATATTATTTTCTACACTCTAAGGAAATGATTAGAGAGTTCATAAATAAATGTGATATTTGCCAGCGAGCAAAATATGACAGGCAACCACCACATCTACAAATCGACTTGGATTACCAGAAAAACTAGTAGCTGATTCAGAAATAGGAACTGGAAAATTCGTAAAAAAACCTACTGGAAAAACATAACATTCAGTTACACGTTACCACACCATATAATTCCACAGGAAATTCTCCAGTCGAGAGGTTACACTCTACACTCAAAGAGTTATGTAGCATTATAAAATTGCAACGACCAGATGATCCTCTAGAGGTAATTATGATGTCAGCAATACTTGCATACAACAACACTATACATTCAACAACACAGATGACTCCATTTAATCTCGCTTTTAAGGATCGACTTGTGGAGAAAGGAGTTATTCGAACATCTATGTAATGAAGTACACAAGAAATCATTAAGAATAAAACAAAACACAATACAAGCACGAAATAAAAAGCTAAAACCTCCCGTACCTATATTATCCAAACTATTTATCAACGCAAAAAAGAAAAAACGCGGAAAATTACGAGCCGGATTGGCGACTTTAATTCTAAGTCACTGGTGTGGGGAGGAGAGATACTGGACAACAGAGGACAGCTTCTGGTAGACCGGGCTGATTCCTGTAATCTCACCAGTCTCAACATAGGACATATTCCTACATTTGAAAGAAGCGGCTATGGCGCAGTTTTCGACGTAACGTTCGGTTCTGAGAGAATGGTGAATCGGCTTCGGAGCTGAAAAGTATTGGATGACGAAAGCCTCAGCGATCATCGCTATATTATGTTTGAGGTTAACACAGATGGGTCAGCTAGGCAAACAGGACAAAGCACTGCTATCAGCAGCAACTGGGATATAGGGGAAGCATGGGAGAAACGTCTACGTAGTGCGATACAACGTTGTCTTGACCCTCCTAACATTGATACACCACAGCAGCTAGTTATAGCTGCTAAAAATGCATGCGAGGAGGTGCTGGAACCTAGAGGCCAGAATAGGAGAAAATTTGTGTACTGGCGAACCCCAGAAATCGCGGTGATACGCAGAAACTGTAATGAAGCCAGGAGGAGGCTACAGAGAGAGAACAGGATACTAGAGGTCAGGTGGCAATTCTGAAATCGAAGAAGCTGGAAAGCTCTCTGCAATACTGTTGAATTGGAACCATGGGGAGACCTATAAGACACTAATGATGAGGTATGGTGGAACTATGCCTACTCTGTCAGCGGAAGTCATGGGCTCACTTTTTACGAAGCATGAACGACTTATCCAAGAGAACATACACATTCCCACATTAAATGAATAAATATTTGTTTTCCCAAAGAAGGGGCCGAATTTGTGAATAAATATTTTTTTATTACCAAGGGAGGGGCCTTGACACTAAATAATTTTTATTAGCAAGGGAGGGGCTTTATGAATAAATATTTTTTTATTGCAAAGGCGGGGGCTAAATAATTGTTTACCAAGAGAAGGACCTTACTTACCTTTTACTACCAAGGCCGGGACCTTGTGACTAAATAATTTTTTAGTACCAAGGCCTTGTGAATAATAATATTTTCTTTCATCAAGGTGTTATGTATCTGTGTATATATTCTTTATGTAAAAGGTAATACAAACTTCAACGTCATTAGATTATAAAACGTAATTGAAGATTAAAGGAATAAGCGTGTCGAATACAACTAAAAGTATTATAAAAAGTGAAATTGTTAAGTGCCAAAACAGTAAAAACAAAAAGTATTAGTGAATTGTGCTCGTGTACTCGCCCGAACGCCATTTTGGAACATCCGTAGGCGATAGAAAATATTGTACATTTTTGTGTAAATAAATGCCCGATAAACAAATTAAAGTGGAACGAAATAAAACTAAAGTCGTGAGGCGTTTATCCCAGGGGAAGATTTTGAAGCATATGAAGATCGCCTAATGCAATATTTTCTCATAAATGATGTGCAAGAAGAAAAAAAAGTACCGCTTTTCATTACCGTTATGGGTGGTGAATCCTACAAAATTTTAAAAATCTCAGCAACACCAAAGGCTCCCAGCACACTTAGTTTCGCTGAAATTGTCAACATAATGAAGCGACATTTCAAACCTAAGGTCAATAAAAGAGCAGAGAGGTTTAAATTCTCTAAATCGAAACAAGAACAAGGGTGAGTTTACGATTCGAAGAAATCCAGCAAGAGCTCTTGCAATATCCGGCGGATAAGTTCGATGAATGCTGTGAGAAAGCCTTGAACATTGAAATGTCTGTCAAGGAAGTAAAATCAATTAATCCAGCCATAGGGTGCCACTACATAAGTCAGTCCGATAGAACGAGGTCACGCCATCGCAGCCAATCCAACCACAGTCGTCACAGTCAGGAAAGAAGTGAAAGTGTCAGAAGTCCAAGTCCAAGATATCGTCAAAATAAAAGTCCAAGTACGAGGTACCGAAACAATCAAAGTCCCAATCCACAAAATGAAAAAGTTCAGCGTAGTAATTGTAACCGGTGTGGAAGATACAGTCATCACGAGAGTCAGTGTCCAGCAAAGCATTGGCAATGTTATAGTTGTTACAATTATGGACATACATCAAAGACTTGCCGGAATAAAGCACGTGGCGGAAGAGTCAAAATAATTAATAGTATCAACCAAATTAACCAACCTGCAGAGTGTGTAAAAACAATAGTTAGAATAGAAGTGGATACTGGAGCATGCTCGTCTGTCATCAGTTTAGTTAAGTATAGAAATAAGTTTAGTTATAAAAGATTAAATCAAATTAATGAGTCTCTCTCTACCGTTACTGGACAGATAATCAAGGTCGTGGGAGTGATTTTAAACCATTGTTGGAAGATCCTGGTTAGATGTCCTTTTTCCTGAATGGAAAACCATGTTTATAGACATAACTTCATGTTCGGTAAATAGCTTAAATACTAATGATATTTTACAGAAAATTAAAATTGAATTTCCAAACGTTATGGACTGTGGATCGGCTAATCATATGATAGAGGGTTTTAAGGTAGACATACTGATGGAAGATGGTGCCAAGCCTATATTCCATAAGAGCTACACCGTAGCATATCAGATGAGGCCTAAAGTAGAAGCCGAGTTAGCTCGATTGTGTAAACTAGAAATTTTGGAGCCCGTAAAGTTTAGCAATTGGGCCAGTCCCATTGTTTCTGTTCCTAAAACAAACGGCGAAATACGAGTGTGTGTAGACTTTAAAGTGACCATAAATAAGATGGTTAAAACGGAACACTAGCCTCTGCCTAGAGTAGACGATATTTTCGCTAGTTTAGCCAACTGTAAATATTTTTGTGTGATAGACCTTACCGGCGCATACCAGCAGTTGCTTGTCTGTGAAGAGTCGAGGGAATATTTAACCATAAATACCCATAAGGGGTTATTTAGGTACAAAAGGCTGCCTTTCGGATTGAAAAGTGTCCCCTCCATATTTCAATCCATCATGGACCAGATACTATCGGGCTTGGAAGGAGTTGTTACATATCTGGATGATATTTTAGTTGGGGGTAAGATTGTCAGAATAAATTATGGTTAGTGTTAGAAAAATTAAAAAAAAACAAAGTACAAATAAATTTAAGTAAATGTAAATTATTGTCTCCTAGTGTAGATTATTTAGGTCACAGCTTATCTGCCGAAGGAATTCGTCCTAATAATGAAAAAATTCAGGCAATTGTTAACGCACCAGCGCCAACCAATGTGTCGCAATTGCAATCCTTTTTGGGATTATTGAACTTTTATGGGAAATTCATCCCTAATTTATCAAGCAACTTAATAGATTTGTATTATCTTTTGAGAAAAGACGTTAAATTTGACTGGTCGCCTAGCTGTCAGTCGTCGTTCGAAAAATACAAAGCATTAATTCTTAAGTACAATTTGTTAGAACTATATGACCCTAGCAAACCCATCGTCATGGCTACAAACGCTAGTCCGTATGGAGTTGGTGCAATTTTGTCTCATATGGTGAATGGAGTGGAAAAGCCAGTCTTGTTTGCGCCGAGTACCTTGTCTCCGGCAGAGCGTAACTACTCGCAGCTCCATAGAGAAGCATTAGCGATTGTGTTTGGTCTCAAAAAATTTCACAAATACATTTATGGTCACGAATTTGTAATTGAAACGTATCATCAAGCACTTCGTGAAATATTTAATCCAAATAAATCCACTCCTCCGGTTGCAGCTGCGAGATTGCAACGCTGGGCTGTAATTTTGTCAATGTATAATTACCGTATTGAATACCGCCGAGGAACCCAAATTTCACATGTAGATGCACTGTCTCGATTACCTGTTCAGTTAAAAACAAATATTGATAGTAATTTGTGTATTAAATCTTTTAATTTTACTGATAATTTACCACTAAAATTAGATAATATTGTTGCAGAGACAGAGAAGGACATATGCTTGAGCCAAGTAATTGATTTTTGTATGTATGCTTGGCCAGACTCCAATAAATTATGAGAAGAATTAAAAGTTTATTTTAATAAACGACATTATTTGTCGTGTGAAGATAAATGTCTTTATTATATGAACCGCGTAGTCATCCCAGCAACATTGTCTTCGAAAGTATTGGAGTTATTGCATGAAAATCATGCTGTAGGAATAGTTCGCATGAAAACGATAGCACGGTCTTACGTGTGGTGGTTTAAAATTGACAAGGACATTGAATCCTATGTCAATAGTTGTATCGTTTTCCAACAAAGTCGGAATGTGCCCAAAGAAGTAGTAAACACTAGTTGGCCGGAAGCAATGTATCCTTTTCAAAGAATACATATAGATTTTTTTAAGTTTGAAAATAATAATTTTATGATAATTGTTGATGCCTATTCAAAGTACGTGGACATTATTTTAATGAAAACTACTACAGCTAGTGCAGTTATAAATGCTTTAGATAAATTGTTTTTAATATTTGGGTTACCAAATGAAATCGTGTCAGACAACGGGCCATCCTTCGGCTCCTTTGAATTTTTAAAATTTACAGAAACACTGAATATTCAGCTAATTAAGTCACCACCTTACAACCCTGAGTCTAATGGTTTGGCCGAACGCAATGTACAGACGGTAAAGTCAGTTTTAAAGAAATTTCTTTTAGAGGACACCAAACAGCTAACAATACAACAAAGGTTGAATAAGTTTCTAACCCAGCAGCGAAATTCACCTTGCATGTCAACCTCAAAAACTCCGTCAGAACTGATGTTTTCCTACAAAACAAAAATATTACTAGATTTAATAAATCCTAAAAATAAGTTCAGTTTAGTTTAGATAACATGAAATTGTAATTTCAAATGAAAAATCAAAGAAAAAAGAGGGAAAAAGTCAAATAAGTGAAAATTTTGTAAGAGGAGATAAAGTTTTGTTTCAAAATCATTTTAAAAATTATATAAAATGGATCCCGGCAATAGTATTAAAGAAAGTTAGCCCATTAACATTCTTAATAAATGTAAACAATCATGTGAGATTTGTGCATGTAAATCATTTAAGAGCCTCACAACTCGAAGATAAATTTCATCCGAATTTAAAAATTGTCTGCCCAGAAGAACATGGTCAAAAACTCGATACAGAGAAACAAAAAGAAATGTTAATAATAAATAACAACCCAAAAATGATTAAGGAAAGACAAAAAAGTGTTGTAGACGATATGGAAATACGAAAATCTGTAAGAGTTTGAAAATCTCCTGATAGGCTAAAATATTAATATGTATTTGTTATAATAAGTGATGTGAGAAACAGTCAAGTTTTTTTTGTAAAATTACTGTTGTTGTTTAGGTAATTAAGTTAAAATTTTAGATAAAAAGGGGAAGTGTTATGTATCTGTGTATATATTCTTTATGTAAAAGGTAATACAAACTTCAACGTCATTAAATTGTAAAACGTAATTGAAGGTTGTATTACTTGTTTTGTATTGTACATTATAAAAGTAATAAACTTCTGCCGGCCGATAAAGAGATAACCGATCAGAGCAACGGAGCACCGTATATAATGAGCATTATATAATTGGACAGCAGTCAGTCAACATTAAAAACAATATTTAATAATTTGATATTATATTATAATAAAATAAATATAAATTAAACAATAAGGTGTCTTGTGATTTATTAAAGAAATATAATACAAGGGAGGCCTTGTGGAGGGGCCTTGTGAATAAATATTTTTTTTATTACTAAGGCGGTGGCCTTGACACTAAATAATTTTTTATTACAAAGGCGGGGGCCGGGTGACTAAATGTATTTTTTACCAAGGAGGGAAGGGGCCCACACACAAGCTGTTGTTGATATAAATTAACTTCCCCGGCGATGCATCAAGTAGGGCTGTAGGGCAGTGGATAAATCTTTTTTACCTTTTTTAGCACTCATAATAGTTTCTCTGATTTGTTTCCGGACAAACTTAACATGAATTATATTTGCCGGATTCATTACTGAAGTTGATTTATTTATTTTGTAGATGGTATCGGCATCAGCCTCCACCGCCCGAAATCTTCTGCAATAATATTTCTGGACAATAAATGTTGTTATTTTTTTAACGTTAAATTACTCTTCTTGTATGGTTCAAACAATAGAAAATTTCAGAACCTATGTTATGTCATCACTATACTGTTGGGCGATCATCTGTAATAGATTCGATGTTAATGATAACTAGCTCTGTTTTCGGCAAGGGAGGCGCAATCCAAACCATTTTGAAAGACCCATCGACCAATGTCCCTGACAAAGACAAATAAACAATATGCCTGCACGTTCATTGGAGTGACCCTAGCACATCTGTAAATATCATTTAAATGTGTTATTGTGAAAATTCAAGAATTTGGCTAAAATAATACGTATTAACTACATATTAAGTAAAGTAAATTGAAATATTGAAGCTGTCGAATTATCACAAAAGAAAAACGAACAAAATTAAAAATTTAAAACCCGCACATAAAACCGACTGACCCAAGAAAATTTAATCCGTTTTACTTTTAGTACCGTATTCATTTGATTTCGATTTTGTTTTATTGCAAGAAAAAATTTCGCGTGAACAATAGCAACAAAAACAATGTCAACAACAACAATAAAATAATTTTTGTATAAAAATTTGCTCAAGCAAAAAATCAATTTCCTCGGACGCTTTTTCAGTCAATTTAGCCTTTTATACAACAAGCTTTTTTCTTTTCAGTGTTGTATACGATTTTTTTTTTATTTTCCATCTTGAAGGTACCTTTTTTCTTAGACTGTGTGTGTATATACTATATATATTTTCCTTCATCTTGCAAACAAAACGAAAGCACTGTACAAGAAAAAAAGTTAAGTAAAGTATAGAACTTTTTTTTTTTTTTTTGTTGTAAAGTTTAATTGTTTTTCTTCATCAGAAATTTTATGTCAACTTTTTTTTTACTTTTCTTTACTTTATCTTATTGTTTTCGGTTCGAACGGAGATTAATTATAAAACTGTTGGCCAATAATTTAATCTTTTATAAAAAAGTTTCGATTTTATTATTTTTTTTTTGTTCGTTGTTATTTAAAAATGAAAAACGCTGAGTGTATTATATAAAATTTGGTTCGTTCGATTCGGATCAATAATAATAATAATAATTAATACTGGAGTTTTAGGGGTTCATGTATGCTGTAAGCTTCGTCTGCATGTGAATAAAATAAATAAATATTTCATAATCAGCTGCTTGAGACACACCACACCTTAATCAATCATTCCGCGTGTGAATAAACCGAAAAAAGGTTTTTCCTGTCATTTATGCTCCTAACATAATATATGAGCATAATTTATCTATCGTTTTTTTTATTACTTCTTTTTTAGTTAATTACAAATTATTTTATAATTGCTACCATAAATAATATTTTTGTAATTTTTTGAGGAAAGTTTATTAATAATAAATTTGTGTATACAAGTATGTTGATTCTTGTGAGGGTCTGTTTACATAACTATAATTGCAATATCGTTACACAATGTATATATGGTTGGTTGAGCATATTATTAAGTTTATGATAAAATCAGCCCACCGTATCCACAATTTTGTGTTAATCAAAGAGAATTTTACTGTCTGTTTGGAAATATTAATTAAGAAATAAATTGTTTTAATTTGAAATGCATTTAATTAAAACAAAAACAAACAAATAAAATTCATGCCACTGTATATAAATACATATATACACTAACATAGTCCCATATCAATCAAAATATTTTTGAAGTGGACATATGGATACGGTAAGTAGTTTTGGCTGAGTAATTTTTTGAATATCATTTTTCTAATGATTCTTAGCCGTTACAATTTTGTTGGTAATCTACAATAATTAACTTTAGTTTGTCAAATAATTAATTAAATTAATTATCCAGAATTAAACAACGTCTTTTAAACTTAAACCACAGAGTTCCGTTATTTTACGATGGATTGGATTTGACCAAAATTAGAGGTAACAAAATTAGCTTCAATTCTGAATTGGACGTAATGATTGTGAATGAAATTTTAAGTAGAATAATTAGGTGAAATTTTGAATTTTATTTAGAAATGAAATTAACTCAGAATTCAAACATGAATTTTAGTAAAATATTGAGTGTCATTTACGTGAGAAAGTCAATATATTGAATGTCAAGATACGTTTGTGATATCCATAAATTTTCAGTTTGAAATTAAACAGGTACAATTTTCATTGAGTTATAATTCGAATCACGACGCTGACAACATTTTGAATGAAATTTCAAATTGAAATTAAAAAAATGTTTCTGCGGATTAAACTACATTTTTCATGGAATCAAAATAGTATAAACTTTTGTAGAGTGTTACTTCCAATTGATATGGAAAGTTAGATTAGAAACTGATTAGGACATTATACTTGGTTTTGAGCAAAAATTTGAGTGTAAATTTGATATTCCAAACTAAATTTATACATAATTGCAATTAGGTAAGAACTGGGTTGTAATACGAGATTTGGTCTCAAACGTCTCGAATTTTGAGAGAAATATAAGTTTACAATTTACATTGCGCAACAGATGGGGGCCAAAATACAAATTTTGAAACTAATTTGAATTG
Source organism: Tipula helvola (assembly GCA_963556165.1). Lineage (NCBI taxonomy): Eukaryota > Metazoa > Arthropoda > Insecta > Diptera > Tipulidae > Tipula > Tipula helvola. Next base: position 301,837,369 of record OY744483.1, on the reverse strand, counting down.
GATCAAAAAATTAAACTGGAAAAGAAAATATTTTTAATGGATTCGAATAAAACCTTAAAAATTGAGGATCCAGATTAAAATAAGTTTACAATTGGATTTGAATAATGTTTGAGTGACATTTTAATCCAAAATTGAGTTAAACTTTCAAACTGTACTTGAATGTTGATTGTAATTTTGATCATGCTCATTGAATAAAATTGAAATAAAAATTTGAGTGAAATTTATGGTATTAACAAAGTTTTAACAAATATTTAGGTATTCAACTATGTAATTGATTATTGCAATTTCCCTTTTAATATGTGAGTGGTATTCAGACTAGTAACTTAGTTTAAAATCAAAATGGATTGGAAAAAAGTTAAGATTTTTAGTCAAAAATTTAGTTCCAAGTTGTTTTCGAAGTTGAACAAAATGATAAATGGAATTTTGAACATAAATTTACTCTAAATTGGTCAACTGCTTTCGACTGTGAAGAAATTGATTAAGAGAACTAAATTCTTTAGATTGCATTTGGGAACAATTTTAGCAAAATATTTAATGCACTTTATGTGATTGAGATTAAATTCTAAACACAATTTCAACAAATTTTTTGTTCAACAGTAAACATCAGGAATCGAGAAAAATCTGAATGCTTTTGAAAATAAAAGCATTTCAATTTTAAGCCATAATTGAATAAAATCTTATGTAGGAACTTACATTAGATATAGAATTTAAATTACAATTTAGTTTAAGCAAATACATGAGCTTATAGCTTAAAACATGAGTTTGAAATCCGGACTGCCTTTAGTAACAGTTTGAGTGAATTTGAAAAATTTAGTTAAAATTATTCGAACAACATTTTTATTTAGAACTGGGTAAAACAAGATTAGAACCAAGTTTGGACTAAAAATTCAATTTCAATCCAATCGAGAGTTTGAGCAAAAGTTTGGATGTAATTTGCTTAACAAGAAATCCAATCGAGAGTGTGTATTTCGGATTGGACTGACAATAGAAAAATTAAAGGTTAAGTTCCAATTATAAAATAGTTTTGAGCAAAATTTTATGTTTAGTGTGGGCAAAATTCTGAGAAAAGGTTGAGTTTGAATTTCTAAATTTTGGTTGCAATTAGATATAAATTTTGTGATATTTTGAATTCAAATAGGCTAAATTCGAAACTCGATTGGACGAAATTGAAGGAAGAATTGAGTTATAATTTTGAATGATATTTAAAATATAAAATTTACAGTTCAATTTCAGCTTTCATTTTAAAATGATTCGAGAATTGAATATAATCGTGATGGCAACTTAAATTAAAAATTAACTTTGAATCTTAGTTTAAAACTAGCTTTAATAGCGTAAACCTTTTAGTCTCAATCACCATGGTGTTCTTTTGAAGTAAGTATCGCTTACCAGTCCAAATTTTTAAGTCTACGGATGTGGAACTATTTTTGGACAACTTCTCCAGCACTTCGAAACCAAGGAGTCCAACTTTAAAGCTAAAACCTTGATACCTTTTTGTTAATGAGTGAATTGAAATCCTCTTAAGACAAGGTCTTGTTTTGGTTTTCTTTTCATAAGTTGACGACATATTTTTAATTTTAATCACATATTTTACAATTTTAGTTACATATTTTAGAAACGTAATTTTGATTTTTTAGAACCTAAAAATCCTACTAATAGGCCTCTCAAATAAAGGTTATGAATTGCACCTTGAATTTGATATTTATCCACAAAAATTAGAATACTGCTTGTTTGTTTGTTTGTTGTTTCTTAGTTCGCTTAGGCCAGATCTTGCAATCTACATGACCGATGGTTCAGATAAGCAGCAAAAATTCCAAAAACTTCTCAAGAGAAGTTCTAGAGAGCTGAATATAATATTAATAAAAATAATAATTTGACATGTTGTTAAAAGCAAAGGAAAATTTAATACAAAAGAAATTAAAATTATACAAAATAAAGTTTAAATTAAATTAAAATATTTAATAAATTAAAGTTGTTTATATACTGAAATATTAATAAAAAGAAAAACAAGAGAAAATTAATTAAAAAACCGACCAAACGGCGCAGTGGTTAAAGCTACGGCGGTTGGATCGGGAGGTACCGGGTTCGAATCCCTATAGGGGCGGGATGCAAAAGGGATTTTTCATCATCTGATTACGATCGGTGATGACGATGAACACATCTATGACCCCCTGTTGAGAGTGCGGAATCCATGGGCCGACCCACCTTTCATGTCAGTACTATAGGCTGGCATGAAGCAATGCAATGTGCAGGTGGTTTAAACGAAAGCGGGTCTATAGCCGTACGTCCTCGAGTTGGCTGGTAACGGCGTAAGGTAGGACGTTAAAAGGGAACTGCGAAAGAGTTGGGAGTGCCTTGAGCCCCAGAAAAGATTGCAGAGATAGAAACAAACAAACAAACAAAACGAGAAAATTAAATAAAATTTTAATATGTAACTGCAAATACGTTAAGTGGAAGTAAAATCAAAACTGTCGAATTGGATTCAAAAAAAATCACGGTAAAACAAGAAATTGAGGAAAATATCGCGATGATCGGAACGATGGAGCATTTGATTTAGATAACGACAATTTTGTCGACTACGAGGAATGCATGGCGAATTTCTTGAAAGTCAACCAAATAACGGACGATGAAACAAAAACCGAGTATTTTATTATTCTTGCTGAGCCGGATATATATACCATTATGAAATCGCTTTCAATTCTTAAGTCTCCAAAGGAATTAAAATATGGTGAAATTGTCGAAATATTGACAGTTCATTTTGCACAGAAAATCCAGAAACGCGTCGAACGGTTCAAGTTCATTCAAGCGGTTCAAGAAGATTGTTTAGCTCAATCCTGCAAATATGGGAATTATTTGGATCATGTCCTATATCTGATAAATTTATAGTGGGTTTAAAGTCGAGTTCAATTCAACAAGAATTATTGAGTAAAGCAGATGAAAATTTTGCTAAGCCATTAATTCGTCACAATCACAATTGTTGATCAACAGTCATAGCCAAAGTCAGTCGAAGGCTAGTCAATCAATAAACCATCAACGAAATAGAAGTCAGTCTAGAAGTCAAGGCCAGTCAAACAATAGGAACAGAAGTCCAAGTCCAAATTCGAGTCATAGTTATAGAAGAAAATCGTATAGTAAGCATCTTTGTTCAAGACGTGACGTAAAAAGTCATAATCCAAGTCAATGTCCAGCTAAACAATGGGGGTGCTACAATTGTAACAGGTATAATCATACGTCATTTGTTTGCAGAAACAAAGTGAAACTTATCAATTCTGTCAAACAAGTCATGCATAATGCCGTTAGAAATAGAAGGTAAACTCATGGCAATGGAAGGTGATACTGACGCTTGTGTTACCGTAATTTCAATAGATAAGTAATATAAATCATTTAGTCATTTAGAAATTCAAGATTATATTAATCAATTTACGGAATTTTCGGAAAATAATTGTAACGGTCGAGCATATCCTTGGGAGGTAAAAACTGGAATTGGTCGTGGAAAAAGATTTTAACCGATTAATTGGACGGTCTTGGCTGAATGTTTTAAAGCCGGAATGGAAACAATTTTTTGAGGAGTCAAGTTTTCGGACACAAACGGTAAATACAATTACGAACCATTTAAATAAAAATATTTTTTTGTAATATTTTAATATTATACCAAATCCCGATTATGACCATCCGATTGAAAATTATAGCGATTTTATTGAAAGATGAGGAAGTAAAGCCTATATTCCATTGTGCCTATTCAGTACCTTTTAAGATTAGAGTAGAAGTCGAAAAAGAACTTGAACGGTTATTAAAAAAGAACATCATTGAACCTGTTAAATATGCTAAGTGGACAAGCAAAATAGTTGTGGTAGTGAAACCTCAAAAATCTGTTCGCATTTAAAGTGGCAATTAATAAGTTCTAAAAGTCTGAACATTATCCAATTCCAACGATTGATGACATATTTGCTAGTTTAGCTAAATGTACTTATTTCTGTGTGATTGCTTTAACTGGGGCCTACCAACAGCTTATAGTGTCAGAATCTTCTCGTGAATTACTAGCAATAAACACCCATAAGGAGTTGCTCCAGCTATCTTCCAGTCGATTATGGATCAAATTTTATCGGGTCTTAATAATGTGTCTTGCTATCTTGATTATATTTTAATTGGTGGTAAATCCAAGCATGATTAAGAAGCTAATCTTCACAAAGTCTTAGGTCGTTTGAACAAATATAAAGTGAAAATAAATTTAGAGAAATCTAAATTATTAGAGCAAAAGGTTAGTTATCTAGGTTACATAATTTCAGAGCAAGGCATTAGTCCAAACCCCGAAAAAATTACAGCTATAATGAACGCTTCCATTCTTAAGTATATAAGTCAGTTACAAGCATATCTTGGGTTGCTAAACTATCATGAAAAATTTACTTACCCTAACTTATCTATAGAGTTCCGTGATTTATATCACTAATTAAAACTATGTAAAATTCCAATGGACAGAATTTAGTCAAAAATGTTTTGAAAATTCAAAGCAATTAATCCTCCATTGCTAGAAATGTATGATGCTGAAAAACCCATAGTCATTGCAGCAGATGCAAGTCAATACGGGGTGGGTGCAGTTTTATCGGACACAGTAAATGAACAAGAAAAACCAGTATATTTTGCGTCTAGTACACTGTCACCCGCAAAGCAAAATTATTCGCAGCCTCACAGAGAAGCACTGGCAATAATGTATGCGGTGGAAAAGTTTCATAAATATAAATATATCATTAGTAGCAGCAGCCAGATTGCAGAGATGGGAGTCATATTGTTCATGTACTTATGATTACCAAATTGAATATCAACCTGGTAATAAAATGGGAAATACTGACGCTTTAACACGTTTGCCCAATCAGTCATCAACAAATATTGAAGTAGATTCAATCAATTATTTCAATTTTTCTGATAAATTTCCTATTAACTTGGAGAAAATAGAGGAGGCAACGAAAACCGATAAAATATTAAGTGAAGTTTACGAATTTGTAAAGTATAGTTGGCCCAATAGAATCACGGAAATACCTATAGTGACGGTAAAAGATTATACCTATCTTGTGTATATAATCTTCTGTTATATATGAGTATAGAGTAAAAGTTCCAGGGTCTCTTAAAATTCACATGTTAAAGTGAGAATCATTTAGGCATCGTGAAAATGAAAATGGTGGCAAGGTCATATATGTAGTGGCTAGGAATTGATAAAGATTTAGAGAAATTAGTAAGTAAATGTGTAGTATGCCAACAAACGCAGAACAGAAAAATAGAAGTCACAGAAAGCTCTTCGCAGGAAACCAACCATTCATTTGAGAGGATACATATAGATTTTTGCATTTTCAGAAATATACCTTTTTACTGATCATAGATGTGTATAAGAAATATTTAGACGTAATATGATGAATAAAACAAACACAACTAGTTCTATTGTGATAAATTGGTAAAATTATTTTCGATTTTAGCTTTATCAACTACAAACATACCATCTGTTTATTGAAGTCTCCTTCTTATTATAATCCAAATTTCTCGCCGAACGAAATGTACAGTCAGTTAAAAAAGTATTATACAAAACATTGTTGAATGCGGAATTAAAAAATTTAGCCATCGAACAAAGTATTGACAAGTTTTTATTGCATTATCGCAATACACCATCCATGAGTACATCTAAAAGTTCGTCGGGAATAATTTTTGCATTTAAACCAAGGATATTAATTGATTTACTTCACAGGAAAAAAGTAGTATGATCTCCGAACTGCGTTTCCATTTCCAGCAATATTGGTTGATTTTTATTGGTATGGATTTTATTTAATTTCAATATCTCGTAGTATATTTCCGTACCTAACCGGATATCAATAGAACTCGGTATATTAAACAAGGGATCCGCTAAGATTACATTGACCATCTAGATGTGTTAATGTTATTGGAAGGAAACATTTCTGTGATAACTGGAACTATTTGAAGTTCTACCTCTTACTGCTGAAATTGATTGATTCTTGATTTTATTTTCGTTGCAATTTTATGAGAAATGTCAGTTTTATTTTCATTCAGTAGAGAAATGGAATTTTTAATCTTAATTTTAGTTAATTTTAATTTATCGGCTAAACTACTGGAAATAAAATTTGATTGACTTTCGGAGCCTAGTAAAACTCTGCATTGTAAATATGACCCTTTATTATTAGTAATTAAAATCATTGCAGTTGATAATAAAACTAAGCCAGAAGGTTTACTATGATGGATGGGTTTAATAGTGCAATATGATTGCGACTCTGAATTTTACGCTGACCGATGAGATTCAGAATTTATATTGGCCAGTGCATATGGTTATTGTTGAACAATGTGCTTGGTTTGTAACACTTGCGGATTTGCTAATATTGCTGCTTATTGCAATATGGCAAATTTAACAGATGGTCAATATGAGCGTGTGCTAAAATAAAATTATTATCGTATTCAGACAGTAACTGTTCCCACGCATGATAATAACCTAATGCTGTTAATATTATGTGGCCTAAGCCCAATGATGTTTTATAAGGTAACTGAATTTCACAACATCATATAAATCTGTCAATCAACCAATTAAATGTTGTGAATGTTCGAGTAATTAATTATGATTTGCTTGGTTTTTAACACTACACGAAAATTTAGCAAAGAAAAATGGGAGTTTCCAATTAAAAAATGATCTTGACCTTCAAATGACCTTGACAATGGTCCTGAAGGTCAAGGGCATTAGTACAGATAGATGACTTCCATTGTTCTTAACAGTTTTTGCTAAACTATTTTTTTTTTTGTAGCTGGCGTATTTGAGGAGGTATTTGGATCCGTCGATTAAAATGGGTATGAACCGCTACCGCCTATTTGGCTTGCTTCATTTGCAATGTGGATCCGTTTAGTTCATTTGGAACTTTCATCATTTCATTTGACGAAAATGATTGTAACATCGATGGAAATGCCGCAATTTTGAAATAGAGAGCAAGGTAATCGTTAGTAATTGAAGAAAATTGTTAAATGATAATCAGCCTTAAAATAGCAATTGCTCAAATTGCAGTTTACCTAAGTCTGAATATAAGGTACACTCCAATAAATTTTCAGTTGATGTACCAAGTACCAACATTTTGGCTTTTTACTTGATCTCCTCAGTGGAGCAGATACAACAAACGATATTTCCGCGTTCTGCCCATGCAAATTTAATTTCGTCAGACTACTAATTCCGATTATTATTTATTGCATACATTTTTCCCCCTTGCCTGTGATGATTTATTCAAAGTTACCTGATAAATTGTGCTTAACTTTTTTTGTTACACACAACTGTATAAAAAGTAAACAACAGTTTTCTTAATTTTGGTTTAACACCAAAATTTGATTTACCAGTAACAAAACAAAAAAAATGTGCAGTAAGGTAATTGGAGACCATCGATTTGATTATTTTTTGAACAATATACAGTAGCGATGATATTTTGAGGGATCGCTTACAGGTGTTTGTTTAAAACGTGTTACAAAATAAATTGTCCAGTCTAGCATAGTACTATACAGGTACAATGTTGAATGTTTCCTTCGAAATGTAAAAAAAAAAATCCAATCAACCTTTTGCAATTCCTCATCATATACTATATAGTCTGATATTTTCCCTGCTGTAATGTAATTTTATTTTTTTTTACTTTTCAATTAATCTTACAAAAAAAAAAAAAAATGTTTTATCAATTTTACGAAACGTGAAGAAAATTAAAATACAAAAAAAGTATATAAGAAGTTAATTTTCTTCTTGCGTTATTTTTATTTATTTATTTAATTCTTCCTTCTTCTATTACAAGAAATCCATTTATTATTTGCGTGAGTAAACTTTTTGTACCCCAATTAACAATTTATCAGGCACCCCCCTTAGGGGCCATGTTCTCAATGTACACCATTTTTTTTGCTGCTGTTGTTGTTGTTGTTGGTGTGTGCGCTGCGCTCTTGTAATTTATTTGATACGAATTTATGTTTTTTCACAACATCAAAGGAATTTTTATATTTTATTGGAAGATTGTGTGGTTGATGTTGACGATGATATTTCTGTAAATATGTACAATAAAAAATATTTTTTTACCGATATTTGCAGTTATTTTTATTTTTTTAATTATCATTATTAATATTAAACTGCGTCTATTATCGATTTATTGATTTAGTCAACATATGTTACGGTTTTAAAATAAAAAACTTTAAAACCACTTAAATTGAGAGCTCTAACTCCAAAATTATTTTTTAAGATCAGTACGAAATGTACATTTGTTAAGGCCCGTGCGCAAACGGGACTATTGTAACTTGCAAATTTTCTTCCAATTTTACTTAAAATCATTAATTTACTTACATATTTCGCGAACGTAAATCGATATTTTTTCACAAACGTACTTACACAATTTTTTGTAAATTTTAAGTTTGTCGACTGCAGATTAACCGACCACATCGCTGACAACCATTTCATCGAATAACCACTTTGCCGACAGAAAAGTTGGCCTACACAATCACATAGCCGACAACAATTTCACCGGCAGAAAGCATGGCCGACACAATCACAGATAGTCGCCGAAAACCATATTCCGCCAATTTGATCACATTATCGACAAGAAACATGGTCGATACGACCACTCTGCCGTCAAGCTATAGATGGCCGATACAACTTCATCGGCCTAAATTGTAAAGGCCGGTACACATTGAGAACGAGCGACGAGAACGATTTTTCCTTTTTCAGCAAATTATTTAAGCAAATGGGTAAAATAAAAAAAAACTTTAATTTTTAATTAACGATAGCTAAAATATCGTGTATTTACTAAAAATAAGGTGCAACTGAAATGGTCGACTTCTTGTAATGCGTGGATAAGGCACACTGAAAAAAAAAATATTTCTTGAATATTTTCCAGAAACATTCTTGTGTTTCTTATAAGTAATGACAGTTTGTATGAAATAATAATTGTTAAAATTAAGTATTAATAGTTATCCAGAAACACTACACGGAAAAATATCCTTACCAGAAATTATTCAAAATTTTATTATTCTCGAGAAACATTTAAATATTTGCGTCAAATACTAAAAGTGTTAGCACGAAGCACTTGTTATTTCATAATTAAATAATACGCATAAATGATAAAATAGTTTCTCACAAATACTTGCAATATTTACGAGAATAAAAAAAAAATTGAGTATTTTCTGCAACCACAGTATTTGTGAGAAACAATTAATATTTATTTGAAGTAACTAATATTTGTGCAAATAATCCCGTAAGGACACATTGTGAGTCTAAGCATTTTGGAATAAGCATCGTGTTGGTTGTTTGTGAATTTAAAGAAAACAACTAAAAGTTTAAAACCAAATAACTTTAAAACGTGTTGATTTGGCTTGTGATAAGTTAAGTGTGATTATTGGTAAGTTTCGAGTACATATAGTGTAATAGTTATAATTCGTATACGAAATCTTGGCGTATCAAGGGAGATTTAGAGATTTTTTTGAGAAGCATTCTTAACATTATTTTTTACAGTTATTATTTCAGTGTAATAAATGTACTTTAATTGCATTATTATATTTTATACGATATACCTATTTTAAAAATGTCTCAATACTTCAAAGCCCTATCGGTCCGGTATAACAATGCTACTGAAATAGTGCCAGTAATTTTATTGAGTTTGTGTTTCGGTTTTTTTTTTTTTTTTTCAATCTTTTTTTCAATTTTATTCATGGTGGCGTCCCATTTTTCAATAAAAATAGTTTCAAATTTATTCACGAAACAAGTGGGGCAGAAATTAAAAAGGATTTTTTTTTACCATACGTTGAAACGTACGGACATAATTTGATTTTAGTTGTTGAGGAAATAATCGAAACACAATCGTTTCTAAATATTGTATCTGAGGCAATAAATGTGTATACACAAGTTTCTGATTTAGAAGAATCTGGAGAAAAAACTGAACTCGCACAAAATGAAAGTGAATTACAAAATAGAATAATGTGCATTGTATCATCTAATTTAAACAACCCTGACAATCGATTAAATTGTCGACGGGTAGTAGCATCGGCATTGTTCATTTGCGATATTTTCAGTTCTCGAATCGATTGTACTGAGCTGCTTTCACGCTTAAATCTTTACGCTCCGGTACGTCAAATGCGCCCACGCGATGGACTGTTACTCATTAACCAGGTATCAACTAATTACGGTCTTTCGGAACCACTTTTGAGAGCATCGCGAGAGTTTAATTCAGTTTATGATGTTTTTGATTTCAACTTGTCCAGAGAGTCGTTTAAGAAAGCTTTATTTAAATTTTTATGTAATAATAACTAAATAGTCGGCGTTTTCTATCTATCTTTTATTCCTTTTGCGTTGTATTTCATTTTTACAAATTATTTTTATAATTTTTTTTAACATGTTTGTATAACCGATTGTAATCACTGTAGGCTATACATGATAATAAATAAATAAATAATCCACAAATGGGAAGCAGCAGCGTAATCCAAATGGAAATAGGCAATATTGGAAATGAGGCAGATGAAGATATTGCCGTTACTAATTTAAATAATGATTTTTGTTATCCACCTAGTGCAATTCCACGTACTATATCGTGCGTTGGTGTAGATGAATTTGAAAATTTCGAGCAACGTAATAAAAGCATACACCACACTTCTGAACTCAATTTTAATGTAATGATTTTAAATTAATATATTAATGATATTTCAGAAAGCATAAGAATGAAACGGAGCTAACGACTTAATATTCTCGGCAAACTGTAGTTTAGTGCTTACCTGGGACAAATAAAATGTTCGTAATAAAACGTTATTATAAAAATGAGTTTGACTATATTTGAAAAATTTCTAAGTTCCTTTTGTCTATCCACAATAATATTTCTAGAACTCTTGATACAGAATTCAATGGTATGGGTTTTAATTAGATTTTTTTTTTATTTAACGTTGTGTCGCCAGTATTAGATAATCGTAATTTTTAGAGTGGATTATTGGGGAATGTTTGTCGAACGTAATTTAGCTAAACCTCAGTTTAGCGAGAGTAACGCTTCGATAGTGTAACATGTTTTAAATTTTATATTTTTAATGTTTTTTTAATATTATTTATAGAGCATTCACGACCTTTTGTGCAAATCTGCTAAAGAAATTTTGGCAAACTACAAAAGAAATCCGCTAACTTTAAAAACTTAAGATAGAGTTTATATTACTAAAATTATAATCAATGAAATATTGGACAATAAACCTGAATTGGTGTAAGTATTTGTTTAAATTAAAACTTTAATAAACCAATTTTTGACACTCAACTTTTATTTTCACATTTTAGATTGAAGAAGGCGGATTTTATCAAATTAACAGAAATAATTCTAACTATATTTAATAAGAATACTGAATGCAGCAGTGTATATTATAGTCCAGCGGAGTTCGGTAATTCAGCGAAAGGCAAACTGTTTAGTGCTTACTACAACAAAAAAAACAATTTGGCAAAAGCTGGTATAATCACACGACGCCAATTAACTCAAAATTACGAAACCCAAACGGTAAACGCTGGTAGTAATTTATTGGAGCAGGCCGATTTAGAATCAGATATAAATTCAAGTATTAAATTTCTTTACAAAAACAACGGCCCTTGGGAAAACATTGTTGAACATTGGAAAGTCACATATGACAAACGAAAACAGTTTCTTCAAACAAGTATAAGTACCAAAGAATACTTAGATAAATTTTCCTGTTTGACTGAACCCAACAGTTTTGAGCTTGTAAGTATAGTTTGAAATTTTTGTTTTATTATAACAAAATAATTATCTGATGCCTTAATGTTTTTTAAAATAAATATTATTCTTATTTAATAAAAAAACCGACATTTCGGCGAAATATTCTGTCAGTATTAAAATTTATTAAATATTATACAGGAAGTTTCTAGTAAATATTTGTAAAAAAATTTTGTTTTCCATCTTAAAATATTTCAACTATTAGTATTTGTATAACTTAAATTACTTCGGTTAAACTGCCCTTTAGTTTAATTTATTAGCTGTATTTTATTTGATAATTTACAACACCAAAAGCAGTGTCCAATTCCTCAGATCAGTAGGAATTTGTCGAATTCCTACTGAATTGATGAAATACAAAGTCCTCGTGCGATATAACATATTTTCGTTTAGTTTTATAGGTTGGCTTTGTAGAATTTATTATTATTTTGACTTTTATTATATTTCAAATAAAATAAGTTTATATTATATATATATTAATTTAGGTCTTCATAGACACAAAATTGAGGTACCCAAACATTAAAGACATAGTCTTCGAAGAACTTAACTTGGCTTGTAACAAATTTATTGAAAAGGCCAAAGAATTTAAGGGTTCAACCGTTTCTAAATATCTTGGCATAGTATACGATTCCGGTTAGTTGTTTATCTGATAAAATGATCTGAAAATTGTACTAATACCCGCGAATTTTTCTTATTTTTCTTTAGCTTTAAATCAGGAACAAAAAAACATCATTGGATTAATGCTGTTTCCTCATATTCTCCCCACCACGTTCATTGCAACAAAAATTAAGCCAAGTAAATTAGAAGTACAGGAAAGCTTTTTGTACCATTATAAGGTAAATAATTTTTTTTTTAACTCCGATAGTTTGTATACAACGGTTCCTAATTTTTCAGACAGAAGCAGAAGCTGATAAGGCGATTCCTAGTTTTACTCAGCCAAGAATCGTATTAATTGGTGACATTCATCGGCCGAAGGCGTTTGTAACGATTGTTGTAAAAAAATTTTTTTTGATGACCCACTGAAAGCCCTGGAGTGCTGCTTTTTTTATTTTTGTGGGTTGAATATAAAGTACCCAGAGAAGTGCAAGTACGTTTGGGTGTTTATTGAACAATTTTTTTTAAGTTAAATTTAACAAAAAATAAGTTTCCTGCGGTTGATTTATTAATTAAGTCTATTGCTTCTGCTTAATTTCTAAAAAGATAATCTTCAATATTAGTTAAATAAATAGTTTGAATTATTATAAAATGTTTTCGTGTCAGGCATGTGGAACAGAATTTTACTCTACCTCATTATACATAGATCATATAAGCACTCATAATTTAGACAATTTCACTTGCAATGTCTTGGAATGTTCAAGAAAATTTAGTTTTATCGAATCATTTAAAAGTCACTTATTAAGGCGTCATTCGAATATATCAAATGCCCTGATTTCAAAACATCTGAATGATCAAATAGCCGATTTATCACCCCAAAAAATATCAAATAATTTGAATACGAAAATTGAAGACGAAAATGATCAACAATTGGAACAGACCATTAAGAAAGACATACTTAAACTGATTGTTAATGTTTATAATGAAAATACGATTTCGAGAAAAAAAAATTTACAAATATTGAATCAAAATTTCGTTATCTTTAAAACTCATATAAAAAAGATACTTCTTAAAATAAATAGTTCAAACCATGAAATTTTCCAATATTTGCAAATGTTACATGATAGCTGCACAATTCGGTCAGAATATCTCTTATTCAAAGAACTACATGCAACAAATTATTTAGCATATCCAAAAACACATGTTATAAAATCTAGTACCCAATTATCAAGCAAAAACGGTGAAATAATCATTAAACAACAGAAAATAACTATTGAAATGGTAGATTTAACATACTTGTTTAGTAAGCTATTTAATAACACAAATATGCTAACTGATATAATAAATTACATCGATGAACTCGGGAATACAAACGATACATTTATTAAAAGTTACATACAAAGTATTAGTTGGAGAACGAAATTAAAACAGCTTAATCCTGAACGTAATGTTTTAATTTTACCACTGTTGCTTTATTTTGATGAGTTTGAGCCAAATAATCCCTTAGGATCGAGCAGCAATAAAAAGAAAATAGGCGCTGTCTATGTTATGTTGCCATGTATGCCAGAATTTTTACAATCACAGCTAAGTCAGATTTATTTGGCCATGCTATTTTTTACTGCTGATCGAAAAAAAAATAGATTTAAACAGCAACTGCCGAATTTTTTCTCCCTTAATAGAACAACTAAATAATTTACAAACCAATGAATATTAGTAAATCATTCAATATATAATAAAGTTTTAATAGTTACTTCTTTGATTCTGGGCGATAACTTAGATAACTTAGGTAAACTTAACCAAATTTTAGGATTTTCAGAGGGTTTTAATGCTAGCTCTTTTTGTAGAATTTGCAGATGTAATAAAACTGTTACACGTCATTTATGTATTCAAAAAGATGAAGATTTACGTAACAAAATAAATTATGTGCAAGATGTCGAGCTTGGTAATGTTAAAATTACTGGAATAAAAGAGAATTGTGTTTTTAATGATATTCTGAATTTCCATGTAACCAATAATTTCAGTGTTGACATTATGCATGACATTTTGGAAGGAGTAGCACACTATGATCTTATAAGAATTTTGAAACAGTTTATATATAGATAAATTTTTTGATATAAAGTTTTTGAACAATAGGATTCAGTCTTTTGATTTTACGACTTTGTCTAATAAACCACCCCAAATAAAAGAAGAAATTTTAGTGTCTGGAACAAAATTGAGATATTCTGCTTCAGAAATGAGTATTTTTGTTTTTCATTTTAACTGCTTAGTTGGAGATATGGTTCCACAAGGAAATGAACACTGGAATTTATATTTGACTTTAAGGGAAATTCTATCAATACTCGTTACAAGAAAATCAGATAAAAATACCATTGAACTTCTCGAAAATTTGATTGTAGATCATCATGAACAATTCATGAAGCTTTTTGCAGAAGATTTAAGACCAAAATTTCACTTCACAATACATTACCGTATGTTATGAGTAAAATTGGTCCTTTGCAAAATATTAGCTCTATGAGATTTGAAGCCAAACATCAGCAGTTCAAAGAAATAAGTAGATCAACCAAATCTCGAAAAAATTGTTATATACGTTATGTTTGAAAAATCAACTGAAAATTAGTTATTTACTGTTTAACTACAATGAGATAAGCCTTAATTACAATAAGCCCATTGTAAAAACAAGAAAATCTTCTAATATTGATTTTGATTTACTAAACAAATATAATTTGTTAGAAAATTCTTTTACAATTATTGGTAGTTTAGAATTTAAAGGCGTAATATATAGAAGAGGTTTAGTCGTAACTAATCAATATTATGAAGATGAGATTCCCTTCTTTCTGCTTATTGAATACATAATTGAAAGTGAAAATGAATTGGTTTTATGTTGTCAGGCCCTTGAGGCAATTACTTTCGACCCACATTTGCAATTGTGTTTTGTAAGAAAGAGTAATAAATTTCAGTCCTTATATTTTCAAAAACTTGTCAATAAAAAGATATACAACTTAATTAATTTTAATAGCAGTCTAGCTGTGAACAATATGTAAAATAAATACCGGATTATTAAATAAATAAATTTTTATATTTGAATTTTATTTAATCTATACTTGAGATTATTGATATGTACCTTATGTAGTTTTATTGTCATAATTAACCAGGTCAATAACCATATTTAAATAAAGTTATTCAGTTACTGATAAGTAGTCATCGTCGGCATTGGAAAACCCAAGCTAGACTAAGATTACAGTAACATTGATTTCGGATGATAAAATTTTCGCCAGATGTCGGCCGATTTGTCCGAATTTTTCAAATTTATTGAATTTAAATTGTCTGCTCTCAGTGGATACGATAAGTTCTGTTCGTTTCAATGAGACCAGGTAACTATGAAATTTAAATAAATTGACAAGTCAGGGCGGATCGTCCGACTTCTGGAAGTAATTTTTTCGTCCGCTATATCGGTGGCATTGTAACCTTGGCCATACTTGGTGCAAACAATTATACTATTTGTAACTAAAATTAAAGTAATTTGCGATAAGAATTTGGATAATTTACGGCGAATGATTAATGTTTGAACTAAAAATAACCATCTTTTAACATGAACGAAAAGTGTTTGTTTCAAATAATTCTAGTAATTTTATCAAATAATTTCTTGTTTATCGCAATCATTTAATATTTCGCAGATCTTAGAAAGTATTTGATATGAATAATTGAATTATTTATAGCAAATATGTTTTAGTATTTCCTTCAAATGAGATTGGTATTATTGAAGTGTTAGCTGGTAAAATTGTTTGCGGTAAATCAATTTTTTTTTTTAGTGCAGATTTCCCATTAAATGACTTCTAGTGTTGGTTGCATAACGGAAGCATGTTGCACATTTATGAATAAATTGTCGTACCAAATTTCGTCTGTGGAAGATTCAATATTGTCGTCGTGTAAATCCAAGTGTTTGACTAATGCCACCATGCCATGTGTTGCTATGTGCTTGAGCTATGATCATACACATTAAAATCATATTTAAATTTTGTAAGAAAAAAAAACTTATGTATGTATAATGTATATACATACATACAATTCAAATTTAAAACCCATCTTACAGTTCCAAATACATTTCCGAGACATATTTCCATTCACAATTCAAAAAATAAAAATCTTCATGATTAAAAATTGAAAATTTGGATAAAAAATATAATAATTAAAATCCTCCTGTACGAAAATTGATTTTTAGGCCTATATTTTAAGATAAAATAATGAAAAGCGTGAAAATGTACGTTACGTTTATTTTATTTTAATAAATATGTACTGAATTACTATACTGAATAAATAGTAATGTAAAACATAATTGACGGTTTTTACATTTTTTCGATTTAGTTTCGTACAAAAAAATTTAATATTTTAATACAACGCCTACTTAGGCGTTTTATTTAAGTGGGCGTTTTATTCGAGGTATTGGTTTTCATTTTTAAAATTTTGTTTTTTCAGGCGCTCTCGAATACAACGCCTAGGCGTCTTTTACGAGGGAAGACTGTAGTGCAAAACTGCCAGAGATATGGACACGCGGCCTCAAATTGCAGCATGCAATACCGATGCATAAAATGTGCCGACACACACGAACTAGGACAATGTAAATAATAATACAGAACTAGTGAGCCCTACTGTATCAATTGCAATAAACTAGGGCATCCGGCTAACAATCGACAGTGCCCAAAGTATAAGGAAATACAAGAACGCAGAAAACAATTATCAACCTAATTCGACAGGAAGAACAGCAGCTAGAAAAAAGCAGATGTACAGTCGATATACAACCCTGCGGTATCCTATTCCAGAATAGTCACTCCTCGCATTCTAACTTCATCATCAAACATTCAATGGCATGTTCGGACTAAATTTTACTGTCATGCTCCGATAATTTTACGACTTCACACCTATTTTCAACGCCATTTTTTTCACAGTTACCCGACCCAAAAACGTATCATTTTATTCGAATTTTTTGCCAATTTAGCAAACCAGAATGAATGTTGGAAACTTCTCCAACTTCTCTTCACTATTATTCAGCTTAACGTAAACTTCCTGATTAGTCGCAAGAAACGACACGACATGGAGGTTCTTTTAAATACAGACTGAAACGATCGTACACACAATAAGGGAGGTGGAACAGGAATTCTAATAAAACACGGCATATCCAACACGGTAACGCCGCATCCCCCGAATATCCGATCTATTGAAGCGACCATCATCAAAATAAATTCAGCTAACTACAAACTAATAATATCGGCAGTATACTTCACCCCAAATACGGATTTCTCGTCAATAGACACCCAAGACCTAACAGAAATAATAAAAATAAAATCACAGCCGTACTCATCCATTATAATATGAGGCGACCTAAACGCTAAGCATAGTCTCTGGGGAAATACTGTGTCTAACTTCAATGGTTACAAGCTACTGAAATGGTTTAATACAAACTGCATCTCACAGAAACTAAAACCCCTACGCTCCGACCTCCCGCCCTACAGCATAAGAGACACCAACTTTTATTTAGAAATTTTTATCATTTTGAACGACATAAACATCCATTATGACCAACGTAGCTTCCCACACCTAAGAACGATATAGAATTTGAATCAGATCACTGTGCAGTAGAATTAAAAACTTTGATGAATTTCCGAATACCAAGACAACCGCCAAAACAAATTTCAAACTACAGTGCAGTGAACTGGTTAAAACTAAACCACCACTTAAACTTAAAGCTGGATGACATTAACATTCCAACAACCTAAGTTTCCCTCAATCAACCCGTTCCAACCAATCCCATTTCTATCGCGGATGTCAAATTTTAATAAAATCCGTTATGAAATAGTTAAGTTTTATGCTAATTGAAAATTGTAAAACCATTATATGTGCAAGATATTTAAACAAATCCACACGAATTGGCCGATTTGAACCAAAATTTACACAAATATTATTTCTGTAGGTTGATCTGAAGACTGACTTAAGAGATTCAGTTTGGAATTGATTTGTGCGTAAACTTAATTTTGAAGACCGAAGTTCTGATCACATAATGAGGTTTCAGCCTTTTATATTTTCTTATAGATTTATCGAACAAAATTCCATTGATTAATGCAGGGATTCCCGAAAACGCATTCTACAAACAAATATACAAATCAGTTACTCTATTTACCAAATTATTTCTCAAGTACCTGCTAACTGTTTGATAAGAGTCTATTAATCTGAGTGAATCCTTTTAATCACGTCGTATATTACCCAAGCGTAATGCATAATAAAATTGTTCAAGTAGTTTTTTGAGATAAACATCCAGAGAATGCGACACACCAAACGATAACAAAACCATTTGTGTCTATATCTAATCAAATTTATGAAACACTCAAAAAAATCAGTTATCATTAAATGTCCGCCAATTAAACATATTAGAGTGTATAATGAAATTTTTGGCTGTTCTACTATTTAGTGGTCTCTTTTATAATTTTACCTTGGTTCGTAGTGAAATATTGGCGGACAAATTTGTTGAGTTCCTAAAAAGTGATAAAACAAAACACTTGTTACAAAACCAAGTATATAACTCAGAATTGTGTGCTAAACATTTGGAAGAATTTGTGAATGGGTTAGATAATAATACGGATTGGTCATTATTGTGTAGGGTGTGACATATTTTAATTAACATGTGCGCGTTATTAAAACACTGTATTGTTAAATTCTAGTGTACGATGCTTGGGGAAAAACACCCACGGGATTATATTCTGGGAATCGATATGATTTTGGGAATTTTGATCAATGCTTGGCGATTAAAGTACCGGATATGTTTAATGGACAATATTGTTTGGTTGGTATATCGGAAATTGGTAAACAAACAAGTAAATCACATCGATTAAATACCGTGTCTGGAGTTTATGGTGATTTATTGAAAATGGCGCGGTTTTCAATCGGGTTTTGTTTTCCCGACACTTGCCACCCGGACTATTTAAAATTGTTGATCAGTGAATTTGGTGTGGATTACAATGTAACTGTAGAAAACAGTTTTGCTACAAATTGTTATACAAATGATTCAGCGCCACTATCCACCTTTGATATCTTTGCATTGTAAGTGTATAGACGTGAAGATGCGTTCATTTTATTTAATCGATCAAATATTTTTAGCACATTCTTCGCGATAATTCTCGGTACCATGTGCCTAAGTACAACGTACGAATATATCACAATTAAAATACGGCAAAGTAATAGATTATTGTTCAATCATAAAATTTTTATACACGTCATCGACTAATTAATTTTATCAATTAACAGACCAACCAAATCGAGTATTATCACTATTTTCCGTATATACAAACACTAAAATATTATTTAGTCTCGAAACTTCAAAATCAGGTGAAATCATTGAATGTATTAATGGGATACGTGTACTATCGTTGGCATGGATTATTTTAAGTCATTCGTATGTGATGATTTTGTACGCGCCCAAATTAAATGAGAACACGATAACAACGGATTGGGTGAAAAATCCTGTAAATATGTTAATCCTATCTGCAACACTGGCGGTTGACAGTTTTTTTCTATTGGGAGGATTGTTAGTTACAAAATCGGTATTCAAAGAGCTGGATAAAACGTAACACAAAATGGTGACTAAACAAAGAAACAAATTACCAACAATTTTTTTACTTTTCACAGAGGCGATCTTAACATCATCAAAATGTATTCACATCGCATAATTCGGGTTACACCAGTTGTCGCATCAATCATTCTATTCGTAGTCTCGATTTATAAATTTTTCGGTCACGGACCACTATGGAACGAAATTTCGTCACTCGTAATTGGACCATGCGAACGTAATTGGTGGACAACCTTAATTTACCTGCAGAATTATCTGAATTCATCTGATATCGTAATATATTATGTTTTAATTTAATTTTGTACCACACTAAATGATTTTATTTATTTTATATAGTGTATCGATGAAACATGGTACTTAGCTGTTGATATGCAACTTTATCTACTATCTCCGTTAATTTTGTATCCGCTTTGGAAATGGCGAAATAAATTTGTGGTTGTGCTGCCCGCATTGATATTGGCGTGCATAATTTACGTTTTCGTAATAATTTATGAGAATAATTTTGTGATGACGTATTTTAGCAATCCAGATTCAGCTCGCAGGAAGGATATGATTTACCATCCGACACATGCCCGATTTGGTGCATGGGTTGTAGGTGTTTTATTAGGATACATAATGCATTACTATAAATCAATTAAATTGGATACAAAATACATAATATCCGGATGGTTTTTATCACTCGGTACATTATTGGCTGTAGTATTTGGTCCATATAATGTATATCAACCGGATTACGTGGAAAGCAAATTCGACTCACCTTTTTACGAACCTGTGTCACGTGTGGTGTGGGTACTTGCTCTGGGATGAATAATATTTGCTTGTCAAAATAATTTTGGTGGCCCGATAAATACATTTTTGACTATGCCAATTTGGCGGCCACTAGCTAAACTTTCGTTTTGTATGTACTTGTTGCACACCCAAATGCAGGTTATTCATGTAGGATCAAGCCGAGTGCAAATGCATTTTTCAAATTATGAAGTGGTAAGTCATTAAATCGGCCGTCTTTCTGGTACTATTCGACATAATATTTTTTTAATTTCAGTGGTACAAATTTTGTGGTGACTTCTCGAACACATTTTTTGTTTCCATCTTATGGACACTCGCCTTCGAAATGCCAATACTAAGATTGGAGAAAATTATATTCAAAACGGGTATGACAAATGTTATAAATTTATTATATTAGTTTCTAATACTATACTTCATATCTAGAAAATAGACGGCCACTACCAAAATTCAATATACCACAAATTAATATAATCGAAGACGATAGTGACATAATTAGTACAGATGACAACACAAATAGGAGTACTGATAAAAATCTAAACAAAAATTTTTTGCATTTGGTACCCAAGTTGTATATGGTTCCACAAATACATCTTGAAGCCCGAAATGAACATGAGAGTTGAGACTTTGAGACAAATACTGAGATTAGACTGGAGAAAGGTCAAGGAGAACCAATGACAGGAGGAAAAGTTAATAAGTTGCTGTTAATGAAGAGTTAAATAAAAACTATTTTTACTCCCAAAATACTCGCGTATGTAATCCCAGAATATCCGAAAATTGGACCAATGTAATTAGTCTAACAAAATCAATATCTCGAGACTGCCACTGCCAGTCCCATCAAGTTATTATGATTTACCTATTTAATGCTCTAGTAGTTCGTTGTATTAAAAATTGAATTGGGTTGATTTAATTACTTCGGTCTAATAAGACCAAAGCATAGAAATCCTGTTAAAAATTACGAAAAGTTTGGTTGGTCCAAAACCACTTTTCTCGAAGTTTTGAAAGTCCCTGAGTCTAAAAAAGAACAAACATAAAATGTCCGTCCGTCTGTCTGGGCGATGTCTGGATGTCTGGATGTCTGTACCTATAGTATCTCGAGAACAGCTTGTCCGATTTGGAATTTTTGTTCGCCAATCTGTTTCTGTGGTCGAGGTAGAAATTTGAAAAGCTTTTGGAATCTGAACGTCAAGAGGGTTGGGTAACTGACGTACGAATTGACCCAAAACACCTGGTTGTATAAATGAAATGGGCATTAAGTTTGAAGTTGATTTGAAGATTAACTTAGGGGCCAATTTTCGGGTTGAGTTGAAGTTGAGTTGGAGTTGGATTAGGATTTAGTGAACGTAGTGAATTTTTTATATATGTTGGTTTGAGGATTGAGTTTGGCGTAGAGTTTGCGGTTGAGTTGAGAGTTGAGTTGGGTTCCATTTGCGGGTTGTATTAGAGCTGAGTTGAAGTTGAATTAAGGTTTAGTGAACAGTTCATTGGGATTCTACATCTTATCCGATTTTGATGAAATTCTGTATTTCCAATGGAAATGGGATTCTCAAATTTTTTTAGATGAAGTTCTGGAATATGGCCAAGTAGGACGGAACTTTTGGCTATTATTCTTAATTGATTAGAGTGAAATTGGACATCTGAGATTAAAATGGATTTCTAAACTGATTTTTGGATCTATTTCTTGAATATGGCTGTTTCTTAACCGATTTTTATGAAATTTTTACATGTGTTGATGGTTGGGTTAGGTTCCGTTTCCTAGTTAAATCAGGGTTGAGTTGCGGTTGGATTAGGGGTTAGTGAGCACGTGAGCAATCTATATATAGGGAAACCTCACTATAATGGAAATTGACGGGACAAAAAAAGTTGTCCGTTGTAATAAGTTGTCGGTTAACTGAGGATTTGTGATTTTTTTTATAAAAATTTTATTTGGATTATGTCTTATCCGATTTTGATGAAATTTAGCAATATTAATAGAAATGAGATTGTATGGTTAAGTGCTTGTATGTTTAACTGTGTTGTTCAGTTGGGGGATTTTTTCAGGTTTGATTTGGAATTAGGTTAAGGGTTGATTTGAAAGATGATTTGGTGATTGAGTTGAGTGTTGGTTTGGCGGTTAATTTGGAGATTGCGTTAAGGATTGTGTTGCGATTGAGATGGAGACTGAGTTGTAAATTGAGTTGGAGGTTGCGCTGAATATTGACTTAAGAAGTTCAGTTAGTGATTGATTTGGGAGTTGACTTAATCTAAACCGAAGTTCTGATCACCTCATGAAGTTTCATTCCTACATATTTTTGTTATTAGATGCAGTAATCAAAATTATAGTTTTCGCAGTCGTTAAGCGAGCGATTAATTTTTGAAAATAAAACAAATATACAATAGCAGAACCTTATACAGATCGTATGCTTTTATTAATATACAGAAACTCAACAACATTTAGTTTCTGCATTGTGGCTTTTAATATGTTGAAGAATAAACCAGCTTCGTTCAAACTTCCTCCCCGTTAAGAAAGTTTCAATTAAGCTCGCGTAAAAATAAATCCCGCCTTCTTATATAAGCATGAACAATAACAACAAACTTTTACATTTTGACCTTGACTTTTTTTGTGGTACTTATAACAACTTTTCTTCATTAAATGATTAAAGGCGTTACAAAATATTTAAAAACTTTATTTACCAAGTAATAGCCTGGTTATACTAAGCTCTCAAAAATTATTTTTTTATCTCATTTCCATGAAAAATATCGGTTTTTTTAATCGGTTAAGAAAAATTCCAAATTCTACAATTAATCATCTAAGAAATATCTTATAGTTCCATTGTAGTTAGTCCTGTGAACTAAGGCCTCCAGTTAACCTATAATCATGAAATTTAGAATTTCCATTTTACGTTTCCGATTCTGTTTAGTCAAGCCGTGCACGCATAATATGTAACAACCTGTTTGATCAAGAACGAAAAGAAGGGACCGTCAGTTTCCTTTAAGCCAATTTTTCTAGCCAACGCAAACAGACAACGAAGCATACAGTGGGCTCTGTTCATATATTCGGTGCCGGACAGTGGTTTCCCATATGGCAAGATCAGATCAGAAATTCGGTTCGGAAAATTACGTGCATACGTGAACTCATCTCACAGATCAGCCTCCCTTAAATCAACTTGGTTCAAAAACTACAAGAACCACACTAAGGATAACTCAAGCTAACTTCCAGCTTAAATCTCAACTCAACTCCCAAATAAACCCCAACTTTACTTCCAACTCAACGCTCAACTCAACTCCAAACTCAAAACCCTCAACTTAATCCTTAAATCAATACGGTCCGAAAACTGCTTGAGTAATTGAATTCAACTCAATCATATTGCAACCTTCGACTTACCCCCAAGCTCAACGTGCAACTCAATCTTCAAATCAACATGGTACGAAAAACTACACGCGTACATAAGCTCAACTCAAAACAACTCATACTAACTTCCAACTCAACCCTCAACACAACGCCAAATTCAACCCCAATTTTCAACTGAATCGCTGACTCAACCTCAACTCAATCCCAACTCAACCCTATCCCAAGCCCGACTAAACCCAAATACTACCCCAACTCAGCCCTTAACTTATCCCAAAAATCGGTGCCCAACTCAACTCCCAAATCAACATCCCAAACCAAATTTAACTCGAACTCAACCATCAATTCAACTTTCAAATAAATCGCCAACTGAAAACGTTATCCACCATCAATACCGTCGAACGTGATAATGAAACGACCTGACCATTAAGCGACCAAACTTATTTGGAGTTCATGTTTGGAGTTAAAACCCGAAATTGCCCAACTGACCAGAAAAATTGAGCACTTATGGTACCAATGTGGAAAGAAGCCGTAGCCGCAATTTACCCTGCTCTAATTCGTGCACGAGAAGTCTAACATAGGGCGACCCGAATAAATCAACCGTTCGGTCGACGATCTCGAAAATGCAGCTGACCATGTTGATATAAAAAATCGGCCACGTCCAAAGACGACATCTGAGGGTGACTATAACAATGGCTATTGTATTTGCAGTAAATGGAACTATGATAAACTTTTCTGGCAAGAAACGAATTAAATTAAACAAATTTAATTTCAACTCAACCCACACTCGAGCTCAACACTCAACCCAACTCCAAGTAGAGATTAACCCAAAAATTAACCCAAAATCAACACTCAACTCAATTCGCAAATCAACATGGTTCGAAAACTACAAGCTTTCATGAACCCAACTAAGGACAACTCAAGCTAACTTCGAGCTTAAATCTCAACTCAACCGCCCAATAAACCCCAACGTAACTCCCAACTCAACACTTAACTCAACCCCAAACTCAAAACGTTCAAGTTATAATCCTTAAATCAACACGATCCGAAAACTGCTTGCGTAATTGAACTCAACTCAATCATAAAAGGTTGCAACCTTCGACTTAACCCCAAACTCAACGTCAGTTAGACGTCATGGCGGTGGTATTCGCAGTAAATGGAACTATGATAAACTTTAATAGAAATGGATATTTATCGCCCTTG
The DNA here is from genome assembly GCA_963556165.1 of Tipula helvola. Classification (NCBI taxonomy): domain Eukaryota; kingdom Metazoa; phylum Arthropoda; class Insecta; order Diptera; family Tipulidae; genus Tipula; species Tipula helvola. The sequence continues at coordinate 301,812,105 of OY744483.1, read as the reverse complement.
TTCTAGCACCTGAGCAAACTTCTTACATATGGTAGAACTTTAAATGTTCAAACTGTACATGATCGGTACCTCTACCGTATACCCATGGTTGTACTCCGATTTTAAGTGGAACAACAATATTTAGCAAAGTAGATATGCAGACAAAGCCTCCCATCAGGTTAATACTAAGCGACATTTCGTAAACCACTATCGCAACGTTATTTGGGTTGTACGAATTTTGTATGTATTCGTCTTTATTCGATGATTAAGGGCAATAAGACGTTATTAATCTGAACAAACGTAGCAAATGAAGCTTTTGACAAGTGCAAAAATGAACTCACCACCGCTACATCACTTTTTTCCGAGGAAAAATTTGGAACTCTGTCTCTAAATGTAGATGCACCGAGTTTCGCGGTAGGAGCGGTGTATTACATCAAATCGTCAATGGAAGCTTCGAACAAAAATATAACGATCGGGAATTGTTGGTAATTTATCAAACAATCCCGATAAATGCTGGGAGGAAGAATAAGCAGAAGGCAAGCAATACGAGCGAACCTACATTCAACAACATCGTTGTAGGGAACTCGGCTATACAACCACAAAAATATAAATCATAAGACGTGAAAATGCACTTGTGTTATATTTAGAACAATGAACGAGGCGGAACATCTTTTAGAAGCTGAAAGCAGCCACGATCCCCTCCAACAAAACACCAACTCGATGCAAAGATCACACAAATTGAGTAGCTGCATAAATAAGTATAGAGACCACGCCTGAAGAAGCAGCTACTACGCCCTACTTCAAAGAAGACTACTATATTCAACTTTAGTCAGCAACTTAGAGACGCTGAGATTCAGAATCACCGGGGTGCTGAATAAACCAAAACCAGGTAGTACAGAAAATCACGATTATTCACGGAAACGATATATCGTCGTGACACTGTCAAGATGCACCAATTTAAAACCATGGCACTTGGAAGCGCGGGCAAAATCATAAGCCACTTGGAGGCAACGGGGGATAATTATTGTGACGCCTGGAAATTATTGGTAACCGCTACCAAACCGAAAGGCAGCTGGCGTCCAATCTTATCAATGCGATGCTGAACTTTCCAGTAATTCACTTCGAATCAGCAGCAGCAATAAGGTCGTTACATGACTTAATAACCGAAAGCATACATGCCATTAAAAACTTAGACATCCTCACAGTATCAATACGGCAATGTTACAAGTACAGACTGGCAGACACAAAGCTGCTACGAATGCTAATAGATACTGGCTCACAAATTTCATTTATCACCGAGGAGGCGTCCAACAAAATAAAGCAACCTACCAAGAAAATACACGTGGAGATTGGTAGCATAAACGAGAGCGAAATCTCGATCGCAAGAATAGTCAGCTTTCGTGTAGCAGCCCGATTGTTGAATTCTTAAGGCTTACTTGTAAAATAAAATCTTTTGTAAGCGGATTTTTACTTTGAGATGTTGACTTATGTCCTAAACCAAAGTGACCAGATTTTAACTATTAACACCAATATTGTTCCGTTTTTTTCAGGCTTTTAAATTACAGGAAAACAAAGAACAAAAATTTAACGGATATTATCTGAACCATACTGTGTATACCTTTTACAACAGCTATCATTATCTTCAACCAAAATTCTGTCAAAACCAAAATTCGGCTACGTATGTTATATACATAGACATACACCATTTCATTGTTAATCGAAAATCCGATAAAATACTAAGCTAAAAATCTACTTTAATAGGTTTGTAAAAGCTAATTTTAAGATAAAAGAATAGTTTGTGGAATAATTGAACTGTTCTAAAATTATATTCAAATAGAATTAATATCAAAATCCAAAAATGGCACAGGATTTTCTACAGAAGAAACATCAATAAATCTACATAAAAATAGCATTTTCCCAATATGCACGCCCAACGGAAATCCGTGTGAATTTTCGTGCGAAAAACATACTGTTTCTATGGAAAGAAACATCAAAAGTATACGGAATAGTGTACTACTCGCCAAAGAAAAGTGTCTCAAAAATTCCGGTGTGGGTGTGTGCCCTAACTAAAACGAGACAAAATCAGATTTGGAAAGTAGATGGAATTTTGTTGGAAATTTGCATATTTTCATATCCTTTTCCGTACTAATTTCTGGCAATTATAAAAAAGTTTTCCGTCGGAAACAAAATATTATTTCCATAGTAGATTTTTGGTCTTTTCCTGATGGAATCAACCAATATTTCCATGCGAATAATAAATCAAAATAAAATTTTCATTTCAAAATAGTGTTTTATTTATTTCAATTACAAATTCAATAATTTTGTATATCTGTACTTAAATAATGAATGTTATACATAAATAAATAAATAAACTTATAATAATTGCGTTTAATGTGTAAAACATAATTAGATAATTAAGATTCTTAAGATTACAACGAAGTATAAAATAAATTTAAATAATCACGTCGATTAAAGAATTCGCGGTTGCGAATCTATCGCGGATCGTAATTATAAAAAAAATTGGAAACAATTGGTGTAAATCAAAGTATCCTGGAAATATTTTTATTGCGGATCTAAAACAATTTTTTTTTGACGAATTGTAAAATTATCCTAAGGAATTTCAATGAAACTATGATAAAAAATTATTGTTTCCAATTTTTTTTATATGTAGTATACAATCCGCGATAGATTCGCAACCGCGAATTCTATAATCGACGTGAATAAATTGAAAAAACACTTTAATTCACACACACGTCTGGCTCAATCAAAACACAAATCACAACAAATTGACAAACTCAGCTGAGTGTAGAAAATGGCGTGTGCGTCGATATTTTAATGTGAGTATTTCTTTTGTGAGAGAAAGAGAAAGACAAAACCCGATACAATTCAAACGAATTTGATGTGTCTTTGATATTTTGTTGTATGGAATTTCGTATGGAATTCGAATAATTTTTCCACAGTGTGGAATATTTGCATACTGGGTTGCGTCTGACTGCCGCTGAACTTTTATAGAATAAAATAATCGTAAAGTTGACTTTAGAAAAGATTTTCTTCAGCCAAAATAAAGAAACGGGGTTCGAATATTGAATTTTTTTTCGAAAATGTTCTTTAATAAAAATTACTATTTAGGTTCGGTTGTCCACTACAGATGGCTTTTATTTTTTATTTTAAATATTTTTTCGAATTCGAACGAATCGACTTTTGAAAAAAATCCTTTAAAAACTCTCCACAATTTAAACGAAATATTTTAAATTCAACAATTTTCTGCAAATTCCAATTAGTCATTCACTTTTTCTTCCCGCACAAAAAGTAAAATGGTTTAAATAAAGATGCATAAGTCGTTTTATTGTAAATTAACTATTTAAATGGACCAAAATTAATAAAACGGTTCGAATATTAGAAAAATTATTCGAAGATGCTCCTTATTGAAAATAGCTACAAAATTTCACAAGAGATGGCTTCTTGGAGAAAAGTAAGGTTACCAACCAATTTTTTTCGAAATCGAAGGAGTCGACTTTTTAAAAATCTATACACAATTTAAAACAACTTATGTCTGACAATTTAAATAAAATATTTTGGCTTTTATGTACTTGAAACGATTTCATACTTATTGTATTTAATGAACTAATGAATGTATGATGTTATTTGCAAAAAAATAACACGACATTATAGCTTAAAAGTCAATTTTATGATTTGTTTCTCGGATTTCATTTGGCGTTTTAACGTGTTCCCTCTTTTTGTTATGCATTTTTACAATGTTGCTTTATAACTGTTTTGCAAACATTAAACGCTAGCGAATGTAAATTAAGCTAGCTATGTACTTAAGCCAAAATTTAAAAAATGTTTCGAATATCAAAATATTATTCGAAGTTGCTCCACATTAAAAATAACTACATACAATATTCCATTAAAGATGGCTTTTGTTAGGAAATAGTAAGGATACGAAATACGAGTCGACTTTTTCAAGATTTGGCTTTCAAAAAATCCTTAAAAAGTCTACACAACTTAAAAGAAATTAACCAATGAAAAATGTAGGTACATACGTTTATTTTCGGTAGTGTGTTAAAAACTATAATAACCATACTGGTAGGTGTTAAAAAATCGATATGTTTCGAAAAAAATAAAGGGGTCGACTTCAACATAATTAGGGTCGGCTTCAGCATATTAATCAAAATGCAAAACAAAAGAAATACGGCGAAATTTGATGTATCGATAAGTTTGGCTTCACTAGAAGGATGTATGTGTTTTGGTGCAGAGGGCGCTGTTTGTGGTGAAAAGAGGGACACACAATATGAACAATTTCGACACAAATTTTTAATATGGTTTTTATTGCCATTTAATATGTTCAATAGAGCGGGGAGGCTTTATATTGCTATTTCTATTCTAAAAGATGGCGCATAAAGTTTTATTTTTAAATATTCATCGGTCATTGTTATCGATAGATTTGATCGACCTCCAACAATTATCGCAAATAAATCTGGTAGTAGAATTCTGATTGCTGTACTTTGTAGACTTGTAGTGCATCTGTAATCTTACCTTCTTCAATCATCAATTAGGATATCTGCGTAAAGGCATTGCCCCATGCACAAACAGCAAACCGGCATTCCAAACCGTCAAATGCAATTATTGACAAAATTGTTTGTTTTTCAATATGAAAATTATTAAAAAATAGTTCGAATCTATAAGTTCCGTCTTATTTGTAAATTTCTTATTAAAATTGATTTAATTTCATTCAAAAAACTCTAATTTTATATTTTGCCGGACGGATTTTTGCTTGACGTCCGGCAAAACATAAAATTGGGACTTTTTGAATGAAATTAAATCAATTTTAATAAAATTTTCGTAGAATAAGGTGCAATTTATAGATTAAAACTATTTGTTAATCATTTTCATATTGCAAAGCGAAGCAAAGTAGCCAAAAATTGGATTTGACGGTTTTAAATGCCGGTTTTCCGTTTTGCATGGGGCAATGCCTTAAATATAATTCAACCAAAGAAATATCAACATACATCAAAATAGCCTATGTATGTACAACTCCAATCAATTTTGACGTGATAACGCCGTATGTTCAGAAAATAGACACGAGATGTTGCATTTGGTCGTGAGCAATTACTCATCAACTGTAAGCATTAGGCTTGATGCCTCACGCTTAATATTATCGCAATGACGTCATCAAGCCGCGCCGCGAACCTCTGATTTCGCACTATTTAAATGCTTCAACAACTTTATCGAGAGAATGGCTCTTCCAATCCGAGCAATTCTGAAGCCAATTTTTGCGTAAAGAAACAGTGGCAGATAATTTAGTTTAAATTAAAATAATTAATCTCCACATTAATTTTAAATAAAATTACAAACTACAAAATAACGATTTACAATGCTTGAGAGCACTGTAGCGAGGGAGCGCCTCTTCTGATCGGGGCAATTCTAATCTAAATTTGTGAATAAATAAACTGTGGCGAATAATGTATTTTAAATTAAAATAATAAACCTCGATAGGATCGTTTTACTTTCTCTACTGAAAACTAGGGTGCCAGTTCATCCTATAACAGAATTTTAGCGCGCCGGCTGACAATAGCTGAGGTAAGAGATTTTCCTGCAAAATATCATTGTGAGTTTGTATTTTCAAAAAAAAATATTCAATATTACAAAAATAATTAGGAACAGAACGGCCAAAGACAATTGTTTTGGGTTTAGATGTTAGGCCCGCTTCCCAGAAAATAAAATGCATATTATGTTATTTTATTTGCCCTCTTTATATAAAAATTTGCGTCGAAAAACAAAACTAAAAATTGGCGTTTATGAGCCCAATTCTGACTGATTCTTAATATTTTACTTAAATAAAAAATTATTTTACGGAATTATTTTGACACGCAAAAAAAAAAACAATTATATCAAGAAATTCTTTTATTGACCCGCCAATAGCCAACTACTTGCGAACACTGCTGTAGGGACAGAATCCCTCATTTATTTGTGCGTAAAGAAACTGTGGCGAATAAATTATTTTAAATTAAAATATTTAATCTCAACATCTTATAAACGTTATCACGCAAAACACCTACGGCCGTGTAGACGACACAGCCCACCACAGATTTTTTGATGTTTATGCCAGATGATGCTGTGACGGAATTTTGGATCTGATATCAATTGTTCCCTTCCATACCATGCAACAGGTAAGTGAAACGTTTAATAAACTTGCATTTGTTAATTTCTGAAGTTGATTTCACCGTGTATTTCATTATATAGAACGGTTATGTTAATTTTGGTGTCGTGAAAATCAGTCAATGGCAACATAACACTGTAAAAAAACGTGAACATGCAACAAAATTAAATTACAAATTTTGGCAAATCCTGAAGCTGTAAAGCAGGAAATTGAATAGCAGTGAATTATTTTTGAGACAACTATCGGTGGTCGTAATATACATATATTGCTGGTACAGAAAAATTCAGTTGGTAAGAAACATCTATGCAGGAATCGATAGACCTTACGTATAGAAACGGTTTTCGATACCGAACATTCTCTTTAGCATATAGATAGCTTCTAAATTTTTCTGACCGAACTTGTATGTAGATCCTGGTTACAAGGCCAAAATATGCTTAAACTGTCATAAATCAAAGATTAACCGAAATACAAAATCGCCTTCTGGTTCCTGTGATTTACCATCAGGGTAATTTGCTCTGATTTGTCGATTAGTACCTCGATTCATAACAATAGATCAAGGAACTCAATTTGAGTCGAATCTGTTTGATGAGGTATTCAACTACCTACTTATCTCAAGTCGTATTCGGACATCTCCAACCCACCCACGTAGTAATGGTTTAGTTGAGAGGTTCTATCATCATCTTAAGACTGCATTAAGGGCTCAAGCAAACACTAAACACTGGAGCGAGGAATAATCCTATAACTCTATTTGGAATTCGAGCGCCAGTAAAAGAGGATCTGGGCACTTCTCCAGCCGAACTTACCTATGGCCAGAAATTGAAGATTCCAGGGGCATTCTCAAATATATAGTATCTACCTACGATCATGTCTTTGCTAAATTAACCACTCTACCTATTTTTCATGAGTAGCTGCAAAGAATTACGCCAACATTCGTCGTTTTAGACTCTTTGTTTTGATCAAGATTCGATTTAGCATAACCCTACAAAAAAATACAAGGATCGCAGCGCATTGTCGTTCGGAACGAGCCCAATCACGGAAAGCAAAACTTGCACCAAAAAGGTCAATTAGCAACATCCCTCGTGTGGGATGTTGTACAATCATTTTCGAATAAATTTCTATGAAGTTTTGTTTCTGTTTACAAGAATAAAATTGTTTTCTATTTCGATTTTCATTTATGTTTTGTTTGCTGGTAGCTAGGGTTGCCAACTTTCTAAAATGGTCCGACCAGTCAGAGGTAAAAAAAATTAACCGTCAGACACAATTGAGGTGCGCCAACATATGACTTTTTTTCACAAACGAAAAATGTTGAGAAGATTATTTAGTAAATTTTTAAAAATGTTTAAATTTTTTGTTTTGCTTTTTCTGTAAATTTTGTCGCCTGTGGAACCCGCTACTTCCGGTTGGCCGATTTTTATTAAAATTCACCATTACCTCCCAATTTAGGAAAAAATCTTAAATATGAAGTCTCAATTCGAATGATTAATCCATCTTTGCTGAAGAGAGGACACGGACAGACAGATAGCCAGACAGACACCCACTCGAAACCCAATTATTTGGACTTAAGGATCAGTAAATTAAAAGTTATTAACCTAAAAAGAAATAAAAAATTGAGCTGTGGCCAACAGACGAGCTTCTTTTATGCACAGCGAATTTTGAGAAACTAACTTAAAAGAACGTCAAACGCGGAACATGAACACGAATGCCTTCAAATTATTTTCGTAATTTTTTTTTTTTTTTTTTTTCTTATTATTGCTTCGTGAAATTTTGCTGCTACCAATGCCTAGAGCAATTAATTATCCCTGATAAAATTTGTAAATTCAGAGCAAGGGATCTAGACGTTTTCAAGAATCATTAATTCTGCTGCGAAATTTGCTATCCTGACCTTTCAATTTTTGCCGATTAAACTGCCAATTAATGAACAGTATCTACGTTAGAAAAACGTTTAAAGATGTATTTTGGCAGATAACCAGTCGAATAATAATTAAATTTTATTTATAAAGTAACTTTAGGTATTATTCTATTTATCACATTTCATTTAAAAAACAGAAAATAGTTTAGACCTCAGCGCGGTGAAGTCGGAAATCGACTGGTATAAATACGATGTTCGAATTCTAACTTGAACTTACCATGATCAATTTCCTAAAACGAACTGACGTTAATAGGTTGATCGATTAATTTCAACTTTTCGGTTAATCGATCCGTTATTAACTGATTTTCAGTAGATTGTCGAATAAGTGTCTTCGTGTTTCGAGTTACGAATTTCATGAACTGTAACTCTCAAAGTCGTAATTATGAGAAAACACAAGCGTTCTGACGAGAACTCGAAACGTTTTACATAATCGCGTTTTGGTGCAATTTCAGCAAATATCTCGAACTTAAAATGGTTACATAATCGCATAATCGAAGGCCAGTCTCAATTTCCGGGTTTAGTCTTTTCGGTCGATACTCGGTTATTATTCAAATAGTTCATAAGTGAACACAATGACGGAAATTTTCAATTTCAGTTTTTTTTATCAAAAATCCTTTTTTTTCGTTTACTTCCAAATATGCGAGATTATTCGAGTCTAATCGAGTTCTTTCTCATTGAGTTTTATGTAACAGATATAATTAAGGATTTGATACATTTTCGATTTTTTTTTTTTCATTTTTCTCGAGATTCTTGGAATTAAATACCGCGAAATTGTTACGAACATTATTCAATATTTTCGATATTATTCCTGGGATGTCTGCATAAAATTTTTCAGATTATTCAAGATTCTTAGTGAGTTCTTGATTTTTTAAGAATATGTGGCGTCTCAATGTAACTTGTCTCTATTACGTTGTAAGGGACCAGATTCCCTCCGGGTGTACTCAAATACGCCCAGAATTATAATAGTTCCACACAAGACGCCGGCACCGCGAGTTAGCCCGCCACGGAAACTTATCAACCGATAAGTACCCGGAACAAGAATTTACATGGTTTCTCTCGATAATCCGGATAACCAGATTATATAAAAAAAAAAACAACAGTGCCGTCACGAGACACATAACTGGTGACCCCGACGTGATCCGGGTGCATCAGAGGCAACCATGACATTCAAGTGCTAAGGGACCGAAAAGGGAAAACCCATACGTGAAAAAAAACATACGAAATCAACAACACTTATCAAGCCCCGATCAACGGCAAGCGCACTGTTGCCTGCTTTTGCTTAAATCGTCGCAATCGTGCAATAGTAGTCAAGCTCCGACCAACGGCAAGCGCATTATTTGCACCAGTCATAGTGACAACACATCAAGTATCAACCAAATACTTAATTTTGTTATTGAACAGATGGTACACAAAGAGGTTGAATGGGTCAATGACTCTCTGTCTTTGTGTATCGACTATCAAACCTGTCTCCTTCAAAAAATCCGCCCGAGTATTGTAGTAGATACGTCTGCTACAATAAATGTTCAGACGAAATTTCGATGAAGGCACAAATCAAACATCTTTCTGCCGAATACACTCACTTTAGTTCCGTTTGATGCAAATAGATTGAATTCTGGTTATTTTCAGATTTTGGCTAGCTGCCGAAATTACTAATACCTCAGCTCCGGTGTCGATTAAGAATGTGTTTTCGTGTTTTGTTTTCTTGTTAGCCGCTGTACATTGATGATTTATTTGATTTTTGGGTTTCCAGATGTATTTTGGTTCTTGATGAACGAATCGTGAGGTTTGCAAGTAGTTACACAAACCCTTGCTTGGTCTCCCTATCTTTGATGGTAAAAACATTCGTCGTTCTTTTGGGCCGTCCTGGATTGGGATCGGCCTTGTCTAGCTCTAGAGTTATACCTTACTGTTGTTCCGACATAAGCATTTTGCTTTCCGTCTAATGCAAATAGATCAGCGGTAACCTATTTTTTTAATTCCTTGAATTTTGTTGCTAGGTCCCCGTTACCTTCCTTTCTTACCGGAGTTGGCTTCTGCGATTCTTCAATGCTATGATTCGTTCAAATTTGTTCCCGCCGTCATCCTGAATTTATTGAGTAATTGGGATGGTTTCTGGTCTCCCTAAGTTAAGGCATGTAATAATTGGTTTAATTTGGTCTTTTCGGATGCCCCTAGTATACGGATTACCTCTTGTTTGAATTTGGTGTATGGGGTATTTCCTTTCTCCGTGTTGATGATGTTGGCGAAGGTCTCGGGCAATCTAGCATCCAAAGCAACCGAGTGACTATATTTAGTGAACTCTGTTTTTATGTTCGCCACTATGAATTGCTGTTCTAGTATTACAAACCAGACTACGGGGTTTTGGTTCTACAACGGCTGAGGTGGTTTGAAAGCGATATGCGCTACACGTTGTGCGTTAATATCTGAGGTTTGTTATATTCATTTACATCAGATATTGCTTTGGTTCTACTAGGCCCACTTTCATGCGCTCGTCCATTGTCCAACACATCTTTATGTATACTTGCAATCATGTATCGATTAGCTTTTCTAACTCTTCAAACTTGAAGGTTGTTGTGGCATTCGATGATTGCGTAGTTTGCCTTGCTTGTTCGGAATTTCCTTCGTGTGATTCCTCTGAATCACATTGCAATTTCCTCTAAGGAGCATTAATAGGCGCCCCAACACAGCAAACGAATTTGCGAAAAATAACACAAACAAATAAAAGCAAAGTGGAAAAAGTGATTAACATGGCCGAAAAATTTAAATGCAAACTCATTATTTATTTATTATTTGCTTTGGAATTAAACGTGTGAGAACTGACGACTGTAGCAAACACAATGTCAACCACCATTTAGAAACTACAGTTCCATCAATATCATGCAAAATACGACGATTAGCGCCAGATGGGCCAAAAAGAAATTCCAGGCGATTATGGAGCAGGAAATTTGCAGACCTAGTAGCAGCAGCTGGTCCAGTCCACTCCACCTCATACAAAAGAAGAATGGGGACTGGATACCGTGTGGTGATTATCGAGCGCTGAATAATATAACTATACCGGACCGATACCCCATTCCACATTTTCAAAATTTTACAAACCAATTAGCGGGAGGTATCATATTTTCGATACTAGATCTAGTAAGAGCGTACCATCAAATCCCGATAAACCCAAGTGATATCCCTAAAACAGCCATTACCACCCCAATCGGATTATTCGAATTCACTAAAATGAGGCGATGAAACAATACGAGCGCCCACAATCAGTGCGCCAACTCAAAAGATTTTTGGGAATGTTAAATTTGTATCGGCGTTTTATCCCACACGCAGCAACCGACCAAATCCGCCTAAACAATTTTCTAAAAGGATATAAGAAAAGGTCAAAATTCAACATCACGTGGAACGAGGACGCCATGGCAGCATATAACAACTACAAGATAAATTTAAGCCAAGGTACGATATTAGCCCATCCATCAACAACAGCTCGGCTAGCAATAATGATAGATGCCTCTGACGACGCACTTGGAGCAGTGGTGCAACAACAGATACAATATAGCTGGCAGCCACTAGGCTTTTTCTCTATACGACTAACCGACATACAGAAAAAATACAGTGCATACGATAGGGAACTATATACTAGCAGCATACATTAAACATTTTCGACATTTACTTGAAGGACGACACTTTACTCTTTTTACTGATCACAAACCGTTAATTTTCGCATTCAAACAAAAATCTGGCAAAGCTTCACCGAGGCAATACCGACACTTAAACTTCATCGGACAGTTTCAACGGGCATGCAACACATATCGGGAAACGATAACGTGGTTCATACACTCTCCAGAGTCGAAGTAATTTCCATTCCAAAAGTAACCGATTACAATGCAATTGCGGACGCGCAAACGAAGGATCCAGAGTTGAAAAACCTGAGAAATTCTAACACGAGCTTGAATATAAAAGATTTTAGAGATCGCACTAGAAAAAGCGTAGTTGAAAGGCGAAATGTCATATTGTTGTAAAGTTCAGACTACTTAGTTTAATTATAGAATTAATGTTGTAATTATTCTTGGTAATGTACAACTTAGGTACGAATTGTTAGATATTTTATGAGCGTTAATGAAATTTGTATCGATTCCGCGAATTTTATCTCACTTTGCTAACGCATTCATATACATATATACATTCAACAATAGAATTTTTCCAAAGAGTGAATAATTTTACTTAATGAAGATATAGGATATCTCATTTATTATAGCTGATTTTTTCGAGCTGATTTTTGATCATTTGAATCTCAATCAATTCGAAGACTGGCTTATAAATTAAATATTAGTAGAAATAATGTTAGATCATTAATTTCCTTTTTAATTACCTTACTTTGAATCTATTTCGGTACAGCTAATGATGAAAGGTCTAAGCAGGTCGTAATTCCTCTGCTAAACTGTTAAGCGCGTAGCGATACTGTGGCTCCTAGTATCGATGGATTACGCCGGCGGTGTGAGTATCAGTTTGGTTTGTTGTTGGCTTACCTCGGGTGGGGGCCAATTCTGTATTTTCGTATTCTAGAGTAATGAGTTAACTAATGAGTTAAATAATGTGTCGTCGATAACTTACCTCTGGTGGGGGTTATCTCTGTATTGTCAGGGCCTAACAGTAAAGCTATTCAAAAGTAGTGCTATGATGCACGAGATTAGTATTGAGTGTGGATACCAAAGCGGACAAAAGTCACTAGGAAACTTGTGATTTCTCACTGCTCTGTTTCCTCCTCTGTTTTCCCATACAGAGGTTCGTGCTTCAATGTCTTTTGGCCTTGCGCAAAAAATGTTAGTAGGATGGTTTTACACCGTGATACTCACCTAACTGGTTGATATAGATGCTCAGATGAAATGCACACGTTTTCACAATCTGGTGAAGCAGCCGAACTCAGGAATGGATAGAAACTGTTTCAATAGGAAATTTTTGATGCTTGAACCGACCCGAACAATGTTATTCGCGAATAAAAGATTGGATACTTTCTAATTTTACTTTTCACTTTATTTCAATTTTACGTAGCACAATTATTGCCGAGAATTCGTAACTTTACTTGTTAATATTTTTTTTTTTATCTTACTTAATATTAAGAACACCACGATATTTATGAACTAATGATTTTCTTTTAACTTTTTTTCTATTATTAAAATTTGACGTAGAGCACAATTTATTTTGACACAATGTTGTTTACTTGTTAATTAAGTAGTAAGTTTAATAAGACTAAAAAAAATTAATTTAAAATTGACTAAAAAATGAGCAGTGTTTTTGTTTGCTTTTGATCGATGGACTGATCATAACTACTTTAATCCCTCAGCTTATATACATAAAGATTTTCATGTCGACTACCAACAATTTCATTTTTTCTATTTCCAATTGTCTCATATTAAAATTTTATTTTTCAAAAGTTTTTTCCACAGAAAAGCGAGACGGTACATCCGTTAAAAAAAATAATTTTTCTTTGGAAATTGCTTGATCGGTAATTTAATTCAGCTTGTGTGACTCTCGTGTTTCAATATTTTATTTTTTTATAACTTTGATAAAAAAAAATGCTTAGCTTACATTTTTCGCGTGTGAATATTTTTTCGCCTAAACGTCTACTGCTAAAATTTTTCTATTGCTTTTGAACTAAAGATGTCACCAAAAATTATTCATTTGCTTAAATGTCGATCAAGTCCAAATTAAATGTATTACGTAAAAAAATTAATTTGTATGAACGCAACATTGTATGAATACGATATTATATTTATTCTTATCTTTTAATTGAGAAAAAAAAACGTTATTGTAGCGTGCGCGCGTATATTATTTTGTTTTCGCGTTATCTTTATGTATATAGTTTTCTTTTTTAAATAGGTCAATTTTGCTTTATGTTTACTATTTTTTGTTTGTTGTTGCTGGGGATTCCTATATGGAATGTGGATTGTAATCTAATACGTTAGTTCTGTGTATTTATATAAAAAATGTGTACGTCTTATGTACTTTGTTTTAGAATTACGTATTTAGATTTTGTAAATGGGGCAAGGTTATACAACAATATATTTTATTTCTTTCGAATTCAAGGCAATCCCACTCTTGGAAAACTGATAAATTGCAGCAACGGCTGAGCTGTTCTAAACGCGCCCATAATCAGTTCCTCATTTTACTTTTCTGCCCTATATATTAAACCGGCTGGCAATAAACCGACAAGCAAATTCTTTATGAGCAACAAACAAAAATTTCTTGGCATCATAAAAAATACTTTTTTGTAACAAAAAATAATTAATTGATAAATTTATTAATTTTAATGCCAAATGTGTGTCACCAGAATATTTAATATGTCATTCTTTTTTGTATTCTCATATATTATTTGTGTTGCCAATTTTTTATTTTTGATACTAATGTTTGTTGCCACAAATTTTTTTTTTGTTTGCTCATTTAAATTGTTCCCATTAAAACTACAAATTTTAATTATATTTCAGTATCTGTTTATTTTTATCATATACCTGTATAATTTTTAACTCTTTTTTTTAATAAATTTTCTTTTTAATTATAATTACATTATAATTTAATATTAAACTAATTGGATTTGTTTTTTGCTAAATATAAATAATTTTTTGTTTTTTTTTTTTTATTAAAACAGATTTTATTTTTTATGTACAATAATTTGTTTTTTTTTGTAAAATTAATAATTTTTATAATTTTTATATTTTCTATACATACACAACAATTAAATATATAATTCATATTTATATAATAATAGTTGTATATATTTTTAAAATTATATTGCTAATTAATTATTTTAAATAATCACTTTGGGTTTCCGCATTTTGCCAATTTTTTTCGGGTAATGGGATTTTTATAAATATTTTGATTAATTTTTTTAATTATTTTCATTTTTAATATTTTTTACTTTTATTATAAATTTTAAGTAAAAACGTTTTAATTAATATTTTTAAACAAGTATAAGGAAATTTAATTATTAGAGTGGCGAAATAATTTAACGAATTTGATTGTTTACCAACGTAATAATTTGTGTGATAGAAGTACCGTCGAGCTATGATGATGAACCAAATAAAAGATGCCAGATTTATAATACCCAAACAAAATTTTGAATAAAATCTGAAACGTTACAAATATTATTTGCAGTGGATGGTTTAACAAACGTAATTCAAGACAGTTAAGACTACCTTAGTTTGGGTCTTAATGCGCCATTATTATTACACCAACATTTTTAGAGGACAAAATTTCAATTATCTTAGATAGATCAAAGGGGCTTATAAAAGTATGTATTATTTAGCAGCACAATATTGTTATTGTTTTGCGAATATCACAAAATTTCAAATTCTGTACTCAAATTAATAATTTTATACTAAGATACATAAATTGATGGCAGTGAATTAATTTTTATAGTTATTATTGTGATCTAAATTAGAAAGTAGTATCTACCGAAATCTTTAAATCATGAAATTCTAAATTTATATCATTTTTTTGTTTTTGTTTAATTAACTTAAGATTATTTTATTAGTAAACTAATAAAAGCATGCATATTTATGCTTCCCTTAAACATTTTAATAATTTATTTTAATTATTTCATGGATATATTTTTGGTAAGTAAAACAGTTTGCACTTTACAGTAGTTCTGTTGTAGTAAAAATAATTAAAATCGCGCGCCTAATAAATCAAAAATATATAAATCTTGCAAATATATGACAAAACCAAAACTAAAAATTAATTTAAAAGTCTTAATTAATTGCTATTTAATTTAATTAGTAATTCAAAAAATTATTTACTAAAACGATATGTTAAAATATTACACGTTTATCTAATTATTTATTACATTATGTTTAAATAATATGCTTAAATATAAATAGTTTTTATTATAGAGTGTTGTATTGCTGTTATCTGAGATTAATAAAAGTTTTTTTTTTTTAATATTTTGGCCTTTGAACATATCACAAAATGTTAACAATATAATATATATTTTGGCACAATTGTGTACATAAAATATAGTTTTTTTTTAACCCAGAGATAAATTTCACAAACCACACTAATTTTCCTTGGCGAACCAACTAATCGGGTTTTTTTTTTTGCAAAGCCTTCTACTCGTAACTTAAATATGGCCTGCTTGAGTACTGTATTGTTCACCTCTCAAAAACTTTTTTATTTTTTTGTTTATTCCCATGGAAACGAAAATAGCATAAAATATATTTAGCAAATTTAGTGGTCTCACAACTTGGTGTTCATCATTCAAAGTGGTAAACAATTTTAAACAGCACACAAAAAAATTGCATTTGTTGTTCAAATATATTCAAAAACAATGGGCGCTTTCAGGTCCACCAACAGTTGGAAATATGTTGAGTAAAATAATCATGATGTTTCTTGAATGAAAGAAACGATGGCTAATAGACCAGTTCCAAATCAATTTAATTTTGATGATCCCGAATCGTGAGGTGTGGGGTGTAAGCGCTTTGGACGATATATGTCTGTGGGGGGATTAAATGATAAAAACGTATGCAGAACAAATTGATATTTTAAGAGAATCAATATTGCTTGAAATGAAACAAACGCTTAAAACACTTAAAACGGCAATACAGGGTTTCAGAAAATATTTTACTCCGCGCACGAACGTAATATTTCGAGCGGTTCAAGTTTAACACGCGAAAACAGGAGCCGAGAGAACCAATCGATGCATATATCACGGATTTGTACACAATCGCGGAGAGATGCCAATTTGGACAACTCAAAGAGGAGCTAATACGCGATAGGATTGTTTTAGGCATTAAGGAAATTCGCGCCAGCGAGACAATGCAATTAAAATCGGATTTAACATTACAATCCGCACCCAAGATGGCCAGACAGTCGGAAAGGCAGCAAATTGAGAATTAAATAATTAGGAAAAGAGAACATAGATATGGCATTTATGAATTATCGGACTACTCCTTTGGCAAATGGTTTCTCACCAAGGCAGCTAATGATGGAACGACGGTTGCGATTACATGTTCCTATTCATCCTAATTTACTGTAAGTGACCAATAGTAAAGTAGCGGTTGCGATTGTTAATAAGTTAAAATCAAAGTCAGAAACTAATTATAATAAACGTCAAAGGATTGTAGATTTAAGAATTTATGGTAGAGTTGTCGGGAGCTCTATCATATCTTATTGAAACCAATCAGAGCAAATTTAGGAGAAATAGATAGCATTTGATTCTACACCCAGTTCGAATTTAGCGAAGTGTTGAAGTGACTCGGCTAGAATCAAGTTAAACCGTTTACATTCTCGCCTACAACTCGGTGATAAAAAAAACCGTCGCAATTACTACGCGAAATGCAGGCAACCTCAGTAAACCAAATCAACGAGCCGATGTTACGAAATTTGTGAGTGCAACGATTGCCCACAAATATTCAACAGATATTATCCTGCACGGACGAATACGAGTTGGACAATATAGCCGCGTCTGCGGATAAAATCATGGAAATTAACAGGCACGTGGGCATTTATAACATTTCGATAATGCGTTTCAATAATTGAACCAATAACGAAAGAAAATTTCGAGCCAAGCATCGATCGCAACCCAATGAGAATCAGCGATCACGCAGCAAATCTCGATCTGGCTCACAAGTCAAAGCAATCCCAAATTGCTGGTATCACTTTAAGTTCGGATCCAATGCTAAGAACTGCACTAAACCGTGCAAGTTCAATCAAAATCGAACTTCAAATTGCCGTCTAATTGTACTCGAATTAATCACAAAACCCTTCCTTATCGATACCGGAGCCGATATTTCTGTCATCACCCCAACTTCACGGGACAAATACATAAAATCAGATTTAAAATTGGTCGCGGCAAATTCAACATCGATTAAAACGTTCGGCACAAAAAACCGTACTTTGAACTTAGGTCTACGTCGCCCTTTCGCATGGAAGTTTACGATCGCTAACGTTGACAGATGTGTTATCGAAACCGATTTTCAGCTACCCTATGGCCTGTTAGTCGACGTGAAAAATAACAGATTGATCGTTCCGTTGACTACCATGTCAATAAGCGGCACCTCAATTTTGTTGCCGTCATATCAGCTAACAATAATAAACATGGATGCATGGAATCCACACATCTACAACTTACTGCACAATTTCAAGCAAATTACTCACGAAACGCCAACGTTCAATAGGATCAAACATAATGCTCTACACTACATAAAATTGAAGCAGAGCCCCAACCGTGTTCAACGAAAGTTCGAAGGCTCAACACTGAAAAAATGTAAATAGCTAAAAAACAAATCGACCTCTGGTTAAAACAAAGCGTATGTCGACTATCTGAGTAATTGGGCTAATCCTCTTCACATCACAAAGAAGGGCAGTGGCTGGAGGCTCTCACCGATACTCAATACCGTTCGTCACAGATTTCAGCCATCAGCTGGAGGGCTACCATATTTTCTTAAAAATCGAGCATATCATCAGATTCCAATCAATGAAACAGATATCGATAAAATGGCCATATGCACCTCGTTCGGTTTGTTTGAGTTCCCTCGTACGACATTTGATTTACGAAATGTAGCTCAAACATTCCAGCGGCTGATTCATTCGATATTGGGTGACACCAAATTTGCTTCCTCCTATATCGAGGAAGTCTTAGTTGCATCGTCCAACCTCGACCAGCACATCGAGCACGGTGTAGTGATTAATTCGGTCTAGTGATTAATTTGAACAAATGTATATTTGGCGAGAAACAAAAAATTAAAGAAAATTAAGCCGGTCCAATCTCGGATCGAGCTAAATTATTACCGCATTTCCCTCCCAAACGCGGTTCAAGAACAAGCCAAATTGTACGAATTCCGTAAAGGGCGAAAGAAAAACGACAACAGCAAAGTCGCTTGGTGCGATAAGTCAAACCAAGCATTAGAGCGTTGTAAAAAACAATCAGCAGAAGCTACCCAGCTAGCTCATCCGTTGCCAAATCCAAAAATGTCAATCATGAGCCGTTGTGCAACATTACACAACAGAAGGATGGCAACCACTCTTCTTTTCTCGAAAACTCCTTACAGGGAGCTGCTGGCGACATACGCGGCAATCAAGCACAATAAACATTTCGTTGACGGCCGGGAATTTATTCTATAAACCGACCACAAACCCCTCACGTACGCACTACAACAAAATTTATATTTTTGATCTGGTGGCTCAATACACAACTGACATTCAGCGCGTTTCCGGTTAGGACAACGTTGTTGCCGATGCACTAACGATCCCGAGTAAAATAGATTTTTCACTCATGGCGGACGAAAATGGCGAGCTAAAAACATTAATTAGAACAACGACAAAAAGCCAGTTTTTGGAACCAAGAAACTCTTATACTGTTACGTTTCAACGGGTACACCAAGACCATATATGCCTAAAAAATTCCGAAGACAAGTTTTCGAAACATTTCAATGAAATTCGAAATAAGTTCATTTGGCCAGCACTTAACACAGACGTTCGATTGTGGGTAAAATTTTGCGCCAACTGCCAAAAATGCAAAATCATAGCCGTGTACCCTGTTGTCAGTAATCGATTCTCTGGGTATTACCGCTGACGAAACGCGATGTTACACAATTGTGGCCGCTTTGGTATAATTCTGGTATCATCCAAGCATTTGAACTCCAAACAGTCACTTATGGTACAGCCTCGGCACCTTATTTGGCTACTCGAGTACTCAAGGAAATTGCAAATGCCAATTTGATTAGATTTCCTAATGCTTCGAATGTTTTAGAGAAAGATTTCTATGTAGACGATGGCCTAACTGGTTGTGACAGTTTGGATCAATCAAAATCTATGGTTATAATGGACTTGGTTATAATGTTAAAAGAGGCTGGTATGCATCTTCGAAAATAGTCATCTAACTTGGAATTTCTTTCAGAAAATGTTCCAAGCTGAGAAATAGAATCAATTGAAAACAAACATATCAATGCTCTGGAAATCGCTTGGAATCCCATACTGGATAGCATTCAAGTCATAGTTCCCAATATAACAAAATGCACAAATTGTTGACCCATTATAGCACCATTGAAAAAGATTACTTTGCCAAGTTTAGAATTAAATGCAGCTCTTCTGTTAGCCCTTTAACCAATAGGGTAGTTCATGCATTCGATTATCAGTTCCAAGGTGGCTTTCTTTGGGTGGATTCGACCATTGCTCTCAGCTGGATACAATTGGACCCAGCACGCTTAAAAACATTTGTAGCCAATAGGGTAGCAGAAATTCAGAATCTGACTACAAGTTGCGTTTGGCAACATGTAAGTACTAAAAAAAATATAGCTGACCTCATTTCAAGAGGCACTTCAATGGAAAATTTAGTCGTATCACAAGCCTGGTGGAATGGTCCACTGTTTTTGCAACAATCTGAAGAAAACTAGCCGAAATCTCCTGAAGATAAGCGATCACAAGAAATAATAAACGAAATCAAGCCTGAGAAGACCACTTTAATAGCGTCGGTAAACTCAGACAAACAGTTACGTTAGAAGATTTATTAACAACAATAATAAAATGAGGCAACAAATGAATGGATATTTGACAGCAAACGAAATTCGTAATAACCTGAAATTTTTGATAAAAGAAATCAAAAGTTAAAGGATTTAAATCCTTTTATAGATTAGCAAGGCATGTTACGAGTTGGTGGTAGGCTAGGTAAAGCTAGGTAGTCATATTCCATATGATAGTAGACATCCGTTGATCCTACCATATGAAAGTAATCTCACTTCACTAATTTTTCGAGAAGAGCATATAAAAAGCCTGCATTGCAATCCACAACAATTAGTGTCTACATTCCGGGAGCGATATTAGCTATTACGTATTAAACTAATGGCCAAAAGAGCACAATTCACCAAATTATGGGAAATCTAGCAGCTGACAGAATAACACCAACTAGACCATTTTCTATCATTGGAATAGATTTTTGTAGACAATTTCTTTCCTCATTCCTCATATTGGGTCTAGTGACACCTCTAAGGAGCAAAACATTGGTTCCAAACTATATCATTGCACATCGAATGAGAATGGTGTTGCTTACTAAATTAGGGCAACTTTTTATATCAACAACAAAAGGGCGAAGATAGGCTACCTCTGCCTGGTCTGACGGGAAAACATTGCCTAGCAGACACTTTCCAATGTTCTATAAGTGATCATCGCTTAATTTGGATCAACTGCACACTGCGGAAGTAGTATAAAATTAACAAACAGTTCACTTGAAAGCCAACCATTTCAGATTTAGATCTGACCCGGTAGCTCATATTCAATTAAAAAACGCCAAAGCGCTATTTAATCAGGTTGTTTCTGAATGAATGGCAAAAGAATGTCAGCTGTTTTTCAGCAGTCTGTCTGGTCAAAAACCATCCGAATGGCAGCGGAAATCCTACGCTTATCTCAAGCAACATTTGCGGTCAAATAATTTATCATATTCCTATATATGGATGGTGCAATGAACTGCGGGAAGCGGAAGGAACTTGGCCTGTCTTATTGGAGAAGACTTATTATTTCCCATTTGGACATCCTCCTGCACCTATGGAAATAAATTCAGTCATTCAGCATATTCGGTCTGGAACTGCCCCGAGAATAGATGGGATTTCAATTGAACTGTTTATTCCAAATTATTAAGACTGTACGGATAACGGACGAACCTTCTCCAGAATCGATTTAAACTGTTCAGGTATTGATACCGAAAGTGAAAAATCCAAAAGATATCAATGCATATCGGAGAATCACATTATGCAACGTGGGATACAAGATATACGCGAAACTTCTTCTGGATCGATTAGATGAATTTATGGCATTGCCAGCCTCAAATCGAACTGCTTTCCTAACAAACCGTTCCTCTGACGACCATATGTTTACAATTCGTAGAATACTTGATAAGGAATGGCGAGCCGGACATCGTATCTATATGCTATCAATCGGTCTAGCAAAAACATTCGATACAGTAAAATTAGATGTGGTATCCGAGTGTTTACAACAATATGTTCCATACTATTTAGTAAATCGGATTATTAAAACCTGTTTCTGGGAGCATACTAGTATAAAATGGTTTAACATGACCACTACAAGAATTAAAAATAAAAAAGACGTTAAGCAGGGATGTCCTTTATGCCACATATATTTAAATTCATTCTTAATGAGGTCCTAGTCACGGTTGCAGATCAGTTCCCTGAACTCAAATTAGAGCAACGCGATTAACTGCAGCTGCCATTGATATTAGCATATGCTGATAATATAATACACATTACTCGGAATCTCTCCACATTAGAGCCGATACTGCAGGATCTTATAACTGTTTTATGATATGCTGTACTAGAAACCAATAACCACAAATGCACAATGCTTATCCGAGACTCTCTCTCCCAAATTGATCCTCTAACATCAGCTTGGCGAATATAAATTTCACGATAGTCAACACCATGCGGCATCTTGGTCATCATGCATTATGAGTAACCTAAATGATGCAAAACTTCATAAAAAAAATATAATGTTCCTTTCTCGTCCGCACTGATTATGTATAACACAACTATTGTTCATACGTATATGGATTAAAGACCTCACCACTTACCTACGCTAATCGCCATTGCTTGAGGCAGTATGAAATCTTCTTCTAAGGAAATTATATGAATTCAGTTCAATCAAACCTACAGAAAGGTCAAGGAGATACTAGGCGATAAATCCATCACAAAAAAATCAAGGTGCAAAGGATAAATTATTGGGGATATATTCATCGTCGTGGACGGTGGGTGGCAGGAATTATGCTGAGTGGCAGGAATTGTTACAGCAACGTGGTGAGTTAAGGAAAACAGTTACAGAGATATATCAAGTCAGTGAATCTGAGTCCAGTGAGTTAATTAAAGAAGAGGAAGCTGGAACAAATTACCTACATCAAACCTAGTACAAATAAATTTCACGAAATAAAAGTATATCAACTCATTCTCTTTCTTTTGTAATCTTGTAAATAGATTTAATTAGTACAATTAATAAATTGATTCATCGCTTAATCAGTGTTAAGACTTGTCTATCGTTTCATGGTCTCCCTGAGGCGACCAAACAATAGTAGAGAGCTGAGTTTATGGAAATACCTTTTCTATTATTTCCCCTTGGTAGTGGAGCGAATATGTTATCAGATTTCCCTGAACTCTTGGAAGAATCGCATTCGCAGGAAGGGCCCTGGACTACGCCATTGGTAAAAAAACAAGATCGCTCGTTTCGTCCCTGTGGCGATTACAGATAGTTGAATGCAATTACCGTTCCTGACAAATATTCAATAACTTTAAATTGCATTAAATTAAATTTCAGGCAACTCAGAAGATATAAAAAAAAACATCAATAATCACACCATTCGGATTATTCGAATTTTTTTTTATGACCTTCGGTTTGCGCAACGCTGCCCAAACTTTTCAGCGATTCATGATGGAGGCACTTGCTGGCAAGGCTGAAATAAATTTTCTAGGTCATCGAGTTTCAACAAACGGAATAGAACCTTTTCCTGAGAAAGTTCAAACTGGCCAAAATGGCCAAGGATGTAATCAAATTTTTACCGTCGAGTTGTACAACACGCTGATGACAATGCACCACTTTCATTAACCGTTGACGCTTCTGACACATCGTTGGGTGCAGTTTTATATCAGGAAGTGGCGGAGATCTTACAGCCACTTGGATTTTATTTAAAGAAATTGACGTCAGTAGAAACAAGGTACAGCACCAACAATCGAGAATTGTTGGCGATTTTCAAGGGTATTAAACATTTTCGTCACCTGCATGAAGGGAGAGAATTTCATGTCAACACTGACCGCAACCACTCATTTTCGCTTTCCATCAGAAAACCAGTAACAGCTCACATCTGTTCGATAACTGGTAAACCTGTGATCGATTACTCAAAAATCGCTGAGGAGCAACGAAAAGATCCAGAATGATCCGCTTAGTGTTGAAGAAGCGTTAAGTCGCAGTGACAGTAATTCGTGGCGACAAGCGATGAAACAAGAATACGAAGCGAAAATGGCAAACGAAACATGGTCTTTACCAGGCGACAGAAAATCGCTCAAGTCAAAATGGGTATTTAAAACTAAAATACAAATAGATGGTGCGATAAAATACAAAGCACGGCTCGTTATAGAAAGTTGTTCCAAGCGTAAAACGATCTAAAGCTGATAGGTATATCTATTATAAAATCGACGGTGATTCCAAATTATTCACCTCTATTATGATTGTAAATCGACACGACTCTATGTTGGATGTTGCCTTTTCCTTTTTCGTATTGTTTTTATCAAATGAAAAAAAGAAAACGCAATACAGAGTCGTGTCGATTGTCGGTCGACTCGACAATCATAATAGGGGTGATTTGTTGCGGTGTACGTCGATGATTTTTTGATATTTAGTACCAACAAAACACAAAGTATGGGGTTAAAAAAGGAATTGACCAAACAGGTTCACATAAAGGATATTGGCGAAGCCGAAAGCGTTTTGGGATTCCGAATTACGAGAGATCGAGAAAAGAGAATTTTGTCGATGGATAAACAAAATGTTGGAGAAATTTAATGTCTCATTCGTATCCTGTTGCGACATCGATCGGTGTAAACGTCAAGTTAGACAAAAATATGTCACCTACAAGCAAAACCATAATTGAGAACATGCAGCAAATTCCATTTCAAGAAGCAGTAGGCAGTCTTTTGTATGTAGCCCATAGGGCACACGGCCTGATATTGCATTCGTAGTAAATTTGACGAGCTGATTTTCAAACAATCCCGGGAAGCAACATTGGGTTGCAGTGGAGCGAATTTTTCGTTACTTGAAAGAAAGAGACAGTCAATGCAAAGCTGGTATATCGAAAATCAGAGTCGGGATATATTACTTTTAGTGATGGAGATTGGGCGAGCGGCCTCGATGAAAGAAAATCCACCACTGGTTCTGTTTTTCTTAAATGCAGTGGAGCAATAACATGATTTTCATACAAGCAGCAAACCGTTACTCTTTCCACAACTGAGGCTGAATATATATCCGGCTTAGCAGCCTGTCAAGAAGCATATTGGCTTCGGAAATTGGACATGGAACTCAGTAGACTAACTGCGATGACAGTTAAAGTGCAATCAACCTTTCGATTACTGATTCTTAGCATCCACGTACAAAACAAATAGATGTCAGACATCATTTTGTAAAGGAGAAGGTTGAAGCATCGGTCGTGCGTCACGTTAAATCCAATTGGGACAGAACATATGATAGCGGATGCGTTAACAAGAGGACTTGCTAAGTTCAAACATGAGCGACATTGAAACGGAATGGGGCTCAGACTAGAATAAATTCAAGTGGGAGTGCTGGTATTATATTGCGAATTTAGTTTTATATAGTTGGCGTTCCTTCAGTTAAAGAATTTTGCAAAATCTGCATCATTAATAATGCTGTGCATAATATGAG
This sequence comes from Tipula helvola, assembly GCA_963556165.1. Lineage (NCBI taxonomy): Eukaryota > Metazoa > Arthropoda > Insecta > Diptera > Tipulidae > Tipula > Tipula helvola. The sequence continues at coordinate 301,786,648 of OY744483.1, read as the reverse complement.
AATCAAATGTGGTTTGATGATTTAGCAAAATGCGATGTTACACGCTTATTAAAAGCTAATACCGATTACTTTTTAGCACTTAGAAATCTTGAAAAGTTGAAGTAATCGTTAACTCTATCGAAAGCAAATCGAAAGAGATGTTACAATATAACACCCATTGAATTGAAGCAGTACTGCAGCCTTTAATTGAATCAATCAGGCAAATATTATTAAAATTTGTTGTTCAACCCGATCAGCAGACGCGCTACGTATATGTGTTTTGGTGAAATAGACCTCAGGTTTACAATTTTATCATTTTATCTTTTAAAAATATATACTTATTAATAAAAATAGATAACCTTTTATATATTGCTGATCTACTAAATATTTTTTAAATAAATAATGTACTCTCTAATATATTGTAGTAAATAGGTAAAAAAAAAATTAAATTATAATTTCCATACGATTTGGTTTACGTGTCACTTTCGGCTGGGTATGTGACATTTGATCAGCCAAGCCACCACATTTAAATGAAAATAAAACCGTTTGCTGTCCAAAATTTGCTTCAAATCTGGAAAAAATAACAAATATTAATAATTATTTTGGTTAATATTATATATTCAACTTATTTACTTACTCGGTACTAATATGAACTTCTGGTGGCTTAGTTGTTGCATTTTGTACAACTAAAAATAATTTTGTAACAATTTCAATAACATGTCCGGTTTGAAATACAAAATCTCCTTTCTTTTTTCCAAATTCAGACTGCATGTATAAGGCAGATACAAAAATAATAATTAAATTAATGATCAAAATATTTTCAAAATAGATTCACTAACTACAGTATTAATTAATTAATAAAGCACAACTAAAAAACCAAAAAACAAAATTACCTGGAATAAACAACCGGATGATGAGTTTGAAGATGGTATATGATTGGAATGAGCGCAATCCTACATGGGAATATAAATTTATTACACTAAATTGTAATGATTGTTTAATAATTATAATTAGTAATTAAGAACTAGTTTTCTAACTACTACAGCTGAACACACTAAACTACAGAATCCGATACACGACCCATTAACATAGAACTACGTAAAAATGAGACTACATTATTTGTAAAGTTTAAGCGAAACCAAAATTTGAAAATTAAAAACTATTTGGATCATGAGAAGTTCAACGTTCAACCCCCGATATATGCACAATGTCCATTCTATAGAACTTCCAAATAAAAGTTTAAACTTTTTGAATTTTGAGATTTTTGTTGTTGCGCTCTACCATGAAATATTTCTTATTCCCTCGGATAACTTCAAATGCCTTGTATGTATTGATGTTCGAATGCTTTTGATATTCTCCAAATTGTTCTGTATCGGCAGACGGTGTTCCGCTTCTGCGTTCTGTGCAATCTCTTTATTAAATCCCATTGGCCTGTGATAGAAGTATATGTTATAAAATTGGCAGAATGGCTGTCACTATATCTAGTGCTGGTTTATTCAGAAAATTTTAATCAACAGTCCCATCCTTTTGTTGACCCCGAGTATGCGACTTTACCAAGATTATTACTTGTGATTAAATTGCAATCATATTTCATTTCAAAATTTCTTCAGATTACTCTGAAACTGTTCCTTCTTCCAATTACGTAAGTTCAGCAAAAACAAATCTATAAATTATTCCAACTCCTCATATTCCTCAAATTATCCTGTCAAATTAATGAAAATCATAACTTTTTAAAATTAGTTCTTTGGATTGGCAACTTTCTTAAAACACTGAAAACACTTGAAAACACTTGAAAATACTAAAAACTCTATCTTCTATTTTAAACTAATATAACGGATAATTTATCAAATTCAGACTGTATCCAACAATGTCAACCGAATCTTCAGTTTGCTTAAGTCAGCAAATACTTAAAACTACTCTTATTCTTCAAATTTTTATGATGCTTAAAACAAAATTGAAAGATAAGAAATCTTCTAATCCTCAACTTTTAATAAATTAAATTTTTTCCAAATTTTCAAAATTTTTATTAAAAATTTTTCAAGTTTTTCAATAGCTATTCAAACCCGAAAATTCTTTCAATTCTACTCATTATAAAATTTTTACAAAATATTCTTTAACCAATAAGTAATAAGGCAGAAAATCCTCAAATTACAATCTCTAAAAATTCTTAAGGTCTTACGTAAATTCCTATTTAAATCCATCTCAATTTACCAGACTCTTTCTTCAAAGCCTGCAAGTTCTTTAAATTTGCTAAATTCTTTCATATTTGCAAATTCGTTAATTGTTTTAAGATCCACAGTTTGTTCCTCTTAAATTCTCTAAAACTTTAAAATTCTTAAAATTTTACAAGAATTGTTCAATATTGAATACCTCACAAATTCTTTAAATGTTTCACAACATTTAAAAATTCCTTCAATTTTTTCCTAAATCATCAATTTAAATCTAGAAGTTTGACAAAACCTTTTAATCACCCAATTTGAGGAATTTGAATATTCACACGAGACTAGTAACAATCAATAAGATTCTTTCGGCTTTTTATAGACAAAATATATTAGCAATAATTCACAACATTTTTCGACTTGTTATTCAGAAAAAAAAATGAAGGGGCCAATCATTTATAAGATGTCTACCAAAAAATGAGAAATAGCTTAATCCCCCCCCCCATCCTCCGTACTTTAACCCAAGCGTCATACAAAGTATATCGAGATCGACCCCAAAAAATGAGTTTTCTATGTGGTAGTTTGGTTTCGTACTGAAAAGTTGGCACGAGCAAAAGTTCTTTCTACTCTTCAGTTCAGTTTAGCTAGCTACGACCAAACTACAAAATACAATTCTAACTTCATACATTAAGTATGAGGCAAGAACGTACTGACTTAGCGAATTATATTCACTAAATCAAAAATTCAAGGAATTATGCCAACACAAATATAATATCTGAAGGTGGCATATTACTTTCGCCAATGCGAATGGAAGCCATTCAAGAGTTTCCTACTCCAACATCCATAAGACAAATTCAGCGATTTGTGGGAATGTTCAACTATTATCACAGATTCATTCCCAAACAACGTCAAAAACTTCTATTGGCCTGGTAATGCAACAATGTTAGCCCTGCCTCTTGGCAATTCCAAATTTATTATTGCCCCACAGTCGCTCAAACATTGTCGTAGGAGCGATCTTGCAACAGACGAACGAAGAATATTGGCACTCCTTAGATTTCTTTTCCCCCAAACTATCTATAGCAGAAACTAAATATTCAACCTTTAACAGGGAACTACTCGCAATAAAACATTTCAGGTATTTCATAGAAGGTAGCCAACTTACCGAGTATAGTCCACGGCAGACTCGACAATTAGACTTCATCCTCAGTCTAAGACTAACGTGCAATATTTCCCAAGCAAGCACAATGTAGTCGCTGATACTCTATCTGGGTCTTTCTAAGCTATCATTTAATGATTTAGCTAAGGCTCAAGAGTCTAATCATTAACTAAAATAGCTTCTTAATTTAAAGAGCTTAATTCATCTCGTCCTGCGAATTCTAAATTCAAGATAGAGCTCACCGTCCTTTCCGATTACTAGATTTATTGTGAAATATCAACGGGGGTTCATCAAGCATGGCGCTACACGAAGATTAATTTCCAGTATGACCTGACGAATTGTATTGGACGCCACATATGTAAAGTATAGAGACATACGAAATCGTAGCCAGGAAACTTCGATCTACTATCAGCTAAGTTCGAATATATTCATATGGTTTTAGCGGGTCCGCTCCCATTATCCGAAGGTTATGTATACAGTCTTACCATGTTTGATCGATTCACTCGACGGCCGGAGGCATCCCCTATTCGAGAAAGTACCGCTGCCACTATTACTAGGACTTCTATCGAGCTGTACATTTCGAGGTTTCGAATACCTCCTAGTAACTGATCAGGGCAAGATATCGAAAACTGAAAGCATCTCTTAAAGTTCGAGGAAATATTATTCATTGTAGCACTGAGCTTAAGGAGTTTTTTTTGTTGGAAATATGAGCAGCTGTCAAAGACGAACTGAAATTTTCCCCAGCCGAACTAGTTTATGAGCAAGTCCTCAAGCGTCCAGGAGAATTTTTCGTGACCAGCTCTCAAGATCCAAATTCAAATCCATTAGACTTTCCGACTTCTCGGAAGGCACGAAAGACATTAGGGTAAATTACCTTATTGACAAATACAAGTCAGTTTTCGATAGATCAATCGTTGATATTGAGGGACTACAAGATGTCTTAAAAATGAAACAGAATGTGCAACCAGTTTTTTACAAAGCCAGGCCGATACCATTCACCATTAAAGATAAAGTGGAAACCGAAATTAATAACTTAAAAGTAAATACAAGTGTGTGGGCTACACCGCTGGTACAAGTCATGAAAGCGAACAAGGCAGTGAGGCTTTGCGCTGATTACAAGGTCACAGTGAATCCAAATTTAATTGTTTGCGATCATCCACTTCCAAAAATTAAGGAGTTGTTTGCATCAATGGCCGGGGAGGACAAATATACAAAAATTGATCTCTCAAAAGCATATCTGCAATTACAAGTGAGACCGGAGAATCGAACGTGCTGGTGCTAAACACACATAGGAGATTATACAGAGCGGCGCGACTGATGTATGGTATTGCGTCGGCCCCTGCTATTTGGCAGAGACAGATCGAGATGATTTTGCAAGACCTAGAAGCGGCGTGTCAGTTTTCATCGACGACATAAAAATTACAGATTCAACGGAAGAAATCCATTTACAACGATTGGAAAGTGTTTTAGCTAGGTTACAAAAACACAATATGCGGGTTAATCTAGGAAAATGCCAGTTACAAATCAAATAGAGTATTGTGGTTACCTCATCGGATAAACGGGGAATCCACAAAATGAATTCAAAAATTAAGGCTTTACGGAATATGCCCGTACCTATGAGAATGTGGAACAAAACGTTGTCAAGTACACAGCAAAAATATACACAAATCGACAAAGAAGCTTATGCGATTATATTTGGAGTGCAGAAGTTCTCGCAATGTTTATTTAGTCGAAGATTTACTTTGTTGGTGGATAATAAACCTTTGATTCAAATTCTGTCTCCAACGAAAGGGTTACCAACTTTTACAGCTATAAGAATGCAGCACTACGATCTATTCTTACGAAGTTTTCATTACGACATTAAATACCGTAATACAAGGGAGCATGGAAATGCGGATGGAATGTCCAGATTATACCAATTCAATCTGCGGTACCAAATTATCGGGTGGAAGAATCCGATATAATTCAAATTACTTTAATTGAAACCTTACAAGTTCGGGTGTCCGAGTTAGGGGAAACTACTGCTAAAGATAAGGATGTTACAAGGCTTATTCGTGGATTAAGAACTGGAATGGAGGTACCCAGTCGAGATAAGTTTGGTATTGATCAAAAGGAATTCTCACTACAATAAAATTGCCTTTTGCGTGGTTTAACAGCATATATACCTGAACTTTTACGGAAGCGTGTTCTTGAAGTATTACATTCATCTCATTTCGGAATTTCACGCATGAAATCTTTGGCTCGTAGTTATTGTTTGGCAAAAAGCTGTACGAAATGTCAATTACAGGATCTTTAATGGGTGTTTACTTTCTACTACTAGTCGATTCCTACTCAAAGTGGCCAGAAGTTCACATACTAAGGAACTTTACAAGTGCAAACACAATTTAGTGCTGCCGGAAAATATACGCATGTTTTGGGATACCTTGCACGTTTGTAAGTGACCACGATTCCCAGTTCAAGTCAGCTAAATTTCAGAATTTTCTTGATTTAAATGGCATCGTGCATAAGAAGGGTGAACTGTACCATCCTGCAACAAACGGACAGGCGGAAAGATACGTGAGGACAATAAAGGAAAAGTTAAAAACTTTAGATTGTGGCCAATGTGAGATAAACAAATATTTATGCAATATACTTCTGGACTATCGAAAATCAATTCATCTAGCGATAGGAAAATCACCTGCCCAGATCATGTTCAACAGGCAAATTCGATACAGATCAGACGTAATGATGCCGGGGAAACAAAAGATTAAGCATAAAACCTTGCCTAAATCACGAAACTTACAAATAAAGGCGGGGGTTGCAGTACGGGAATACGTAAGTCAGGAAGTAAGTTCTGGAAAATGTGGGTCAGCTACATTATTTGATAAAATTGGACGATGGGCGCGTATTTGGAAACGACACATTGATCAAATTAGAGAAATTGGACGAAATGCCGGAGATGTAGATTTGAAGACCGATGTTAATGATAGAGCAATTGGCATAACTCAGGAGCATGGCGATTTTTCAAAGTATAATGGGTATGTTCTTGGGAACTAGGTACTTGTTTCGAAGGTACCAACTACTCCGTGTGTAAACATAGAAAATGGGAGTAATAGAACGGAGAGTAGTATGGGTCCGGGTGTAGACGCTGCTGTTGCTACTCGCGTGGTTGAAAAGCCCACTGATACAATTGAGTCGGCTATAGGTTTAGATGAGTGCAATCTGAGAAGATCAAATAGGGTTAGGAAGCCTGTTGAGAAGTTAAACTTGTGAGTTTCTGTATTTTTTTTTTTTTTTCACTTTTTACACTTTCTGCCGTAGGCACTTGGCGAAACACACTTAATACAGATATTTTTAAATTTTTTAAATTTCTTTAAAAACGCCACAAAACCCAGCATTTGAATAAAATGGAATGCACCTATTGATACAGTGTCGAATCAAAAGAAAAATTGTTGTTGATAATAGTCACACAAAATGATCATGTTATGTACGCTGTTTACAGTTTAAAATTGAGATGTGATCACCATTTCAATGCTAAAAAATACTTTTTATCGAGCTTATGATGATCTCTTAATATTCTTTGAATCATTAAAGATAAATTGACCGGTTACTATTCGACGCCGAGCGCCCGGTCATCCCAAAACTTGTTTCTTTGCTATTTTGTTTTAAGTTGGCAAAAGAAAAGGCAAATAACAAAGGGTACCTAAAACTATTTGCAAATATCGAAATTTTATAAAACTTAGATTATGCAGAACAATTTCAAACAAGAAGGGACCTTACTAAAAATTATCCACACAAATACTTTTTGGTGGTTGATATTTTAAAATAAATAATTCACTTCGTATTGTTTCATTAGTAAATCTGATTTGTTAATTTTTTTGATACTTTATCAACTACATTCGAATACACACAAAAAACACACTACAATAACGCGCAAAAATCTCATTCCTACTTCAAATTTACTTCAACCATATCAAACTACCTTTATAAAAGCACAAATGAAATATAAAACAAATCACTTACCGCTTTGACGTGAAATACCGCAATATCATCTAGATAAGGACTCAGCGAAAGTCGATAGATTTCAGTGGCTGGTACACGATATTTAATTTGAAGCGTTCGCTGATCCAGCAAAAGCATTGAATTTGTTGATAGCACTAATAAAATTGGAACAAACTGGAAATAAAACCAAATAATATTAAAAAAACGATAAACTATAGTCTAGGCGAGACATACTTTTCCACTCGATCGTGTAATTTTATTTATAATATCAGCAAACACAACATACTGATCGTTGTGCTCAACTGAAATTTTTTTCCACTGTACATTTTGCCGCAATCGTACATAATCACCAAGAAACGGATGTGATACACTTTTGATGTACGATGACTTGCGATCCTTAAATATTATGCTGGCCGTTACCTTTTCTCTCATACGATTCCGTGACGTTTGATCGAATGTTTTCCGATATCTATAACACTAAAATTTTAAACTAAATGTCAGTATTTATCGTTAAATTAAATTTTCTATATTATCATCGCCTACCCTCCATCTATGAAAAATATTTCGCAGCAGTTGGGATGTCTCGGTTAGATAACGTGGCCCGACCGGCCATTCAAAATAAAGCGGACTCATACTATTCACTGGTAATCTAAGCGGTAGTGTTAGAAAAAATTGACGTTTTTTCCACTGAATGTAGGCTCGTTGGATCACATTCACTGCCCATTCGACTTGTTTCCGATATTTAGTTATTCGATACTCTTCCTGCGCCTGTGGAAATTAAACAACGTTTTTATCAATTAGGGATTTACGATACATGGTGGAAGTTCAACCGTGTGAAGAAGACAATATGGACAAGACAAAATTGTGCATCTAAATGCAAGCTTTTAATAATAAAAAAAAATATAAAAAACTTACAACTCGATACAATCCCCACATATGGTGTCGTCCCGTAAACGGTATTCCAAACCGACATTCCTATGTTTGTAATTCAAACATTTAAAACGAAAAAATTAAAAAAAACATGCAGCATGCCCAACAAAAATGCAAAAACATAAATTATAAGGCATTTAAGCCCTTCTCCAATATACTTACACGCCATGTCCTCCACGCACTTGATATTACGATTTGGCTTCGACGCATTTGCAAAAATAATTTCCGCCGTGAATAGCAGCGAAATGTTTTCTGGATGAACGTTGCCAAATAGTCAAGACGCATTTTACGAAAATTCTCCAACTCAAATACTGTACGTGGACTCCGAATGAATACATGATTTGAACCAATCGTAAATTCAGCAATTGGTAAACGTACCGATCGTATTATAATAGCAATACCTTCAACTAGGGTACCATTTTTAAAATGGGGCCATGTTATGGGCGATAAAATTTTATAGCGATTTAAAAATTTTACATGTGTAACGTGAAAATAATGCCCATTCCGAAATAAATTAACTAGCGGCATTAAATTCATGTACCGAATCTGATGCTGTATCAGCGGCAACTCGAAAAAACGTTGCTGCTTTAATTCATTCGGTTTTATACAAAAAACGTAATAGTTTCGACGATTATTTAGCGTTGTCAACAGTGATGCTAGTGATCGTCTCAAATTCGATCCAACACTAGCCGGTTTTTTTGCCGTCCGTTTTGGATTACCCTCCGGAAATAAAGTTTGAACAATATTCAATTTGCTTTGGTACAAATTTAGGCTAATCGATTTTGGTAGTACGTCTAAATTTTTCTCGATAAAATTATCAACCGTGTATACTACCTGGCCAGCATAGTGGCGCACCTGAAAACACTGTAAATCGGGAATATTTTCATTGCGCAAAAAATTTGGATTCCCCGAACAGCATTGATAAATTCGGGTTTGGAATGCCTCGTCCGATGTTACTTGCGGCTCTTCAAGTAAACTTAGTATACCGTAATTTGATTTGTCGATCAATTCGCATATCGCTTCATTATCAAAATAATCAATCCGTTGCCATTCTAAACCTTCGCGCGTGTACAAATCTTGTTGAAATTTTAAAACGTTTTGTAAAAAATTCTGTGAAATAAATAATAAATAGAACAGGGCGAGAATAATATGATTTTAATAGCGTAAAATTTGACTTGTAGCTCACTTGGTGTATTCGTTCGTTACAATAATTAATCGCTAATTGTTCAAATGAATTTTTTCCTAAAATTTCAAAACCATAAAAATCCAATATACCAAGATTACGACCCCTAGTATATTGTGATTTAATTTTGATCGATTCATTTATTCGATTAACAGCCCAGGTAAATAATCGTCCGTACAGTGTACGACATAAAATATTTTTAATGCGTGATGCCGCCGAAGCATCCAGTTCAGCTTCCGTGTTCAATTGAGTCCAATTGTCGTCTCCCCGTATAAGGCAATTTATTAGAATATCATAATCTAAATTTAGTAGTTGCGATATTTCATGAATTTCTACAAAAAAAAAAAAACAAATGTTATGAATGATCTGCTGGCCAAAATTATAAATTTATATACGGACGGTTAAGAGCTGTATATGCTCACCATGTTCATTTGATATAATACAATTTTCCGTGCCATCGATATTGGTCGATGGTAAAAATACTAGATTACCTAATTTTATAACAACAGCGATAATTTTAAACATTGATAGTACTTCGTCTTGTGTAAAACCTAATAAGTCTAATGCATTTCTTGTAAATAAAAAATTCTTTTTATCATCATCTGTTGGTTGGCCGTGCTTTAGTAACTCATATTTATCAACATTTCTCTGAAGTTTCAGCGTTTCTACAAATAGAGGTCAAAATTAGGGTTAAGTGGACGTTTTTAAAATATAAATCGTATAAATTACTTACTTAAAAATTGAATATCAGCTCCAGAAAGTAGTTGATAAAATATATGAAAATTTCGTTCCCCACAACTTGTTTGCGTTATCCGTGACTGAAATTAGAAAATTCAATTATTATTCAATATTTCCAAACTAATCATTCATTAATATTTTTTATTTTAAAATTTACAGCCTTGGTTGCAAAATAACCAAAAATTTAATTTAACAAACTGGTTTCAGAGAGACGGCGAATCAATTTTTAAATTTCCAGGCGAGTCTAAACCAATTTATATACAATTGTTGGTCTTTTGAAACTTCCTAGTTTCAATATAACGATGTTTTAACGAATTGGTAAATTTTTAACTTTTAAGTGAATAAATAACCAAAAAGTAGTAAATATAAACTGCACAGAATTTTAAGTATGTAATTTAGTTACTACTATGTAGCCAACGACATTACTCTTAAGTTGAAATATGACCGCAATACAACATAGAATTTCAATATTTTCGCCCTTTTCGATTCAGTTCCCTAGTTTTCGGTTATTATTATTCAAATATTTTTTTCATAATAACAGAACCAGAAAATAAACCAAAAATATATGATGTGTATGAAAACTAAATTTCTGAGCATCAACTGTAATTGGTGACCCCGATTTAAGGGAAAGGAAAACACACATTTTCCGGAATATACGCCAAGCAGCACAGCAGTTATTGCAGGGATAGTGAAAATTTAGAGTGCATTACCCAATTAGCTGACATAGTTATGGAAGATTGTACAGAGATTAGAATTATGGAAGTGTAGTACAAAGCAAATCTCGATCCACAAAAGTCACATACACAATTCGAAATCATTAAAGCGCAAAACGAGCGATTGAACAGAATAAACGTCAAATAGAGTCTTAGTACCTAGTCTTACAAGACGACTTTTGATGATAACATAACTAATTGTCGCCTAACGATTCAGGATATAGTTCTGCAGGAAAATTGATGTTCAAAGACACCGAAGTCGAAATCTCAGTACTTCCAGTTACGCAAAAAAGGGAAACTTAGATGCAAATCGGATTTTTTTCCTTTGCGATTTGCAGCAAATCCGACGAAAGTGAATACATATGGTACTAAATTACTTAATTTGAATTTAGGACTCAGTCATAAGTTTTGTCAAAATTTCTTTATCAGTATCCATACCTTATTTACAGGATTTTTTCCTATCAGCTGGATGGGTGTGCAATTTTTTCAACAATTGGTCTACCTAGTCCGAGCTTACATTACAATTAGATACCGATTGAACTACAACATATGCAAAAAACAGAAATTACAACTCCATTCGGACTCTTTATACAGCACAATTCCTCAGAGATTAAATTTGTGTTACGTGTTTATTGATGATTTACTGATTTCATCACGAACGTTGGAATTTCACCAAAAGCATTTGAGGCTGCGGTATCTCAATATTTAAAGGTTGCGGCTTCACCGAAGAAGAAAATATGGCAAGACTGAACAAGTGCCTAAAGTGGGATGCCTGTAACGCCGTAAGAACTGACTTGCTTATGCCAAGCTCACTACCTACTGATATGAGTACTTTGAGGATGCTCTTCGGACGCCCTAAGTTAGTTTTCAATTTTGCTATGGAGCAGATAAAGCGCCAAACACCTCCCATCAAGTTCGGCCAATAGGAAACTATAGTCGCATTTTCAATGAGGGTAAAAGCGTTTTGCGATATCGTAAAGACGGCCAAGATGCACGAGCATCTGAACAACCCTACTCTATTATCCGAGATGGTGGATAAGCTGCCGGCGATGTTAAAAATGGAATGGAACCGTCACAGAAGACTGGCGGGACTCGAAAATAGACCTGTAGTTAGTATAGAGGTATTTAACGAATAGCTGCGAAAAAATGCTGAGACTGCAATTTGTTTGTCTAACCATCCGGTAGAAGCAGTTACACCAATAATTTCGAACCGAAAGACGGCCAAAACGGAAAATTCCACGGAGATCACGAGACCATGACACCGAAGAGCAATGTCAACAGTTCAACGAGAGAAGGAAGCTACCGAATATACAAATCACTAGAGCACTATTGCCAAGCAAATACCGAGAGTTTACGTCATTACCGGTCATCAGGCGCTAGAATGTAGTGCGTCCAAGAAACCTATGCGGCTCCGCAACTGCAGAAATAAATCAAAATGAGAAATAGATAACTAAAGACGATGAACTCTATATTGATAGAACCGAAACCTCGAGGATCAACCTCTTCAGAACGATGTAACAACGCGCAAGCGACAAACTAAGCCGCGGTTGTTTATTTCTATCGCACAAAATTATATGCAAGGTATTGACAGATAGTGCCGGTAGTGTTGTACGGAAAAGCAGAACGTACAGTCTCTACATATGCATTTATAGACGGTGGGTCTACAACAACACTTCCAGAATGATATGTAACCTGAAAAATTAGTTCCTAAATAGACGAGCGACATCACTCGAGGAACACAGCTGGAAAGTGAGGTTGCAGATTTCAAGCAAAATCTCGGCAAACGACATGAGCTCCAGGAGGTCAGAACTACGGAGCAGTTTAAGCCTCCCAATGCAGTCAATCGAACGAGAAGTGATACAAAAGTTCAGCCATTTAAGAAACCTTGATATTGTGACACACAAGGAGGTACAACCACGTATTTTGATAGAACCATCAGAAAGTGGCGGACCAGAATCTACACGAGTATGTGAAGTTTCTTCGCATTGGAAAGCCTAGGAGTGAAACTTCCCGAAAGGGAGTTAGAATCCCACGAAGAAGCTAGAGCAAGACAAATACTTGCGTAGCTAAGCATCGATTCCCTTACTTCGACGGAAGCTGCCGAAAATGTTAATGCAGAGATCATCGAGTATAAGAAGATGGTTTGGCTGAAGAAGTTATCCGTTGAAGAAGTACAAATGCAAGGAGAAAGAACGTGGTATAGTTACCCTTTTCTTACGGTAACAACCCCTAACAAGACGGGCAAGAAGAGACTCATGTGTGATGCCGCGGCATAGTCAACGGAATCTCATTAAAATCTGTTGACGGGTCCTAATCTATTGGCAAACCTCGTAGCTGTGCTGTTTAAATTTCGTGAACACTGGTACTCAATCGGTATCCTCTCAATAGGAAGTGCCAGATAGGAAGAAGAGGAATGCCAGCTGAAATATAGAGTGCCAACGGGACGAACTTCCGAGGTGCAAAAGCACAATTGCGATAGGTCCCACAGAATGTCAGCAAGGAAGCACAACCACAAGACTGGTTTGCTAACATTAATTGAAAATTTAATCCACCGACCACATTATATGGATGAAGCTTAAGAGAGACTCGCCAGGTCCGTAAAAAACGCACTTAACCACGATCTGCTTAAACGAATTCCATCAGAAGCCGTTACATCGTACGGCAAATTCGTAAAACAGTTGAAAAACCTGCGTGGGCCATTGGATTAACTTTTGCGCAACAACGTGAAATTTGAGTAGCAACCGGCCCACCAAGAAGTTTAAGAAGGTGCTTACGCGAACTTGGCGTTACCCACTACAACCCGAAAAAAAAAAATTATTGTGGCGGCCGACGCATCGAGCTGCCCGACGGAACCGAGCGTCCCATATTCGTTAATGTTCGTTCTAAAAAAAGTTGCATCGATACATCTACGGTCGCAAGTTCAAGCTTAAGACCGATCATAAACCACTGTTGGCGATTTTTGGATCGAAAAAGTGCATTCCGGTGTACTCGGCTAGCCGGTTACAACGATACTCACTCATCCTGATCACCTATGATTTCACCATCAAATACGTAGACACGAAGAGCTTTGCGTACGCAGATTTCATCTCGCGATTAATTACCAGTTCAAGAAACCGGATGAAGAAGTCTTCACTGGAAAGATAGAAGACGTAAAAATCGCAGAAATATGAGTGAAAGAGTGCACCGCCGAGTGTTTCGCAATCGATACAGCAAACCAGCTGCCAGTAACATTTTTACCCTGTCGTTCGAAACCAACATGTGCGAAAAAACGCAATGCTTAATACATATATGAGAACTTGTGTCAAGAGTGAAAAAACAATCGACAACCTTTTTTATTCATAAAAAAGCGTGTTGCTGAGTTTTACATTTCAAAGTAGATTTTAGGTATAATTCAAACGTTAAATGTATGTTGTATTAACGAACACCCCTTCTCAACTTTTAATTTAATTCAATCAGATTAAACCCATTGTTTTTTAGTATTTAATTAACTTCGGTCCATGCAGTGGTTTTGCCAGCATATCCGGATCCGCGATCATGTTGTCTGTTGAGCAATAAATGGCTATGATCTTCTTTGATGTTATGTGACTGTGAACAAATTTATATTTAATGTCAATATGTTTAACACGTTGGTGAATGATTCGATCATTGAGAAGTTTTATGCAACCTTGGTTATCTTTAAAAATACTGATTGGTGTTTCAATCCTTTCATCCAAGTCGTTAAGGATTCGTTCAATCCAAATAAGATCACGTACAGCTTTCGCAAATGCGATGAATTCGGCTTCTATTGACGACAATGATACAGATAGATGTTTATTTTCAACTGATCCATGAGATCAAAGCGCCATTGAAAATAAAACAATATCCAGATGTAGATTTTCGATCTAATTTCTTATGATTGAAATGGATCCTGATTCATTGTTTGTTTTAAATATCCAGCATTAATAGGTATAGATGATTCTTTCGCATCTGATAAATTAATCACAATTATCCACAATCCGCGAGTTCCGATAGGCGGCCCATACCGTACACACCTAAGTTCTTATACCTTCTGTATGATAGCGCCGGACATAAGCATAGGAAGTGATCCAAAGTCTCCTCCTCCTCTTCGTCCAAGCAACTTCTACAAAAGTCATTCATCTGTATCCCCAGCCTGCACGTGAGAGTATTGATTCACCTCTCATTTGTCAAGGCGATTACCTTTTACTGAGCGCCAATTTTAGCACTGCCATAGGCCTCCCAGACCTACCCTTTCCGGCTGCATCTGGAGAGTCGTACCGTACCTAGCTAGTTCAGATTATCTGAATGCTGAAATACTCGCTCATCTCATTAAGAGATGATCGGCAATCCAGCGCCACCCGTGACTTCAGACAAACCGCCTCTAGTGACTTGAAGTTTAGTTCACCAGATTTGTCCATTGAGCTCGTCAAGAAAATGGCAACTCGTCAAGAAAACCGAATTAGAAATTTTTTTTTTAGAAATGTCAGAAATAGCAAAACCTAAAATGAGAATGGCAAAAGAAAAAACATGCCTGAAATTTTGTGTCCGGCGAGATAACATATTTTTAACTCCGTCAAGTTGTCATTTTCTTGACAAGCTCAATGGACAAATCTGGTGAATCAAGCTTGACCGCCGCCTGACTGTCCACATAAATTGCGAATCCCTCACGGATACCACATTATGCTTCAACCATGTCACGACTTCCCCGATCGCCACCACTTCAGCCTGGTACACGCTGCAGTAGTCAGGGAGATGAACAGAAATATTAACATTAAGCTTTTCACAGAAGACTCCGGCTCCTACCTTATCGTCTACTTTCGAGACGTCTTTCGGAAGCGTTGATTCCAATCCACACTTGCTGACCCATTTCGTAATGATCAGGAGTGCATTCTGCATAACATCCCTAATCGTATCTAGATATTTGCCTGACACAGACGACCAATAAGGAAATTACTTCTTGGTCACTCCGACTGTGGAGACCATCCCCACGATCAATAAGGAAATTACTTCTTGGTCACTCCGATCAAATTTTACGCAAATTTCTAAGGTGTGTAACGGTATCACATCAGAAATTTGCGTAAAGTGAAGTTATTGTGTAAACCAAGAACCAAACATCCGATCGAAAGCGCCACAAAAATGGAGCAACAATTCCATGGGAACAGTTCGAGGTGGGTGAGATCAAAATGTGTTGGTCAAAATTTTCAGCAAAAATAAGTGGAATTGATAAACTATTTTGTGCTAACCGATACACCAATGGGCAAACGAGAAATTAAAATCACTACTGCGAACCAGATGAAAGAGCGATTCACTTTCTTCGATGACAGCGACAACATTTTGGTGGATGATTTTGATTTAGCAGCGCCAGCACAACCGAGTAATAGAACAAGAGATCTTGCCAGAGCTTAAGAAGCCAGAAAAGATTCCGAAGAGGAAAAACAAGTACGACTCGAGCTAATGCCGAAAGAGTCCCACAACGCAATGATAATTACGGCATGACTAGACTGGTCCGACGATTACTATTGGCATCACGTATGACTTTGGAAAGCTGCTTCTTGTAAATATAATTGAAATATGTACATATATTCGAAAGGCTTAAATTCAGGGTTGCAAAAAAAACCGTTTTTTATTATTTTAAACAAAAAACGTGTTTTTTTTGTTTAAAACGTGTTTTATTTGTTTTAAACATGTTTAGACCAAAAAAAATAAAAACATGTTTAAAACTAGTTTAAAACACGTTTAAAACATGATTAAAACATATTTAAAATTTTAATTATTGTTTCAAGCGTTATTGTTAAACAATATACCTACACAAATCCAGTTTATTCGGAACTATTCTTGAAATTGTGAAGGTTACTGGCCTTTTACGAATTTCGAGGAAGCCCAAATCTGTATATTTGTATTTTATTCTTAATGTTTTATAGTATTTTTACCATAAACGAAATAAGATAGCCAAAGGCAAAACCAACATTACAAAAGCCGCGCAGTTCCAATCGATTATAGGATTTAATGAAAAACACTTATATTAGTATTAGTGATACGTCGCCTTGTACATTGTACATACATGATATAAATTAAATATTCGTATTTCATATATGAATTATATTTATCAAAACCTGCCCTAAAATTTTCTCTTTCTGAATTAACTCGTTTAGTTAGAATATGTTCCTCATCAGTATCGGATGGGCTTGTATTTTGGCCGATTGACATGTATTTGACCTTGAAATGTATATTTTTTATGAAATAAAATTGACTTTTGTATTACATTGTTTTAGAAAAAAAAAATTTTATTAACAAATTCCGCTTAATTTTCACAAGATGACGGTCCAACCGAAAGATTTAAATTCTCCTGTGAATGTATAAATTCACGATCGAACATTTCACCCAAGCTGGAACTTTCACCGCCATCGAATAAATTCTGCGATGACATCACCTGATGACCTATATAGCTATTTGAATCGGTACAATCTAGATACGATGCTAAATCTTCTTCCTTGATATTTGGTGGTTTTTGTATCATTTGCGTGACCCGATCATATTCATGATAGTTCCTTTTGAATTCATCGACTTCATCCCGATTTTTACGAATCATATCGTTTTTATAGTAATTGTACAAGGAGACCAGTGAACATTTTGTTAAATTGAAGTAGGATTTTTCTAGGGTCAAGATACCGATGTTGGTGTCACGTTCTTGAGAGTTGTGCATCATTTGGTGACGAATTTCTTCCATAAAGTTTTTGTAGAATTCGTCAAGCGCATCGACCATTAGCTGGAGAGCTGAATTAGTTGAATTCTTAAAGTTTTTCATTCGAAGTAATCCGGCCGTCGATTTTCGAAGTGATTTTCTTAAGAACTCGCTGGATATTGTTTTGTGAATTGTGGGTTTACCCGTTGTGAAATTGGTGTTGTTCGGCGGTATAAACCATAAGGGTTTTGTGTGTTGTTCCTTAATTAGGTTTACATCGCACGAAGAGTACACCTCTAGGTTTGGTGTGGCATGGCATGTGTTGAAGAAGGGATTTGAACCGGGCTTATAGATTTCGAGCAAATCCATAATGATATGAATCCGATTGATCCATAACTTCGATGGTTTGATAGACGAGGGGATTCGTTCCAGACGTCCTACAATCATAATCATATTAATAGTGTTACAAAAAAACGGCTAAAATATTTACGTTTTTGTCGGAACTTTGTGTTTCTTGGCACAACTTTCTGCATCATTTTCGGTTCCATCAAATCCGTTTGCTTCTAGGAATCCATTTTCACATGGTGGTTTCTTTTTTGGCTTGTCCCATTTACTGTCGAAATATTCACCCCAATGCTGTTTATTCATATTTAACTCGGTTAATTGTACAAAATTCAATAATGGCTTTGTCGAATAAAATTGTAAACAAGCTGCTGACTGACGTATCGAAATGTCATAATTTAACGAGGGTTGAACAAATTTTGTAGCACAATTTCGATATAGAATTTTTTTTTTTTGTTTCGAAGAGTTTAATTTCGAAAATCGGTTATTTTTGTTTTTAAACGCCATTTGCCAAAATGGGTTTTACAGTTATAAATACGTAATTACAAAGTGAAGAACTAGAAAAAGCTTGTGAAAATTACTCAAGAAAAACAGGAATAGGGAAATCTAAACTTAAATAATTTTAACTAGCTAAACCAAAGTGAAACTTTTGTGTGAATATACATACTCGTAAAGGCAATATATCCGGTAAGTTTGTTTCAATAGATTTTTTTTAAATGCAATAAATGGCCAATACTTAGTAAAATTCATTCTATCGAAATCATCCAATAACTTTAGCTGCAATTGCTTACTATACTTCCAAATACCAAAGAACTCATGAATTTTCGAAGTTTTTATTGTACTGAAAATGCAATTGCAGTGTTACAACTTACAATATATAAATTCAAATTCACATACTGCGCCAATTCAAGGTGACACAATTCGTAAGTTGACCCTTTATGTCCGTGGCGCTACAAATTAGTTTTGAACATTTGCGAGCGATGCATATTATGTAGTTTAACAATATTCAAAGAAGCAGCCGATTAAAGAGGGTTGTTAGATTCTGATAAAAATGAAACAAATTTGGTTCATGATGATTAGGCTACGTATTATATGTGTTGTATTCTGTACTAATTAATATTCTTTAATTCTTGGACAACTTTATATATAGATTGTGATCTTTATTTATTCACTCTGATCCAATAGCTATCCAATAAAAGAAACTTGGGCGTATCCAGCGGGCTTAGGCCTCACTAAAAAATTTAGACTTTTCAAAAATGTAGAATAATCTCATTTGTAGATTGTCTACACCCGCTGGATGAATTGTAGATTTACATAATTTGGGTTCATAATTTTTTGTGTTATGGTTTTCCAGTTGCAAGAAAGAAAAACCGAGTGAAAAACAAGCGAAACTATGACGGACACACACAGCATTCACAATGCAAAAACTTTTTACTTTTGACTTACAGGTTTGTATGAATTTCCAACATAACGAGCAAAAATTTTTATTCGTCAAGTTGGAAATTCATACAAACCTGTAAATAAAAAGTAAAAAGAAAAACTTTTTACTTTTGCCTTCCAGGTTTGTATGATTTTCCAATTTGACGAATAAAAATGTTTGCTCGTTATGTTGGAAATTCATACAAACCTGTAAATCAAAAGTAAAAAGTTTTTGCATTGTGAATGCTGTGTATGACGGAATCACTTGTGTTTTTTGTGTTATGGTTTTCCAGTTGCAAGAAAGAAAAACCGAGTGAAAAACAAGCGAAACTATGACGGACACACACAGCATTCACAATGCAAAAACTTTTTACTTTTGACTTACAGGTTTGTATGAATTTCCAACATAACGAGCAAAAATTTTTATTCGTCAAGTTGGAAATTCATACAAACCTGTAAATAAAAAGTAAAAAGAAAAACTTTTTACTTTTGCCTTCCAGGTTTGTATGATTTTCCAATTTGACGAATAAAAATGTTTGCTCGTTATGTTGGAAATTCATACAAACCTGTAAATCAAAAGTAAAAAGTTTTTGCATTGTGAATGCTGTGTATGACGGAATCACTTGTGTTTTTTGTGTTATGGTTTTCCAGTTGCAAGAAAGAAAAACCGAGTGAAAAACAAGCGAAACTATGACGGACACACACAGCATTCACAATGCAAAAACTTTTTACTTTTGACTTACAGGTTTGTATGAATTTCCAACATAACGAGCAAAAATTTTTATTCGTCAAGTTGGAAATTCATACAAACCTGTAAATAAAAAGTAAAAAGAAAAACTTTTTACTTTTGCCTTCCAGGTTTGTATGATTTTCCAATTTGACGAATAAAAATGTTTGCTCGTTATGTTGGAAATTCATACAAACCTGTAAATCAAAAGTAAAAAGTTTTTGCATTGTGAATGCTGTGTATGACGGAATCACTTGTGTTTTTTGTGTTATGGTTTTCCAGTTGCAAGAAAGAAAAACCGAGTGAAAAACAAGCGAAACTATGACGGACACACACAGCATTCACAATGCAAAAACTTTTTACTTTTGACTTACAGGTTTGTATGAATTTCCAACATAACGAGCAAAAATTTTTATTCGTCAAGTTGGAAATTCATACAAACCTGTAAATAAAAAGTAAAAAGAAAAACTTTTTACTTTTGCCTTCCAGGTTTGTATGATTTTCCAATTTGACGAATAAAAATGTTTGCTCGTTATGTTGGAAATTCATACAAACCTGTAAATCAAAAGTAAAAAGTTTTTGCATTGTGAATGCTGTGTATGACGGAATCACTTGTGTTTTTTGTGTTATGGTTTTCCAGTTGCAAGAAAGAAAAACCGAGTGAAAAACAAGCGAAACTATGACGGACACACACAGCATTCACAATGCAAAAACTTTTTACTTTTGACTTACAGGTTTGTATGAATTTCCAACATAACGAGCAAAAATTTTTATTCGTCAAGTTGGAAATTCATAAAAACCTGTAAATAAAAAGTAAAAAGAAAAACTTTTTACTTTTGCCTTCCAGGTTTGTATGATTTTCCAATTTGACGAATAAAAATGTTTGCTCGTTATGTTGGAAATTCATACAAACCTGTAAATCAAAAGTAAAAAGTTTTTGCATTGTGAATGCTGTGTATGACGGAATCACTTGTGTTTTTTGTGTTATGGTTTTCCAGTTGCAAGAAAGAAAAACCGAGTGAAAAACAAGCGAAACTATGACGGACACACACAGCATTCACAATGCAAAAACTTTTTACTTTTGACTTACAGGTTTGTATGAATTTCCAACATAACGAGCAAAAATTTTTATTCGTCAAGTTGGAAATTCATAAAAACCTGTAAATAAAAAGTAAAAAGAAAAACTTTTTACTTTTGCCTTCCAGGTTTGTATGATTTTCCAATTTGACGAATAAAAATGTTTGCTCGTTATGTTGGAAATTCATACAAACCTGTAAATCAAAAGTAAAAAGTTTTTGCATTGTGAATGCTGTGTATGACGGAATCACTTGTGTTTTTTGTGTTATGGTTTTCCAGTTGCAAGAAAAAAAAACCGAGTGAAAAACAAGCGAAACTATGACGGACACACACAGCATTCACAATGCAAAAACTTTTTACTTTTGACTTACAGGTTTGTATGAATTTCCAACATAACGAGCAAAAATTTTTATTCGTCAAGTTGGAAATTCATACAAACCTGTAAATAAAAAGTAAAAAGAAAAACTTTTTACTTTTGCCTTCCAGGTTTGTATGATTTTCCAATTTGACGAATAAAAATGTTTGCTCGTTATGTTGGAAATTCATACAAACCTGTAAATCAAAAGTAAAAAGTTTTTGCATTGTGAATGCTGTGTATGACGGAATCACTTGTGTTTTTTGTGTTATGGTTTTCCAGTTGCAAGAAAGAAAAACCGAGTGAAAAACAAGCGAAACTATGACGGACACACACAGCATTCACAATGCAAAAACTTTTTACTTTTGACTTACAGGTTTGTATGAATTTCCAACATAACGAGCAAAAATTTTTATTCGTCAAGTTGGAAATTCATACAAACCTGTAAATAAAAAGTAAAAAGAAAAACTTTTTACTTTTGCCTTCCAGGTTTGTATGATTTTCCAATTTGACGAATAAAAATGTTTGCTCGTTATGTTGGAAATTCATACAAACCTGTAAATCAAAAGTAAAAAGTTTTTGCATTGTGAATGCTGTTTATGACGGAATCACTTGTGTTTTTTGTGTTATGGTTTTCCAGTTGCAAGAAAGAAAAACCGAGTGAAAAACAAGCGAAACTATGACGGACACACACAGCATTCACAATGCAAAAACTTTTTACTTTTGACTTACAGGTTTGTATGAATTTCCAACATAACGAGCAAAAATTTTTATTCGTCAAGTTGGAAATTCATAAAAACCTGTAAATAAAAAGTAAAAAGAAAAACTTTTTACTTTTGCCTTCCAGGTTTGTATGATTTTCCAATTTGACGAATAAAAATGTTTGCTCGTTATGTTGGAAATTCATACAAACCTGTAAATCAAAAGTAAAAAGTTTTTGCATTGTGAATGCTGTGTATGACGGAATCACTTGTGTTTTTTGTGTTATGGTTTTCCAGTTGCAAGAAAAAAAAACCGAGTGAAAAACAAGCGAAACTATGACGGACACACACAGCATTCACAATGCAAAAACTTTTTACTTTTGACTTACAGGTTTGTATGAATTTCCAACATAACGAGCAAAAATTTTTATTCGTCAAGTTGGAAATTCATACAAACCTGTAAATAAAAAGTAAAAAGAAAAACTTTTTACTTTTGCCTTCCAGGTTTGTATGATTTTCCAATTTGACGAATAAAAATGTTTGCTCGTTATGTTGGAAATTCATACAAACCTGTAAATCAAAAGTAAAAAGTTTTTGCATTGTGAATGCTGTGTATGACGGAATCACTTGTGTTTTTTGTGTTATGGTTTTCCAGTTGCAAGAAAGAAAAACCGAGTGAAAAACAAGCGAAACTATGACGGACACACACAGCATTCACAATGCAAAAACTTTTTACTTTTGACTTACAGGTTTGTATGAATTTCCAACATAACGAGCAAAAATTTTTATTCGTCAAGTTGGAAATTCATACAAACCTGTAAATAAAAAGTAAAAAGAAAAACTTTTTACTTTTGCCTTCCAGGTTTGTATGATTTTCCAATTTGACGAATAAAAATGTTTGCTCGTTATGTTGGAAATTCATACAAACCTGTAAATCAAAAGTAAAAAGTTTTTGCATTGTGAATGCTGTTTATGACGGAATCACTTGTGTTTTTTGTGTTATGGTTTTCCAGTTGCAAGAAAGAAAAACCGAGTGAAAAACAAGCGAAACTATGACGGACACACACAGCATTCACAATGCAAAAACTTTTTACTTTTGACTTACAGGTTTGTATGAATTTCCAACATAACGAGCAAAAATTTTTATTCGTCAAGTTGGAAATTCATAAAAACCTGTAAATAAAAAGTAAAAAGAAAAACTTTTTACTTTTGCCTTCCAGGTTTGTATGATTTTCCAATTTGACGAATAAAAATGTTTGCTCGTTATGTTGGAAATTCATACAAACCTGTAAATCAAAAGTAAAAAAGTTTTTGCATTGTGAATGCTTTGTATGACGGAATCACTTGTTTTAAATTTAGCACCTGTTAGTTAATAAATAGAGGGTGAAATTACGCAACGAAAATCAGACTTTAAAGCCTCCTTTATAAAAGTGTAAAAGTGTGAAATGTTAAAATTTCTTACCTTTTCCAACATATCTAATCCATGAAAGCATTAAGTAAGAGAAAATAAACATTTTTTTCATATAAAATACTCGCCAATTAAATATCGAGCGCAACACTTACAATGTGTAACCTGTCCACCAATTGGATCTCCTTTAAAATCAAATTCAATATCAAAAAATTTTCCAAATCGACTTGAATTCGTATTTTTTATAGTTGTCGCATTTCCCAGCGCCTCCAGCAGTACATCAACTTGTGAAATTTTCTCCTTAATCCGTAACAACTCGAGATTATCAACACCCGCATTATTTAAACTCAAAGTCGATGATTTTGTGAGCGATTGTGATTTAATGAGACACGGTGAACCACCGCCACCTCCACCAACCGTAATTTTTGATTTTTTCGATATTATTGGATTGCGTGTCGCATTATACAATTTTGTAATAATATTACAATTACATTCGATGATATTTGTTGTGCTTTTATTATTAGTACTACTATTTAATAGGTTGGGATTACTGCGTTTTATTGCAGTCGAGGCAGATGATTGTGGTGACATTGTCGATGAAGATGATAGCATTTGGTGTCGTTTCGAAATATGTTTGTTATACGCGGATACCGATGACGATGAAGACGATGACAAGGGCTGTTCATTTAATTTATTATTTTCATCATTATTGCTACTGTTACTAGAATTTTGTTGCTTGAGATGAGTATGATGTTGACATATTGTATTATGTTTACGTGATCCTGTTGTTCCCGATAACAATAGAGATGATGACGACGATGATGATAAATCAAACTTTATATTATTATGTTTGGTACATGATGTTAAGGATTGTGAATGTCCTAGAAGAAATAATTAAATTTGGATGTTCAATAAATAGATTGAGACCCGTAAATCGAATCGAATTGATGACGTATTTTTATGTCTTACCAATTGGTTTGGGATGTGAGGATGGTTTCTTCATTGGATGTTTTGAACACTTACTTGATTGAGTTGCTGCTAAATTTTCGGAACTGCTATGATGCGAAAAATCAAATTCTACCGTTTTTTCGTGTGAACATTTATTACGGAAAGATCCATTATTGCAGGCGGTTGTCGACGGAAGGCTACCGCCTGCACTACCAATAACCAAACATCCGGTTTTTTCTATTGTCGAATTACTACTTGTACTTAATGTAGTGGTCATCGTGTGCTTTGGCGTTGACGTTATAGAATTGGGTTGGGATTTTGATATCGTTTTTGTGTTCGCAAATGAATTTGAGCTTCTTTGACGTGGTAATTTTGGCACTTTGGATTTTACATTTTCAGCCACTTGTGTTAAAAAATGGATACACATACGAGACGTTTCCGTTTTACCGGCGCCACTCTCACCCGACATAATAATACATTGATCCTCATTGTAATTTTGAAGCCATTGGTATGCTGAGTTTGCAACAGCATATCTGAAATAAGGGCACATAATTTGTTAACAGAACTGTTGATACATCAAACCAATAATATTCACATGTGAGGTGGCAACTGAAAGAAACTTCTGGTCGAATATGTTTTAATTAAGTCTGGCGTGTACAGTAACAGTGGTTTGTACGGATTAACCGATACCAAATACGTTCCAATGTAGGTCTGTGGAATATAAGATTGGAGCAATATTATTCCTTGCCTACAACTAAATTAACCAATCAAATCGTACATATATCTGATCCCGTTTATAACGCTGATGTATATTCCCGATAAATGCATCTTCAGACGTATTTTCCAATAATACGGAATCCCAACTACCGATTTCGTGCTCCGAACTCTGCATTTTTCTCTGACACAAATGACCGCACCAAATATAATCGAATTTTCATACCAACTCTTTGCATATGATACAAAACTAAACTCTATATTATGCTAAATTTTAAATTATGTTAACATTTTGATTTTACACAGATGTTTTCGATCCTTTTATCACTTTTTTTTGCCTAATTTCCTGTTGTGGGGTCGTGTTGTCTCAAGAAACTTGGAAATCACATTGCAGCTATATATAACTAGGAGATGTAAATGCGGGGTTTAAGATTTAAGCTTTTCACAACTTTATGATAATTACTAAACTATTTAAATTACACTGATTGCAAATAGTGCAAATTTTTTATTGATAAAATAAAAATTTTGCGGTATTATGGATAAGTTGACAGCCATTTATGGATCTATAAAAATTTTGACAGAAGTGCAAAAAAAAAAAACTGAACGAGGAATTATTTTAACGAAACTGGCCGAATATAGCCGATTACTAAATAAAAAAAAATAAAAAAATAGATTCGACCTTTATTTTGACATCTACATATTTTGACATTTCACAAATGTGAGGTTAAGTGTTGTGAATTAATTTTCTTGTGCCTAGCAATTAATTATGTCGTCCGCTGTGCTGAATAATATTATTAAAAATGTATGTACATACTCGTTTGTAAGCCCATATCATCTATTAAATCGTTCGAATATATTTTTAGGTGACATTAAATAAAAGTAGGCTACTACTAAATGTTGCCCCATTGCATACAACAGCTGCATGCCAAAAAGTTCAAGCGGGACGATATAAAATCACACCAAAAGGTGATCGGCCGCTAACATATGAAATGGCAAATCCACCACATTTCATTGCACATCGTAAATCATGGAATTCGTGGGACACATCAAATTTGAAAGGCGGTTTACGATCGGCTGAGACCGCGGTCGAAGATGTTTTTATACGAAAATTTATTACAGGCACCTGGCATTCACTGGTGTGTTCCGAAGTTATTATTAAGCGACAATTTAATCATGTACGTGTGGCTGCGATAATTCGTCAGGCAGTGCCCGCAAGGAAAATGTACTTTTTGATTGGGTATACTGAGGAGTTGTTAGCCCATTGGTTACAGTGTCCGGTTACTTTGGAATTGCAAACGGTGACCGATCGGAAAGATGTTATATTTAAATATATTTAAGATATATCAATTATGTAGTGCTAATTTTGAATAAATAGATATAAATTAAACATGCTTATGGCAATTATTTGAATTTTATACGCCTAATTATCACATTGAACCATTTAGAACTTTCATTTAGTCAAATATCTTTTATTTATTTAGATTAACACAAATTTAGCCAAATAACCTCCAGTTTATTGCACATTTTAAACTTTTTAACGTTTTTCGGAATTCAAAAATTAACTCCGAATAGTACGTCTATTATTCAACAGATGGCACGCAAATTATAATTTATCAATGGGGCATGCTTTTAGTAAAACTATTTACCGCTTTTTCTAATGGCAGTTCAGTCTGTCAAGGCTAGAATGACGATGGCCATTAGTGTTTTGTATATTTTTTGTATTGTTCAGTTTTATTACGAAACCATTCTTATATTTTAAAACATAATTTCTGGTTGTGTCAATAAAAGTAGAAATTGCAAATAAATAAAATATAGATAAACTTTTACTTTATTATGAAAATCGATATAAAATCGGAAATCAAAACAACCATATAAACCAATCCGAACCATTTCGTTAACTGTAGCAGAATTATCGACTGTATCTTTATCCAACTCTTTAGTTTCTGAAGATGAGGTTGCCTAAAATTGATCAAAAAACCATATACTTACTTATTAAATACTAAAGTTTTAATTAAACATTGTCTAATTGTTAGTAAAGTACAAACTACCTGTGTTGATGATGATTTTTGTAATAGAACTACTTGAGATTTGTGATGCATCTAATACTTCTGACATTATCTATTCTTGACATTATTTTGGCATACCGTTCCTCCCGAACAATTGCTTTTTAGCTGGTTGCCTCGATAGTGGTCAAACTTTCAAATTTTCTCAGTGGAATATTGTTTCTTGGAATTGATCCAGACTTGAAAATTTTATTATTGTCTCTTAATAATATAAACGTATTAAAATGTTATGACTTACTTCTGATTTTTTAAATTTGATTGACTTGGAAAACGGTGGAATTTTATTTGAGAACATTTCAAAAATTTCAAAGCACATAACATTTTGTAACGATGCCGCTTGATCTTAAAATGCCAAGTTTTCAATTAAAAACACTAAATCAATTATTTTAACTTTCTAATATAGAAATTGATTATTTACTTTTTATATTTATGCACTGTGCTCGAACTAATATGACCTCTTAATAGTTTATAATATTAAAAACAAAACACTTAAAAATATTCACCATATATTTCTATACAAATCGAAACATCAATCTATTTTCTAGACTTGACCGACAGTAGTGCCATCTGGTGGTTGAAAGCTGTAACAATTTCATTTTGCATGCCCTATTGTTTGAATCATTGTGGTTCGTTGACGGCAACAATTGTTTTGCAAGCGCTGTGACTTGTGAAGGCTTCTTCGCGTCTATCTGTTGTCTGTTTGGACGTCGAACGTCGTGCTCTGCATCTTGTAGACTTCTGGCCATTTTCAAAAGGCGTAGATGATAACAAAATACCAGAAGCCGTTGACTGGACCAGCGAAGTCGACGTGCAATGGCGACCATGGCGCTTCTAAAATCGGCCACGACTGCAGTGTAGCTTTGATCGGTGTAAACGCATTCGTTGCGCAACTCACACAGTTTCGAACTGTCTTCTCGATGTCGTCTCGAGACTTTCTGCCGAGCTAATGGCTTCATGCGCTCAGTGACAGGATGACTTTAGCCTCAGCGTCAGGAATTTGCTCTCGTTTGCGTAGCCAACCCTTCTTAATGAACCTTGTGGTTACCTTCAACATCTCGTCTCGACTTGTTTCGTACGAATAGCTGCGAAGGTTATTGTCAGCTTTCGATGGCAAAGCAACCTAGTGAGCCTCTTTGCGGTAGTTTTGCTTCTGCTGCTGTGAATGAGCGTGCGGCATGCGTTCTCCTGAATACGGCTTAAAATTTTGCACAGATTCTTGTCGTGGTTGTTTTGATCGGTTCTTCCCACAATGAAGTCGTCGAAGGACGGAAAAGCACCCTTTATTGCTCCGCTCATCATGCTGCTCACACGTCTTTGGAAGATTCCCGGTGCTGGCTTGACCCCTACTTAGCTGCAACCGATTGACTTGGAAAAGTCCGCAATGAGTGTTGATGGTTATAAACTGCTTTGAGTCATCGTCGAGCTCGATTTGAAGGAAAGCGTCTGAGAAGTCGATTTTACTGAAGATTTTGAATAGCGATAGCTGAGCAAAAATCTCGTCAGGCGTTGACAGTAGAAATTGTTCCGGTCCGAGCGAATCATTTAAGCCAGTTGAGTAGTCGGCACAAATTCTAACGACTCCATCCTTCTTCCTGTCAACGACGATTGGTGCGGCGTATGGTGAATATCGTATGGGGCTTATCACGTTCAAGAGCTGCAACCGTTTGATTTCGTTCTAGATAGGCTCCATAGCGGCAAACGGTACTGAACGGAAAATTGGTTTCATGTCCAATTTTTCCGTTGATTTGTGTGTGGATTTCTGACGACCTTGCTGTTGCTGTCCCTCTTTCTTTCTGAATATTTGCATCACTTCGTTTTTCGGTGTTGAATTGAAGAGTTATTGGACCATGAATTTTTCGTCCTTGAGACACGACAACCGCTTTGCTAACTGGCAGACATCGTTCAGCTTCAATCTAGGCGTTGTATCTGGATTGGCTGCTGCTGCACGGGTTATTTCGACTTCCTCGAGCTTAATGAGGAGCTTTTCGAGAGCGAGGGAGTCTTCAGCTCCGGTGAGTGCTTTGGCTTGCGAAATCGTCCCGACTTTCTCCTGAACCTTTAACGATGCTCATTCAAACACTTCCAGCGGAGTGTGCGAAAACCGATTCTTTCCGCCCGAACATATTTTTTAGCTCCTTAACTGATTTCTCGAAGGTGATGGTTTGTATACAGTCTCCGGCAGCCGGCAGGATGCGGTCAGCGAAACGTGGGTACTCCGAGGTTGAAAACTTCTCAGTGAGCAAACTCACCCGCTGGCGCGGACCATCAATGTCTGTGCCTTCTCTGTGAAGATGTGCTCGTAGAGAGCGTACCAGCGGTCGAACGTTCCACCGTCCTCCGGGCAGTAGTCGAATTTTTCCATTCGATCGGACAAGTACTTGTGTGTTTGGCCGCTGCTGGTCGGTAAACTGCATCCGCTGGATTGGCTGGATCTGCCGGCGGAGCGTTTCGCTGCTGAACCATTTGTTGCATGAATGCTGCCATTTGTCGTTGGGTTTCAGCCTGTGCTGCCATTTGTCGTTGTTGGGATTCAGCCTGAGCTTCCATCAACCGTTTGATGAGCTCTTCCATGATGCCGAGGTTATGCTCACTTACGGCGTACACAAGAGCGTCACCATCCTTATTTTTATATTTAAAGTTAGGCATTTTATTTCCACGAGTATCTAAATGAAAATCGCCTCTTTACCCAGCTTACGACAGGAAGGCTAAACAAAACTGCAGGGCGCCTGGTATCCAGAGTCCGCATATTTCGGACTGATTAACCTATCAGCCATTCATCCACCGGCATATGCTGTTCCACCTTAGATTAAGAGTTTTTGTCAAGGATTTCTCTTTCAGCGCCGTACTTTAGCCTGTGCCAAAAGGCCACATTCTGCCTAATGGTATCAGTTACCAGTGGTTGCCACGAGAAGGCAGCACGAACACTTGCGAATTGTGATCAGGTTACTCCTTACACAATCGTATCCATCACACCAGCTGCCTAAAACATGACCAGAACAGCTCACGTGATGCGCACCCTACTGAAAGGTTACGGAGCTAGTAGAGTACTCCACTCATCTTTGGTGCCCTACTCCCTTCAATAGACGCCAAACTGTCATGTTGAATTGTAAGACGTGAGTTGTTTACAAATACGACAGTCACACATACAAATACGCCCAATAAGGACAACGGTGACACAGTTAACAATAATAGGATTCCCAACTGTGAAAATCAACCCGATGCATACATAGGCCGCGTGACTTTCAAACCGCCATAGCCACTTTACGCACAAAATTCATGCAGTGTGTTTCTGTATTTTGGACCAACTATTCAATGTCGCTGGAATTATCTCGGAGACTGCGAAACAAGGAAGGTATCGCGTATACTGCGTTCCGCGAGGAGGTAGTGCACGTGCTCGGTGAATCAAAGAAGACAAAAATGAACAATGTCCTACGCACGGATTGTTCCTAGATGACAAAAAAATCTCACAGCTGATGAGCGAATTCAAATTAAACGCCGACAGTGAGTTCAGTGAGAAAACATTATAGCAGTTGTGGCTGTCGCGTTTACCCCAACAAGTCCAGATGGTTTTGACTCCGTTGGAGAATGACATGGACCTGAAGACGTTAGCCGAATGGGCAGATGCCCTTATGGAAACAATCTCACATACTCGATTAAATGCAATCGGGAGTATTCCGACACAGGAAAAACCCACAAGCTCAGCCAGCAACCCACAAAATTTCGAGGAGATATGGCTGGGTCCCGCATCAGTTTAATAAATGAAGTAAAGCAATTGATCACAGCCGGAGGTAGCCATTCGCAAGAGTCGCGATCTCTTTCGCGAGATAACTCGAGAAATCGGAGGCATTTCAATCGTTCAGGGTCCCAGCAATAAATTAAAACCAGGTTCGGATGCATGTTACTATCACGAGAAATTCAGTGATAGCGCACGCAGATGCGCAGAAAACTTTACGCAGCTAACGGCAGACCGGTCCCCGCATATGGTACCCAATTATTAAAGTTGGATGTCGGATTGCGTTGCGAATTCCGTTGGGAATTTGTTATTTCGGATGTCACGACTCCGATTTTGGGAGCCGATTGTTTGAAATTCACGGGCCTCATCGTGGTCATGCGAGGACGCAAGATCGTCGATCCGGTGACTTCACTATCTGCTACGGGCATACCAACACATATGAAGACATCAAGTCTGTTATTTATCATTTTTGATAAACAAATCCAGAATTTAATCAGAATGTTCCCGGAGATCACAAGCCGTTCATTAGGTAGCACTACGGTCAAACACAACGTTACGCACCATTTGGAAACAACAGGCAAGTCAATTTACGCAAAAGCGCGTCGTTTGGCGCCTGATAAGTTCAAAATAGCGAGGACAGAGTTCGAACACATGATAGCATAGAGTGTTTGTCGTCCGAGTAATAGGCCGTGGGCGAGCTCCGTTCGCTTGGTGTTAAAAAAATGGAGGCTGGAGGAAATACCGAATATACAGGACTTTTCGTATCACCTCGCAGGTTATACAATATTTTCGACTATCAAACTTGTTGAAGCGGACCATCAAATCCCGATCGAACCATCAGATGTTCGTAAGACAGCCATCCCCATATCCTTCGGTCTTTTTGAATTCACAAAAATGACATTCGGCCTAAGAAATGCAGCTCAGGCTTTTCAAAGACTGATGCATTCTGT
The DNA here is from genome assembly GCA_963556165.1 of Tipula helvola. Taxonomy (NCBI): domain Eukaryota; kingdom Metazoa; phylum Arthropoda; class Insecta; order Diptera; family Tipulidae; genus Tipula; species Tipula helvola. Next base: position 301,754,693 of record OY744483.1, on the reverse strand, counting down.
ATTATCCGGCCTCAATTTCTGTTTTGTCTACTTAGATGACATTCTGGTTGCATTCAAGACTTCCGAAGAACATCTTGAACATCTCAAGATTGTTTTTCAAAAATTATCCGAGCATGGTTTAATCATCGATTCGGACAAATGCAATCAAATTCCTAGGTCATCTAATCAAAGAACAAGGCATTCTTCCTCTTCCAAAACACCAATTAACTGGACTTCGGCATATACAGACGCCTTCAATAGTTGCAAGGAGAAACTATGTCGCGCGATGCTACTTGCGCACCCAATTCCCGTGACAGGGTGTTCGCGGCGTTCCACGGAATCAAACATTTTCGAACCATAAACCCTTGGTTTACGCCTTTTACCAAAATCCAGAACAAACCAATGATGCAGAAGTTCGAGAACTTTTGCATGATAACAACATGTCGACTAAACTCAAGCAAGTTTCAATAATGTTTAATTCTGATAAACAAATTTTTTGTGACATTTCGAATCATTTCACAACTTTTCACATCCTGGAATCCAAGCTACCACAAACATTTTAACGAAAAACGTTGTTTGAATTCCGTTCAAGAATTCGAAAAAACTTACTCAACCAATGTGTACAATGCCAAAAGTCGAAGGTTTCAAGGCATACCAAATCACCTCTCCTTTACTGCTTTCTGGTAATCACCGTTACTGCGTTACGCTAATCGATCATTACACACGTTGGCTGGATGAGAATCACCTTTGATTCATACAGCTGCCGGATGCAATGCAGCCGAACATCGATGTATTTGGTCCACTGATGCAATTTGGAATTCTTAACCGAATTGCACTCTGATTGTCGACGTAGAGTATTGGTGGGCTCTCTTGAACGCAGCCCACATCATGTAGTAACTGGTGTAATCACACCGCTTGCTTCGCGCCCTCGCACGCTGCCATGAATTCTGCTTCGATAGTGGAAAGGGCCACTGTCTTCTGCCGACGACTCTTCCATGTGACAAAGCCCTCGCCCACAGCAAATGCATAGCCGGCGTGTCAACATTGCGTGCAACGATCCAGAAAACCGATTCCTCTGCCGGCCGTTTTATTCAAATATCGAAGAATACGCTTGACAGCCGAAACATGGGGTTGTTTTGGATTGTCCAAATATTTGCTTACTTCTCCCACTGCATATGAAATGTCTGGTCTGGTCACAATAGCGGCAAACATCAGCGATCCAATCGCTGGCCGATACGGGAAGTCGGCCTGCCCACTTCGCACAGTTTGGTCAATATGACATTGCTGTCGGCTGGAGTCGAAATGTGCTTCGAATCCTGCATGTTGAACTTTTCGACGAATTTCTTGATGTATGCATTCTGAATGATGAAAATTGTCTTCTTCTCTCTGTTTCGATGCGTCGAATGACCAACGCTGCCTTGTGTCATCTTGAAATTATCTGATAGATAATTCATCACTGTCTCAATCGTGTTTTTGCATTTCGACAGAATCAATCCGTCCACGTACAATAATAACACGGCTCTCACACCATTAATATGGCTGCTTCACACACATGGATCTGCCTTCCAGTGCACTATGTTTAAATCACTGAGGAACTTCGTGAATTTTTTGTTCCACACTCTGGATGCTTGCCTCCATGAAAATCTCTTCGTCCGTCACCGTTCAAAAACACAGTCTTCACGTCGAACTGCATCATCTCCAGATCTTCTGCTGCGGCAATCGATATGGTGGTCCGAATGCAATCGTATCGAACCACTGGTGAAAACGTTTGACCATAATGAACTCCTTCTCGTTATGAAAAACCTTTTGCGACGTTACGGTTCTTCGAATATTTCACCAGCTCCCATGTCGAATTCTTCTTCAGTGATTGCATCCTTCATCACATCTCGCCATTTAGCAGCTTCTTCGGAATTTAGCCCTTCTTCATACGCGTTTGGCTCAAACACGACAGCTGAATATCCCCTCACTATCATTCGATCTGGTTGTTCACCTTCTTACGCAAATTATAACGTTCATTATTGCGTACTTTCTCGATTTCATCCTCATCGTTATCTGCTGTCAACGTGATATCGTTTGTATCAAGGAATTCATTATCAGGCATGGACGATGTGTTATGTCCAATTTTCAGACGTGCCGATACACTGCAGATACTGTTCCATGATTGGCTGCTTTTCTTTCGTTCGTTGCTCGGCCGACGATTTCTGGATCGACACTTGCTTCTTGACATCATGATTCACATCTTTCTCATTCAGTTTTACGTTGCAGCTCACAATGATCTTCTGTGTGTCTGACCTTCTTTGCCTTGACGTCCCATTTCTTACGTCCACATTGCTTTTGTATTTGAACAAAGCACTCGCTGCCAAAAATGCGCACATGACCCATTTCTGGTTTCACACAAAATCAGTTCTCGTACGGAGTTGCGATCGGACATTTCTTATTCGACGATCTGTTGAAGATATACACTGCTGTTCGTACTGCTTCTGGCATAAACGCTTCTGCAAACCGCTAGAAAGCAACATCGTGTGGGCGCATTACACACCCATTTTGCTCAGGAGTGTACGATACGATTCGCTCAACTGTCACTTCAGATTTTTCCGCACACCTCAGATTTGCTGGCCAGTAGATACCCTTACTTAAAACTCGTTGCCTCGTCCTTGATCAGAAGAAAATATCACATTTCGCTTATGCCCAATTCCTCCATTGGTCCACAGAGATCGGCATGCAAATATTCGCCCTTTGCAGCCACTCGTTCTTGCGCTGAGGACATGGCAGCCCTCACAGAAAAATTTCGCTTATGCCTTCAATCAAATTCTGGTTGCACATACGCTTTATTGTGCCCACATTCAGATGTCCCAATCGATGATGCAATGGCTCAAGCGTGACAGTCGCAGAATTTGCACGCTCACCGATTCTCTGTCGAAACACCACTCTCAATTGGTTGCAGTCATTTCTCATGCCAACAGCATACATGATTCCAACAGCATCCATCTGTTTGCAACCATCATGGGTTATCATTATCTCAAAACCCTTCGATGTGGCCGATGCCGTCGAGAATAAATTCTGCTTCAGCTCAGGAACATGTTGTACGTTCTTCAGGTGTCTCTTCTCCCACACACCGTTTACCTTGGCTTCGATTAGAATTGTGCGGGTGCCACGAATCGGTAGAAGAAGGCCTTTGCGATTTGGATAAACCACTCCGACATGTACCTTTTGTAATCAACGAACCATTGGATGCGAGAAGGCATACTGTGGCAAATGCAGCATCACTATCGCCCTTCTTACTTTTGTACGATTTGTTACTACGCTTCGGACATTCTCTCTTCCAATGTCGAACTTCATGACATTTATTGCATTTTGTTTTCCTTTTTAGCTCATCAAGCGACGTTGACTGCTTCTTGCTGGTTTGCTGCTGCTTCGACTTGAATGTTACACTGAAAGCAGCATCCGCAAAAAGCAGCACGTGATACACTTTATTCATTTGGTCCTCCTCCAGTTGCAATCGTGCAAGTAAACTGTCCAACGTTCTGGCTTCTTTGATGTTGTACCAGACCATCTTGAAATTGCGATATTTCGTCGTCAAACTGCTGATGATGCGCACCATTTTGATGTTCTCTAATAATTTTTCACTTTGGTCTTCGATTTCATGTGCTATTCGGCTCACTTTTGACACATATGCCAAGACTGATTCGTTATCAGCCATCTTAAATGAAAAATAATCCTCATATAGGTTCAAGATACTCACCTCACTGCGTTTCTCATGAATGCTGGCCAATTTATCTGAAATTTCCTTCGCTGATTGAAACAATAGTACAATACAGGCAACGAATTATCGCACAGCAAGTGCAGCTGGTCGGGCATAAAATAGATTTGGAATCGGATAGTGTATGGAGTGGCTTCTAAACTTTATACCCAACCTTCTTGCTCAATACCTTCATACTTACCAGTTTGTTCATCATTTTGCAAGAGGTGTAGCTTGGCTTTTAGAGGAACATCGAAGGTCAATCCACGTTCAATACATTCCCGAGGTGTGTATTGGGGAAGCTCTAGGTTATAATCGATAAATTCCAAAATATAAATAGAGAGGCCATATATGCTTGCAAGTCGACTCGAATTTACTTGAAAATTTGTGAGCGGGCACGAACAAACAAGTAAACGAAACAAAAAAAAAACAAAAAAATCTGAAAACAAGTTAGCCGAACAATTATTTGTTTTTTATTTTTTTTATTTTAACGGACAAACACAAATAAAACGTCGTTTATTTCAAATTTTAAATTTTTCCGTTTTGATATAGAGTCTTTCGGAATCCAAAACCTAATTCCGAAAAATTTTCCATTGTATAAGTCCATCTATTATTCAACAGATGTCACAATATACAATTTACGTTTTCTAATTTATACAACTGTCTCATTTCTATTTTACGTTTTTACCTCGTTTTTAATGTTAAAAAGAGACAAAGCAATCGAAATCATTTTTTTTTTAGTAGTAAATTTTTTTTTCGCAAAATAAGAAGTTTTTCATCTCGGTGCTGTATGTATATTTACAGTTTTAAATTAACAAAAATAATTTTCCAATAAAACAAATTAAAATAAAATGCAAAGACTAAGAACAATGTTTTTCTAATAAATTATACGTACAATAGTTTGTGTTTGTGGTGATTTATTAAGTATAGTTTGTTGGTAATCCGGGCGAATAAAAATGTGTTTTACCGTGTGTGGTGCATAAAATTAACAAATACAACAAAAAAAAAAGCCAGACTGCTTGCTTTGATGAAAAACGTTACTGCCCAAAAACATATTTTGTGTTACCTCTCAGTTTATCTTAAAATTTTTCGTTTTTATTTATATGGTGTGTAATTTAAATTATGTTCAATTATTTATAAATTCTTCTACACATATTTTGAAAAGAATTTCGGGTTTTTCCTCACCGAAAAAAAAGCAAGCATATTGAAAATAGTACAGCGTACAGAGGAAGAAGAAAAAAATTCGCTTGAGTAAAAAAATGTCAGCTGTCAAAAAATCGATTTTTTAACTTTCAAACGGGGAAAATGATGTAAAAACTCGTAAACTGCAATTTATAATACTTTCTGTGTATAATTACCAAATTTCGTGTAATTTTATCAACATAATCTAATAATAACAATCAAAAATACTATATACATACACAGAATAAAGTGTGTGCAAGAGAAGCAAGCGCGTCTCTCGCGTAAGTGCGTAAAAAAAAGTGGTGAACATTCGTGAACATTAAATAACGATACATAAAATAAATAAAAGTGTTTTTTTAGCATAGTTTTATGACAAAATGAATATATGCGCTGGTGCTAGTACAAGTGCTAATGCAAACGAGGTACAAGCAGAAATTCGTCCAAAAGTGGTTACGGTTAAGCATCCTGAATCAAATAAACCAAAGCCAACCGCAAAAAAAAGTAAACCGATCCAGGCGGATCTTGATGTAATCAAAAAATTCCAACAGTGCCGCGACGAGGATATTAAACGACTCGATCTAAGTAAATCATCGATCACGCTAATTCCACCATCGGTTAAAGAATGCACGAGTCTTGTGGAATTCTATTTATATGGCAATAAAATTGCAACACTTCCGCCCGAAATTGGATGTCTTTCGAATCTAAAGAAATTAGCACTCAATGAAAATTCACTTACATCATTACCGGATTCGTTACAAAATCTAAAAAATTTAAAAGTACTCGATTTGAGACACAATAAATTATCGGAAATTCCAGAAGTTATTTATAAGCTAACCTCATTGACAACACTATATTTGCGTTTCAATCGAATTCGAGTGGTTGGTGATGGTATCAAAAATTTAACCAATTTAACAATGCTCAGTTTACGTGAGAATAAAATACGTGAATTATCGGCCGGTATTGGCCATCTCGTCAACTTGATCACACTGGACGTATCGCACAATCATTTGGAACATTTACCAAATGAAATTGGTAATTGTACAACATTGAATGCACTCGATTTACAGCACAATGAGCTACTCGATATACCTGAATCGATTGGATATTTACAAAATTTAGTACGACTAGGATTAAGATACAATCGATTAACATCAATACCGGCAACATTAAAAAATTGTAAATACATGGATGAATTTAATGTTGAAGGTAATAGTTTATCTCAACTACCAGATGGTTTACTCGCCAGTTTAAATTCGTTAACGAGTATAACATTATCGCGAAATGCATTCGAAAGTTATCCATCTGGTGGGCCGGCACAATTTACGCATGTAACAAGTATTAATTTGGAACACAATAAAATCGATCGAATACCATACGGTATATTTACCCGGGCCAAAGGATTAACAAAACTAAATATGAAAGAGAATAAATTGTGTTCTCTACCACTGGACATTGGCACGTGGACAAATATGATCGAATTAAATTTAGGTACAAATGCGTTAACAAAACTTCCTGATAATATAGATCAATTAAAAAATTTAGAAATTTTAATCCTATCAAATAATCTATTAAAACGTATACCAAATACAATAGGAAGTTTACGTAAATTACGGGTGCTCGATCTAGAAGAAAATCAATTAGAGCTATTACCAAACGAAATTGGTCAGCTACATGATTTACAAAAACTTATTTTACAATCAAATCAAATACAAACGCTTCCTAGTAGTATCGGAAGTTTAACAAATTTAACTTATTTATCAATTGGAGAGAATAATATAAAATCATTGCCAAAACAGATTGGACTACTAGAAAATTTAGAATCTCTGTATATAAATGATAATCAAAATTTGTCTAATTTACCATATGATTTGGCGCTATGTCAAAATTTAGCTATAATGAGTATTGAAAATTGTCCACTAAAAGATATACCACCGGATGTGGTGGCCGGTGGTCCATCTGTGGTCATACATTATTTAAAAGTTAATTCACCCTATCGACAAATGTGATCTAGTTATACGACTATCATATTATATAACTACCTAATATTGAATATTGTATTTTATATGTAAAAAAAAAAAAAAAATAATAAAATTGTATTTTACTACACAAACTATTTATCACGTGTTCAACTTCATGTAATCGTTTTTGATAATTTTATTTATACATTATAACAAATTTTATTCTAATTTTATTTTATTTTTTACAGTGCTAAATTAAGGTACAAATCGGGAAATAATCTTACCTTAGCTAAAAAATGTGTGAATCTTTTATTTTGAAGCAATTTATATTCGTTTTTTGTCTTGGTTCCAAAGACCAGTAACATTTTGGTATAAAACTGGGTATGCACTGTTTTCAAACTAATTGATTCATTTATTCGGTAATGTACTCAAATGTAATGTTTTTGGCTAAAATAATTGTATATTTTGTATTTTTTAAGAATTTATGAATTAAATTGAAATTTAATTGAGTCTATATAGGTCAGCGTTTCGGCCTGAATTTCGATTTATGTGTAAAACTTCACAGAAATCGGAATTCAGGCCGAATATAAGCTGCACTAATTAAATTAATTAAAAAACATCTTACTCCATCATCAATTTTATATTTTTCTTGTTCCCTAACAATCATTAAATCGCGACATCACAGTTCTAGGTTGAGCCATTTCTAGAGATGAGCTTCAAGTCGAATTTTTTTTTTTAATTTAGACCTAATCACCTAATTGTAATAGAATTCTTGTCTCAGCACCTCTTCAATAATTACTCCAATTCGATTTGTCTCTTTATTATGCATTTTGATGCCTTTCATCATTTCTAAACTGTCTTGTGCGTATGTTTCCTTGTCAGAATTTAGTGACTTCAGTGGCTGTAAAAGTCTATACTTTATAGACGTTTATTCTTCTTGGACTATCGAATTTGTCAAAGATCGTGTTAGGTTTTAGTAGCGCTGAACTTACATATTTCGAGGCCTTTAGGGTATTCGTCTTGTTTCGGCTTAAATTTTTCAAATCCACAATTCAGTTACGTTCGAACTTGTTATAAAAGCAGACAAAAGGTAGGGCGTTAAAAATAAATTGCAAAAGAGTTAGGAGTGCCTCGAGCCCCAAAATACGTTGCATAAAAATAAACAAAGAAATCACAGTAAGCAATGGTCGATGCATTTCAGAATTTTCGAGATAAGGATCATGGCCAGAACTTCAACATCATATCAACTCGATGGAGTCACACAAAACAAATTATCGGTGTAGCGATTGTCTCCTCAAACAAAGTTGCAAATTAACTACAATTGCTCTGCAATTTACAATCTTCCTAATTTTTATTTTTGGCGCTGTAATCTGAAGTACGACAACTTTTATTGCTCGCCTCTTAGTTTTATGTGTACACGCGTTTGATCACTAATAGTTCGACCCATAGTTCGATCGTTGGTCTTCTTTTTCTGTACTGAGTACCTAACATTCTTGTTGTTGGAGGCTAGATAATCAGGCCACGAACCAGAGGGCCAGATAAATGTGACGTTGGGAGCAAATTAATTCAAGAGATCATCCAACTAGGACTTACAATACCGGTATTGTAGAAAACGGCTATTGGCAGCAAAGAAAAAGTAAAACTGGATATTTGAATGACAGACAGGCGGAGATTCAACAAGTGGTTTATCTACCCAATTAAAACGGTAAAACACCAAACTTATTAAAACAACCAAGGTGGACAAACAAAGCAAAAATTCACAAAACATAATCAACGAATTTGAACGGTTTACGATTTGACGATGTCGTCTAAGCATTTTTCGGTTAATCACTTCTTCACGTTTGCATTATTATTCCTCATAAGATTTCGTATTATTTCCCCGAGATGATCTCGATGACAATTGAAACGTAATTCATCAATGCTTTCAATATAGACTAATTTGTCTGGCACATTTACAAAAGTTCTTATAACAATCTGACTATCTAGCTGAAATGGTTTGGGTATTCTGAAATTATCTGGATTTGGTTAGGTACGTTCCGGGTCGAACCATAAAATTTTTCTAAATTGAAAATACATCCTTACATCCTTCGCACAACATACAGTCTTGGCCAAAATTATAAAGCACCCCTCCCAAATTGCAGTATCTACAAAACGAATGAAGACAGAAATTAAAACTCAATATTTTTAGGAAATACTTTTTGTATTTTATTAATTGTAGTATTTTGTAGGTCCTCCTTTGGCTTTGATGGCAGTCAGCACTCTTTTATTTATCGACCGTACTAATTTTTCGTAGGTATTTTTCGATATATTTTCCCATTCAGTGGCACGCTTGAGGCCCTCCTTTGAAGTCACACTGAGATCCTTGATTCTTTTTTTAAAATTGACCATACATTTTCAATGGGATTTAGATCTGGTGACTGGGCAGGGGCCAGTCCATGACTCGAATTTGCTTTTTTCGAAATCAACTCAACGTAACGCGGGAAGTATGGGGGCATTATCCTGTTGATAAATTATCGAAGAACTATCCATTTCCCCAAAGATTTGCCGAATTAACTTATTCAATTAGAAAATCAATGGTCTTGTAATTTAATATAAATTATGATCCGGCTGGGGTACCCAAACTTCACTGATTTTTTTGGAACTATGTAATAGATTTTTTTGTCTTCCAAATTTAGAAGTTCCTTGGCTGCCATTATTGAATCGACCTTTCCAAATGCAATCTATTAGTCTTTTTGTGTTTTGTGTTATTTAAATCGGAAAAAATTCGTACTGCTGCGGCCGAACTGTTGTGGTATACTTAATAAGTTTGCCATATTGGATAATTTTTGGAATAGGTATCCATCTACTCCTTTAATTGATCCAACTTTTGACCAAAATTCTTCGATATTTGTCTTTTTTATATTAGATAAATGTGACGATACTGATAGCAATTTAAATTCATCCAAAATTGCATCCTTTTCTGTACCAGAATTATTTAAATTTAGAAATCGATTGAGTAGCATAAAACTCACGTTTTCTCGGACTGAAACTCCAAATTCACTTTATTCACTATTCTCAAGGAATTTGATAAAAATAGAAAGTACAATTTATTAATTTGATTGCTAAACTGTTCCGCCAAATTTCTTACCACTTTCCGAGCACCTTTACCTTCAAAAGAACAGGAGACAAAATTTAGTTGGAGTGCATTCCACTGCTCCAATATGCGATTTACTACCATTTCAAGGGAGAGCCAACGTGTTTGAGAAATTCCAAGAATTTTATGTGGCTTGATCTCAAAATAACTCTGGAACTCTTAAAGCTCACTAATTCGTTTGGAACTATGAGCGAAAAAGAACTATATGCGCATAAATGCAAGGAGTGGCATATACAGTTCATAAAGAATGGGTTAGCCCCTTAATCTTGCATTACAAAATGTTGCATTACAAAATGTTGCATTACAAAATCTTGCAAGTACAAAATCTTGCATTACAAAATCTTGCAAGTACAAAATCTTGCATTTCAAAATCTTGCAAGTACAAAATCTTGCATTTCAAAATCTTGCATTACAAAATCTTGCATAACAATTTCCTGTACATTTATAGAATCGCGCGCGCGATTCTATAAATGTACGGGAAATTGTTATGCAAGATAACAAATCGCATTGACAAAATTCTACTGTATAATGATAATTATACAGTAGAATTTTGCTTGAGATATCAAAAATCAAATGTCCAGGATTAAATATTCTTAACCAGAATATTATGTTGAGATATTCTGGAAAATGGAGATTTCAATTTTAATTTTAATATTAAATCTTCATTAATCAAAAACGAAAATTTAAATTCTGGAAAATGAAGATTAAATCTTCTTTATCCAGAATATTTTGTTGAAATATTTTGAAAAATGGAGATTTCCATTCTAATTCTAATATTAGCCGTATTTCTTGACGCATACTTATCCGGATCGCTATCTGCACAATTTTTTAATTTTATTTTTTTTTAATTATATTGAACTTTTATGAATACGCATTAAATATTATGTTAGATACTAAAGACAGGTACATTTACTAATACTGCAAAATTTTTTAAATGCAAGATATTGTATTTGCAAGATTTTGTACTTGCAAGATTTTGTACTTGCAAGATTTTGTAACTGCAAGATTTTGGGTTGGCAAGATTTTGATTTGCATGATTTTTAAAAAATTCAAGATTTTGTAATGCAAGATTTCGGGGCGCTCCCATAAAGAATAAATCAGGGATAACTTCTTTTAATCTTGCCTGAACTCCTGTGAACTGTCCCGCCACGACTGATGCGTTATCTGATCCTAGTCCGATGATATTGTTAAGAGGGATATTTAAGAAGCCGAAGTAATTTACGATTGCTGTAAAATTTGATTCTGCATCAGTTTTAACAAGTTTAAGCATACCTAAAAACCGGTCTCGAATCATCCCTCTTTAGCTTTATCGGAACTAATATCGGTAGTTTCGTCGATAATTACGGACAATTTTTGATTCCTCAACTGATTTAATACTTCCTGCCGTCCTTTTGCTCCTAAATTATTTTGACCATTAAGTATGCCTTAGTTCTTCCACATTTTATATGACTACCAATTTTTGATTCTGGACAACACTTTTGCAGCAAATCAGGTAAAAAATCCATTAATACGAATGGTAAATGATGCATTAAACAAAACATCACTAAAATTAATTCAGCTTGTTTCACCTGTTTATCAAACACAGTTTTAATAGGATTCCCAAAAGTCTATTGGGGTAAGTTTATTTTGCTCCATAATTTTTTTATGTGTTGTATTTACATCATGACGAAGTAGGTGAGATTTAATATTAGTTAGGCGAGTATCACAAACCTTATAAAATGCTGATCCATTTTTGTTTTCAACCCATTTAAAGTCAGTTTCCCACTGGTCTCTATACAACCGTGTACGTTTGATTCTTTTGGCAGTAGTTTCTGTGTCACTTTCACTTGAGCACGAAACATTTGATTCAGATTGAATTGGCTCAGAAATCTTATTTAATTTCGTTACATTCGAAGTAGATCTATAAAATATTATAAAGTTACAATTTACAAATTGAGGATGATGATGATTTTCCGTCACTATCCTTTCTGGCCTTAAAATTTTCAGTTATTTTTTCTGGTTTACCACAACCCTTCCGTTTAAACAACTCTCGCCCAATCCACGTTATTCCAATCTTTGGGTTCTCGAGCCCATCTCAAACGACTTTATGTTGTTCTGGGAGAGCAAAGGTTTTGTCTCACATTACAACCTTTCAATCCAGCTTGTAGAGGCCTTCTTTTAATTGTCCTTGCCGAAATGTGAACTTGTTGTTCTGTTAAATACTCTGCAGCTATCTCAGCAGATGTTTTTCTTCGATGTTTGAGAGATTTTCGCACAATTTATCGATCGTCTCTTACCGAAGTGATATGATTTCTGCCTGAGCGTGGTTTATAGGCATAATCCCCGGCCTCTGTAATCCTTTTCAATGTAGATTGAACTGTTCCACGAGAGTATTTTAATTTTTGCGATATTATAGTTTGGCTTACACCCTGGGAATCCAACAACACAGTTTGTGCCGTTATTCCTTCATTTAGTTGGCGCGCTTTAGGCATAATTATCACAAACACACTTTTTTCTCAAAAAATCCACAAGAACTCTTTTTAATTTAAAACACTTTATCGTCTTCACTGCACGCGATCAAATACGAAACTAAAAAAAAATTATTTTACAACGCTAGAACTTCTTGCTACCTAAAACAAAACAAAAATTGATGATTTTCAATAATTAAGGGTCAAAAATCATAATAATAAAATATAAGGCTTTAGCAGTGGGCAGTGGGAATGCTTTATATTTTTGGCCAATGCTGTATGTAGTTAATTATTGCTGGAAATGAAGTAACTAGTCTCATGCCTACTTAGGAGGTGATATTGATTTAGGTCGCTAAATTTTTTAGGGGCAAAGCAAAATTCCGGAGGAATCAGAAAAATAATAAACCCAATTTATGTATTTTATTTAAAGCGTCGAACTCTAGCCTAGATTATTATAAGGCCTAAAAAATTCTTCAGTCTGGATTAAACCAGAATTAGCAAACATAATTTTGGATTTGTGGTATCGAATCGATCAAAATATTAGTACGAATAGTACTTCATAATATTCCTTGCCGTTGGCCATTCTGATCCGGGCCCAAACTTTCAGGTCATGAAATAATAATTTTATATATAGGGAACAATTTATAGGATCTTCAAAATATTTCAGGTATAAAATTTCACTAAAATCTGTGCTTGTTCCATTTGGTGCTAGAGGCTGAGAAGATAGTCTGTATATAAAATACAATTTTATTAAAATACATCATAAACATGCTTCCAAGTTCCGTTTGAAGCATAATATCGGGGTTAGCCCCTTAATCTTGCATTACAAAATGTTGCATTACAAAATCTTGCATTACAAAATCTTACTATTACTTATCTTAATACCCAATTTTTTTTAACAAAAAAGTAACAATTTTCCCGGAAAATGAGGTAATGCGCAATCCTACAATCAAAGATTTTCAAAATATGTATAAACAACTTACCTGATTTTCTCGATGTACACGTAAAGTAAACTTGAGCCGAATGGTTTTTGTAAAACAGTAAACACTAATTTATCACTTAAATCGAGTGTCCTAATTTTACAATTTTAAGATAACAAGATAAATTAAGATGATAATTTCACTTTATTGTGGTTACATTACATACCATTCAATATTAATTTTGATTTCTAAGGTTTTTTTTCACTTTGTATTAATTAAACTGTTCTTTATGTCATATGGACATGAACATGATCACTGTAGCACTATTATTATCTACGTCACTTTTCTAACACAATTTTTTTTTCTAATTATTATTTGAAATTTTTAATATAAATTAACTTCACTACAATATCACTTATTTTAATAACGAACACATATTTTTTGCAATTTTAAATTTAATTAAATAAAATTAGTAACTTAATGTATTTAAAAATTGAAATTTATAAAAATATAAAAGCACACATTTTGTATTTTTTGTGATAAAAGATCAATATTTTTAATTATTTTAATTTTTATTGTATCTAATATCAAATATTGAAACACTCTGAAGTTATGAAAAACAATTTAAGACTTTACAGTTTAGAATTAGCAAATTTCAAAGAGAAAAAAGTCCATTCGGATACATCGTGTACAATTCATATACAAAATCGAATTAAAGAAACACGATCGCAAAAAAATTGTTGGAGTAGTTAAAAATTATAAATAAGTCGTATACGCACACACATGTATGTATATATCCATAGCTCCGCCCTAAAAGTACTGTTTGATCGAAATATAGCCGGTTAAACATTTATTTATAACGCACAAACACAATAACTTTATCTTTTATATACTCAATCGTACATTACAAAAAGTACATAATCTTGCATTTCAAAATCTTGCATTACAAAATCTTGCATTACAAAATCTTGCAATATAAAATCTTGCATAACAAATCCCATTGACAAAATTCTACTGTATAATGATAATTATACAGTAGAATTTTGCTTAAGGTATCAAAAATCAAATGTCCACGATTAAATATTCTTAACCAGAATATTATGTTAAGATATTCTGGAAAATGGAGATTTCATTAATCAGAAACGAAAATTTAAATTCTGGAAAGTGAAGATTAAATCTTCCTTATCCAGAATATTTTGTTGAAATATTTTGAAAAATGGAGATTTCCATTCTAATTCTAATATTAGCCGTATTTCTTGACGCATAGTTATCCGGATCGCTATCTGCACAATTTTTTTTATTTTTATTTTTTTAATTATATTGAACTTTTATGAATTCGCAATTAATATTATGTTAGATACTAAAGGCAGGTACAGATAATAAAACTGCAAAATTTTTTAAATGCAAGATATTGTATTTGTAAGATTTTGTATTTGCAAGATTTTGTACTTGCAAGATTTTGTAATTGCAAGATTTTGGGTTGGCAAGATTTTGATTTGCATGATTTTAAAAAAATGCAAGATTTTGTAATTGCAAGATTTTGTAATGCAAGATTTCGGGGCGCCCCCATAATATCATTAGTGATGGTTCGCAATATTTCTTGAATTTGGCTCTTATTCTTCAAAGCGTGGAAAATTCGGTTTTACATTAGGAACTACAGGATAGAATCGGCTGAATAATTTAGACATACAATTTTATTAAAATCCGTTGAGAAATGTGCATGTTCCATTTGGTGCTGGAAATGTAGTAAACTCCTAGATTGGTTATTTATGTAAAAAATAATTTCTTTTTGGCAAATCTAATTTTTTTGGTTAATGTATTGTAGTATATTAATGAACGAAAGTATGTATTATTAGAATATTTGTTGAATTTTGGCCGTGGTTTATTTAAGAAATTCCATCTCTTCCCCAAATGGAACTTTCGCGATTATGCGCCAATTCTATAGAAATTTGATATCTGATTTAACCAACATATTTTTTTAAATTTAATATTTAAAATTTATTTTTTAATCAAATACATAACATTCTTTGAGCCTTAATAACTGCCCTGGTTTTTTTTAAGTCGAAGTGTTTTGACCTGGTCATTCATACTAAAATAATTTTTCAGACTCCGATCAAATATTTCTTTTTCAAATTCTTAAATTTATTATCCGTCATATTGAGATACATTTTTTATGTACATTAATTAAATAAAAAAAAAAATCTATTTTTAAAATCTTTTTGATTATTCAGTTGATTTATTTTATTCAATTAAAATATTTTCTCTATATTATGATTATTTTTCGATTATTATGTGCTCTACATACTACATACATATTAGAAAAATATTTGTATTTTGTTTGGTATAATTTTGGACTCGTATCCTAAATTATACCAAAAACAAGAACAATATTATCAAAAACTGATTACCGCATAAAATGAAGTTTTCTTATTTTTTTTTTAATACAATTACATATTTTGTTTTATAAAAAAAACTATTTCTTTGGTGTCATTTAAATAAACGCATAGTAAAAATTACGGAGAAAATTTAAAATAATTTTACCAATTGATTAATAATAATTAAATATGTATTTTTAATATAAAACAAAAAAAAAAACAATAGAAAAAAAACTAAAAATAAAAATAATTAATGTTATATATTTATGAAAAATTTATTGTTGTAAAATTGTAAAAGAATTTAAAAATATGATAACACAAAAAAAAAATATATATAATACAAAAAAATTATTTAATAATATAAAGAAAGCTTTAAATTTGCTTAAATGTTAATTAAAAAATAATATATACAATATTTTTTATTATTATATTCGAAATTATTTTATCTACAAAATTTTTTTTATAAATTTTGTTTATAAATTTTTCGAATTTTGTGATAATAATAATTATTATAATCTTATTTAAAATATTATAGTAATTATTATTATAGCTAATGAAATTATTTCATTAAAATAACAAAAAAAAAAAAAAAAAACAACAAAAATTATATGCCAAATAATTTAGTAATTTAATCTAAAACTTTATCAATAATATTTGGTTAAATTGTGTATTTCTATTTTGTTTTTAGTCAGTCATTTTTTTTTTTACAAGTTTTTATTTATATATTTTAGTTTCTCGATTTTATTTTAATTTATAATTATAATTAATAATAATAATTTTGTGATATTTAATCAATCCAGTGCAAGGATAACCACGTGTATCGAAAAATGTAAGTTTAATTTAAAATTTATTTTATATTTAAAAAAAATTGCTATTTTATATCAGACAAGTGTTAAAAGTGCTTCTTCGAATACTAAAATAAGATCACTTTTAATACGTGTGTCATACAATATTTTTTCTCTACAAACACTAAAGTAAATTACAAGATGCCGAATTGGTTTCCGTTTATTTTATTTTTATTTTTTTTTTAACAAACGCTAAAAGCCTACTTTTAATAGTGTTTGTAGAAAATAATATTATTTATAATTGATTTTTACTATTACGATTTATGTTCTTAAATCAAAAGCGATTACGAATTTTAACTTACAGCTAAATGATTAGTTAGTCATTTGCAAGCCAAATCTATCTGATTTATTTCAGTTTCCTTTAGATATTATTATATAAAATATATTTTCAAAAACTTTCGAAACTATCGGAAGTAGGCTTATTTAGCCTATAACGATGCGTTCGTCATAGCAACATTGAATATGATTTTATCACTTTATTAGGAAATTCTCTGATTATTTTACCTGTGGCCCTACTCTGGCTTTCCCAGGGAATTTGGGCTTGGGAATTGTTTTATTGTCAATTTTTTCAGTAGTCTTGTATTCTTTCTTTCCAAAGTATACTGCGACGTTTGATATTTTTTTCAAAAGTAGGGAAAAAATAATTCCCTTTTAAAGCTACAAATTACAAATTCTCTGGGAAAACCAGAATAGGACCACTGTTCATAATAAGTTCTCCAGCGCCCGTATTTTTGAAATTCACCGAAATAAGCGATTTTCATGTAAATTCGTACAAAATAATATTAATAATAATAATATTAATCTGTTACATTTTAGTTATGAAAAAATTAAATTTATTACATTTTTGAAATAAAACCATTATAGTGTGGTAAACATTATTTATTCAAAACGTCCACAAACAAGAAAAAAGCTTTGAATTCATTAATGGTATTTTTGAACAAAAAAGTTGTGCGTCTTCTAAAATAAATTAGTCTGACGGCTACTAGTCTAGTCAACTGGACCGGTTTCGGCCTGTTGCTTGTGTACATTTTCTCATATAAATCTTAATTGATTGAACTTCTTCTGGCAAATTTCGAACTCTCGGATGGATCAAGGTCAACTTCAATAAATATGTTCAGTGCCTTATTCATTAGTTTTATAGCTTCTGATTTTTTTTTTTGAAATTGAAATTCGTTCCTCTGGTTCTTCCTGTTCGTCTAAATTATCTTCTTCTCTAGTTCTTATGTTATTCATGTATATTTCGATAAAATCTTCATTGGTAATGTTTTGTTTCGCATTACTTCAAAATTCGCATTTTTGACGAGACCCTCAATTTCTAAATGAACCGCTGGAAAATCATCAACCACCATTTGAGGACTAAAAGTATTCTGCCGTACATAATCTGGCCAAAGTTTTCGCCACATCCCATTCAAACATGAAGATTTTACTTCATCCCATGATTTGGAAATGTTGTCAGCAGCCTTTACGATGTTGTAATTTTTCCAAAATTCTTTCATGGTCATCTCATTTGTGTCAGGTTTGAACTGAGCATTTGGCGAAATGTTCGTTTTAGATAATAGGCTTTAAAAGTGGAAATCACCCCCTGATTCAAACAGAGTAAAAAAAATAAATTTAACCTTAGGTGATATTTTGTTCACATACACTGGATGGCCCGGAGCATTGTCTCTCAAAACCATGCATTTAAAATCTAAATTTTCTTTGAAACAATAAACCTTAAGTTCAGGCATACAACAATTTGTAACCCAATCCTCGAATAGAGCAGCCGTCATCCATGCCTTTTTGTTAGACCTCCAGTGCACGGGAAGTTTATTTTTATATTTCAATGCAAAGCATTCACTGAGAAGCCGTTCCCATAATAATAGAATTCTGGTCCCCACATCCATCTGTAAAAAGCCCAATTTTTTTTATTTCTTGCTCGATTATAACTACCTTCAAATGATGAAAAATAGCACTACTTTGAGGACCCATCACAAATAGTAAAGTTGTAACTATACAACTGTTTGCTATAATAAGCAGGTTCGTCGGCCACTTTGGATAGGACAAGGTTTTTTTCACAGTCATACGAAAATGACAAAACGCTGTTTTCTTGTTTTTAAATGTATTAAACTGATACTGTTGTTGGTAATTAACGGCAAAGAGTAGTTTTTTTACATGGTCAGTATTAGAATACTTTGACTTCTTTTGGGAACGTTATCATTGCATATTTTAGAATCAATTTGTCTTGATCAATCTTTTTTTTATGTTTAAAAGCGATTTTTGAAAGTGGTTCATATGCCTGTAATACACAGTGTATACTTACAATATAACCGTAATTCTTTTGTCAAAAACGTTCGAGAAGAAGACATGTTTTGGGACAATTTTATAGGATTAACTGTCATGTTAGCATTGAAGAAAACCTATTTTGGAAATATATGGAAAAGACAAGTTACGGAACTAATTTTTGAAGGATAAGATATATTTTCAGGAAAATATTTGTTTTGTAACATAATATTTATGAAAAGAGCTGCGAAACTGACTATAGAAGACAACCAGTGTGCTTACCTTAATTTTTACGGTTTTCGGATAATACACGTTTTGGAACTATGTAAATGACTCAAATGTTCTTGTTGGTAATCTCTTCTGAAAGAGTCTGGTTCTACGCATTTACGTTGAAAATTTGTTTAGCGCAATAGCCCCCGTCACGAATTATGTAATGTGATTAGCTATTGTTTATAAAGGTTAGGTTAGGTTAGGTTGAAGTGGCTGCTATCGCACACTTAGGCCAGCAATGGCCCGTTGTGATACCACAGGATCCCATCTCCCCATTACTCCCGTTGAAACCAACCAGAGCTATTTATATAGCGTAATAAATCTCGCACTCCACAGTCCGCGAGTTCCGAAAGGCTGTCCATACCGTACACACCCAAATACTTATGCCTTCTGTATGATAGCGCCGGACATGAGCATAGGAAGTGTTCCAAAGTCTCCTCCTCCTCTTCGTCCATGCAACTTCTACAAAAGTCATTCGTCTGTATCCCCAGCCTTCTCGCATGCTCCCCAAAAAGGCAGTGACCTGTCATTATCCCTACGACCAATCCTATTTCTTGTCTTCCCAGGGATATTAGTACCTTGGAGCGCCGCAAGTCCAGTTTTGGCCAAACTTGCTTTGCTACCCTGCACGTGAGAGTGTTGATCCACCTCTCATTTGTCAAGGCGATTGCCCTTTTACTGAGCGCCCATTTTAGCACTGCCATAGGCCTCCCCAGACCTACCATTTCCGGCTGCATCTGGAGAGTCGTACCGTACCTAGCTAGTTCGTCCGCCCTGCAGTTCCCCGTGACGTCCGAGTGACCCGGGACCCAGATTATCTGGATGCTGAAATACTCGCTCATCTCGTTAAGAGATGATCGGCAATCCAGCGCCACCCGCGACTTCAGACAAACTGCCCCAAGTGACTTGATCGCTGCCTGACTGTCCACATAAATTGCGATATCCCTCCCGGATACCACATTATGCTTCAACCATGTCATGACTTGCCCGATCGCCACCACTTCAGCCTGGTACACGCTGCAGTAGTCAGGGAGACGAACAGAAATATTAACATTGAGTTTATCACAGAAGACTCCGGCTCCTACCTCATCGTCTAGCCTCGAGCCGTCCGTGAAAAATTGCACTGCCTCGTTTTCCAAGATTGATCCGTTTCTCCAGGATTCCCTTGAGGGAAAGATGGTACGGAAACCCTTATCGAAGCACAACGTTGGTGTGATATAATCCAGATTCGCCAGTTCTTCGCCAGCGAATCTACCTATCGTCGAGTGTCCCACCTGAAGACACTTCCATTGAGAGACAGCCAAGAGCCTCGTAGCCACGTTGGCTGCCGTCTGTTTACCATAAAGGTCGATTGGAATAAGGTGGAACATAACCTCTAAGGCGCGTGTAGGTGTTGTCCTAAGCGCCCCGCTTATAAGCATACAGGCCGTTCTTTGCACCTTCTCCATCATACCTCTATAAGTTACCTTATCTAGAGCTGGCCACCAAACGCCCACCCCGTACATTAGCACAGGTCTTACCACGGCGGTATAGAGCCAGTATACCAGCTCCGGTTTCAAGCCCCATCTCTTACCTATAGCGTTTCTACACGAGTATAAGGCTACAATAGCCTTATTCACTCTTTCCAAAGTGTTAGGCTTCCAGCTGAGCTTACTATCAAAGATTATGCCCAGAAATCTCGCTCGGTCAGCAAAAACTAGTCCGCTGCCGTTTATGATAGGAGGGCTAACCACCGGAATTTTATATTTCCTAGTAAATAGTACCAGCTCTGTTTTGGACGGGTTAATCCCCAATCCACACTTGCTGGCCCATTTCGTAACGATCAGGAGTGCATTCTGCATAACATCCCTAATCGTATCTAGATATTTGCCTGAGACAGCTATCGCTACATCATCAGCATATGCTACAACCCCTATCCCCTCTCTCTCTAGTTCCAGCAGCAATCCATTAATCACTGCACTCCAGAGAATGGGGGACATTACACCTCCTTGTGGGGTTCCTCTAACCACCCGTCTTCTAATCTTGGACTCTCCCATCTCCGAGGTAATAGTCCTGCTTACCAGCATCTGATTTATTAACCTACTTATAGAGCAGTCCACCTTCAAAAAAGACAATCCTTCCATGATCGCCTCCGTTTTTACATTATTAAAAGCACCCTCAATATCGAGAAATGCTACCATGCAAAACTCTTGCAAGTAAATTGATTTCTCAATTGTGCGTACTAGATCGTGCAGAGCTGTGTCCACCGACTTTCCCTTACAGTACGCATGCTGCGACATTGCCCAATTCCTGGGTTCAATTCTTGATCGAATAAATACATCTATCAACCTTTCCAGGGTTTTCAGCAGAAAGGATGATAGAGTTATAGGCCTCAGGTCCTTTGGATGAGCATGTGAGCTCTTTCCCGATTTCGGGATAAAGACTACTTTGACCTCTGTCCAATTCCTAGGAATATAGACTAGTTTCAGACATCCCCTGAAGATAACCTCTAGCCAGGGGAGGATGGCCGCAGAGTTCTTTTGGATCTCTGCTGGTATAATCCGATCCGGGCCCGCCGACTTATAAGGCTTAAAACCCTGCAGCGCCCACCTGATCCGCTCTCTATCCAATATGCCCTCCATATCTATTGGAGGTGTTCCTCGATGAGCTCCAGGCTCCATCGAGTCATCAAAGCTTCCCGGAAAGTGGGTATCGATGAGAAGCTCCAACGATTCCGCACTTGAAGCTGTCCATGACCCGTCTGGTCTAATTAAGTAACTAGGACTAGTTGGGTTAGTAGATAGAATCTTCCTAAGGCGGGAAGTCTCAGAGACTTCCTCCATTGTACAACAGAAGAGTCTCCAAAATCCCCTCTGTGCTTTTCTCAATTCTTTTATGTACTTTCTTAGGTCCTCCTTATAGGAGTCCCAGTCCCGAACATGCCTCGTGCTCTTTGCTTTATTAAAGGCTGTCCTACTATTGTTTATAAAGATCAGCTGCAATAGTGTCTGCACTAGCTACTTCTCTTTTCATTAATACGTTGTGAGGATTTGCGCGATTTTTAAAACACTCGACTCGCCTTGAATTTCTCTTCGGCAAAATCGATTTGATGCATTAGATGTCGTGTCGGTTCCACTAGAAGCAGTGGTGCTGGTGACTTTGAACGGAGATTTTTTTTACTAAATCTTCAAACAAACATTTAGCTTTTTCTTGAATAACCATTTGACTGCATTCTTCTTTGGACTTGGAATTCTATCCAAATTAAAAGTAAGGATTCCACTTTCATCATTAACGGCCTCCTTATTCGTGTCCATGTTTTCGAATTTGTCTCCAAAGCTATGAATAATTGCACTTTCTTTATTTTTGTACTGACACCAAAATATAATGTCAAAATAATTAAAGTTAAAAAAAGACAATCTTATCTAGAAAATTCAACGAGAAAAAAAATTAAACTAAAACCGATAATAATGACAAAATTAATATTGAAAATAAGAAAGCAAAAAAAAACTAAAGAAAAATTAATTAAGTAAAATAAGGAAAAATTTAACTGAAAACTTCTGTTTAAAAAAAAAACTTAAACTCATAATAATAACTGACATTCACTCAGTCAGAAATGCAATACAAAAAAAAATTATAAACAATAAAAATAATAAAAACGAACGGTTTAATTGCAGTTTCTTGAGGTCATCTGTGACTAACCATGCCTGAATAGATTTTTACTCCCGGCAGCTTATAATGTATTTTACCAATAAACAGCGTTGATTTTTTTGTTTTTCTGATATCCACAATTCATCAGCACCACGCAGATTTAATAATATCACCCGGTTTGAGGATATTGAATGTAATACCGAATGGAGCAGCACCACGCAGAGTATTAATATCCCACAACTTGAGGATATTGTAAGATTAACTTTTCAGCACTTTTCGTACAGTAACACAGATATCAGCAATTCTCGTATGAAAATTTTATATTTTTTCTTTAAAGGAGCCTTTCACCACTTAAAATTTAACAGTTATTATTTATTATGGCTTTGTTTGAAATTTTATGATACAATCTGGTTCGATTCGTTATGCTTCCAGAAGTTTTCTTACACATTATTAACAAAATTAAACTTTAATAAATTTTATATAACAGTTAATAAACAGACAAAAAAATTATTCGCTGATGATCGCTCAACATCGTTTTATATTTCGAAAAGCTTCTCTCCACTTCCACATACGTTAAATGTTCATATTAAAATGTAATGTGTTCTGCCGGTATAACCACTTCCTACACAATCGTTTCGAAAGAATTCTATCATTTTTTTTTATTAATGCTAAATCTAAATTTTTTTGCGTGAAAGACTGAATTAAATTTAGATTTAGCAGCCATTATCCCAGCTTCAACTTTATTTGCCGTTTCAAATGATTTTGATAGCAGCAGGGATTTATCTTCCAAGTTTTTAATGTATTGTGGCAAAAAACTAAAATTTGTAGTGATTTATTATTTGGGAATCAACAAGAAGCTTTTAAGCTTCTGAAATAGAAACTGCATCATTTTCATCCATGTTGTCAAAAACCTCTTTAATCGTTTTAAAATTGTTATAATAATGCATGGCACTTCCAATCATGTACCTCATCAAGTTAACACTGACTGTGGTGGCAAAAGAATGTCCTCAGCAATTTGTTTAAAAATTTGAATTCGAGAAGGAGCTTTTAAAAAATCTCTTTTACTCTTTTAATAGCTCCGATCAATTTATTTACTTTGGGATGTTGGTCTCAGTCTATTGCCAGCATTTTAATGGATGAGCAAAATGAGATGATGAATCAATTTTCTTCAATTACTTTTCTGAGATATGAAAAATACTTAAATCTTTGAATTCAAGAGTCATTGAAGCAGATCCAAAGAATATTTTTATTTTTTTTGGCAGTGATTTTTTGATAGGAGGTGGAACTATCAACTGAGGTTCCAAAACGAAATGTCCACTTCGCAAAGTTGTAAGCTAAATTCCGATTTTTGATTGCTGGCTTCTACAACAACAATTAATTCTTGTCTACTAGATTTTTTTTTTAACTGGGCCTCGTGAAGCTTTGTTTTAAGATGTTGTTTGACTTGGTATTTAGTATCTGTTCCAACTTTTTTGTTACTTTTTTGTCAAAATGAACACAATAAATCTTTCCCATCAGCCTTCAAAACACCTTCGCCAATATCCTTAGCAAACATATTTAGTCACTGGCAATTATGGCCTGGTCAAGTGGCTGGATTAAGGGAGTCGTGTTAGGTGGCAAGAATTCCACTTTAATATTTGAATGTTCTAAACCTGGAGGTGTATGTTCCATCTTAGCCCTTATTAGCCCTGAAGGATATTATAATGTAGCTCACGTCTCATGTAAACTCTTCTCTGGTGATATTTGGAGCTGTTGGAAATTTTCCGATTGTACAATTTGTGTTCTTAAAATAATGCCACATATTTCTTTAATTTTGGCCACCCCAATAATGAGTCCCTCACCTCTTGTAATATTATTCTCGGGTTGTCGACTATTAAACATTAACTTTAAACGGAAGCTCCTTGTCTTTCAAATATTTTCGCACTTTTGGGATGAAAAGGTTATGGAACCATTCGGTGAATAAGCCTGCCGTCAGCCACGCTTTTTTATTGGCTTTAAATCCACCAGCTGTTTTTTCATTTTTTGAAATGTAGGTTCTGGTCGGCATTCTTTTTCAAAATAGACCAGTTTCATCGGCGTTGGAAACCTGGTTTGCATTATATCCATCTTCTTGGTGGATCAATCAGCAGCTATTTTATCTCCAGATGCTACTTCACCTTTGATTTTTATATTGTGCATCGCTTGTAGCTTTAGAAATTTTGTTAGTGGTCTACCTCATTTTGTGCACTTTCAGTTGAAGAAGTTGGCTCCATTTGTTTAATTTGCTTATAAAATGGAATGGCCTTCTATTTTATAATATTGCCGTCTACTGGTATCTGTTTCTGGTTAATATCCTCTATCCATATTACTAAAGCTTTTCCATTTTTTCTTTAGTACTATCTCTTGAATAAGATGTCAACTTAGCGCTTATTTTGGTTCCTGATGCCACAGATCGTTTAGTTAAAGCTTGTTTTCGCTTGATCTTCTATTCGTGGCTTCATTTAAATCGAAATTCTCCCCCACATACATAGAACCCTATATTGTTGTGAAACTTCACAGAACTAACAGAATTTTTAAAATATTGTGCTGTTTTGCAAATGTTATAATTTTTTTTGTATTTTTCACTAATTATTATTGAACTCATAAATTTTCAACCAAAAATTTTATAATTATCCGTCTTATCATTATTCAATCACAATCGATTTCAAATTTTTAAAATTGACTATCGACTATCTCATCTTTTATTTAATGACAAGCTAAACTCAATTACGTTTAGCGAAATAAATATTTTATTTCAAATTTAAAAGAAAAATTTAGTGTCCCCTCTTGACCATCGATTCTCTATTTCATCACCGACTCAAAAAAAAAAAAAAACGTTTTTGTTTAAAAAACCATCTTACCAAACCATCTTACCACCTTACCACATGAACTCATAATTTAAGCAATTTCTCCACCTACAAGCAACAGGTAATGTTCCGCGATTTTTGGTTGGGCAGTGTGTTTACGCAAACACCGACAAGTTAGGGGAGTTAAACCATTGCACTTGGAACGCCAAGCGGACGTGGTGACACGACGTTACACTATCATCAATACGTTTATGATTTCTGTTTTTTGTTTTAATATTGTTTTGCTGGGAGAAACATCTTTCCGCAGCAGCGCTACTTGAGGTAGGCTTAAAATAATTCTCCTAAACCATTTTTTAGTTAAAAAATGTTGCCCTATTTGAGGAAACCGGAACATTTGTTTTGAAAAATTACAATCCTAAATTCTTCTTCTGTTTCATTAATTTTATCTTCACACAAATGGGGATATAAGTTGATTAAAGGTACTAGTGTTACTCCTAGATTTTCAGCAGCGATATTTTGAACGTGAATAAGAGTTTCATCATTGAATAAAAAAATAATTCGACGACTGTGTGATCTTAGTCTTGGCATCGGCGGATCGAGAGCAACGATAACATGTTGGACGCTTCGGAATTACTGATGTTGTTGCCTTTTCAGATGATGCAATGCGTCCTACACCCAACGCATTATAGCCTATTTGGTTGTTAGCAATTTTCACATTTTTTCTAATGCTTGTGGGTTCGACAAGCGCTTTAATATATGTGCCTAAGCCAATTGCGTTGCTAGTTTCTTTAGAAACAATTTTCTCTCTGATGCTTTTCGATTACCATCGAAAAGTTGAGGATTTGAACTCTTATACAAGTTCAATGCTACAACACATGAGAGGTCCACCACATTAAAACATAGAATCATCGGCCACGATTTTTCTCTTGCAGGTGTACGTCCTCACTAGATTGACAATAAAAGGACGTTCTTATTTGGTTTCGGTATATAGCTTACCAGCGTCAAATTATTGTCAAAGCAAAATTTGGACGAATTTAGTTCTCTTTAGTTATTCTTGCGAATTGTGCCAATTATTGTTGTTTTTTTTTGTAGTAATTGTTCTGCCAATACGCAACTGGTAAAAAGTTGTCCATAGTAATTGTGCGCCGTTTATTGACATACATATGACGTAGATATTCCCCCCTAACGGGGCTCATTAGGTTGTTTACCAACATAAATTTCACCATTTAAAGGATAAGCATTTTTAGAATCGCACAGCCAAAATATTTTAATTACCAGGCGTTGACGGTATGTATTGCCTGAACTTGCCACGTATTAGAAGAAGTTTTTTTTCTATAGTTAAGTACCTTGATGGTTTATATGGTTGTTTTAGATTGGCCAAAAACATATTCCAGACATCTCGAAATGGGGCTAATTTGTCCTGTTTCAATCGTTCGACCCTTGTTTGATAATTATCAAATCGAAGAAATCGTAATAATTGCTGCACCCTCTTTACGGACATAGTGGTCCGATAAAATGGGCGATTGTCCAAACAATACAACTCATCCAAAGGTTCGCCTCAGTTCTTATGAATCCCAGCAAATATCAAAATTCCAATTAATGCATATATCTCCACAGAATTGGTGTCGTACCAAATACGACATACTTTTGGTGATTGACTATGCATAGTGTTTCCGGTTTAATTTTTTGAAATGCATGGAGTTGATTTATTATGTCTTGAGCTGTTTGTCCTGTTAGGCCTTCACCTTCTCGCAAGATTCGGAAATCGCGTATTTTTGTCACTTCTGTGGGATTTGAACTCCATTCACGATTGAATTTTTTATTTTGAGAGTAATACCAAGTACCTTACCCTGTAGATTGTTGATTAATGTTAGGGTAATTTATTATTTTCAACGGATTCTTCAATGTATTCATCATCCACTGCATTATTTAGAATGTCGTCTATCTGCTCTAATTTTTTTTTCGTATTTATTCTTAATTTTCGTCTTTTTTTTATCTTCTCTATGTAATCTCCATTGATTTCAATGCTTTTCTTAAGCCTATAGATCCACTTCTCAAAACAGTTTTCAACATCTTGCTTTTTAGGCTTCTTTAACCGCATAAATTATCTCCGCGTTACTGTTAAAGACCTTGCTCCTCAAAATTTTAAATTTTAAATCCTCTTTCTTCCAATTTTTGAAAACTTTTGGTAAGCAATCTTTGGTATACCATTTTGCAATTACCGTGTAACCCTTTTCCAGAGGAATAGCAGCTACAATTTTTGATCGGGTAAAGTAAACTGATATCATTACTTTTGTTGCTGATTTTTGTTGCTTAGCTTTTACGGGTGGGTTTGCTCCTGTTGGGCTCCATACCATGGACTGCTGTTTGATTTCCGCATCGTAATTTACTAAAGTTGCTAGACTGCCCATTTTCGAATTTATTTAGGAAAGATTTAGTAAAATGCACTCGAGTCTTTTTTTGGATCTCATTTAAAATTCAGATGATTACTTAATATTCGCGATACAGCTATGACATTCAAGGCTAATTCATCAGCAATAATTTCTTGTGTCAATCGTGGATCTTCGTCAACTTTGGACTTCAATTTTAACAATACATACGCAAAAATGCTTTATAATACTGCAGGTTCACAAAAACTTGCACAAGAATACATTAACACAATCATAGCACGGAAATCAAAATTGGTTTTGTATGCAAAACACCTGAATAAAATTTGGGGTCAACGTGATCCCTATAGGCCAAAATGCGTTTAGTTTCCTTCAATCTATTGTAACTATGTACTACATAAACAAATAATTTTAATATGTTATTTTCTATTACTTATATCAGGCATTTATTGAGGCTATCTCGGTCGGTCGAACGATTTAAATTGCGAAATAAGTGATTTAAGTTTAAAAGTGACTGGGGTCAAGGCTAATTGGTTCTAAAATAATTCTGTAGCATCATAAGTGCAACGACGCGAACTGGTGTTCAGTGTCTTATTCATTAGTTGTATAGCTTACTGAAATTCGTTCCTCCTGTTCCTCTAAATTATCTTCTTCTCTAGTTCTTATGTTATTCATGTCTATTTCGATTAAATCTTCATTGGTAATGTTTTGTTTCGCATTCAATAGCTCATCGATATCAACTCCTTCCATTCTTCAAAATTCGCATTTCTGGTTAGACCCTCAATTGTGAACCAACCGCTGGAAAATCATCAACCACCATTTGAGGACTAAAAGTATTCTGCCGTACGTAATCTGGCCAAAGTTTTCGCTACAGGAAAGTTTTACTTCATCCCATGATTTGGAAATGTTGTCAGCAGCCTTTACGATGTTGTAATTTTTCCAAAATTCTTTCATGGTTATCTTATTTGTGTCAGGTGGAACTGAGCATTAGGTGAAATGTTCGTCTTAGATGTCAGGCTTTAAAAGTGGAAATCACCCCCTGATCCAAACAGAGTAAAAAAACAAATTTAACCTTAGATGATATTTTGTTCACATACACTGGATAGCCCGGAGCATTGTCTCTCAAAACCATGCATTTAAAATCTAAATTCTCTTTGAAACAATAAACCTTAAGTTCAGGCATACAACAATTTGTAACCCAATCCTCGAATAGAGCATCCGTCATCTATGCCTTTTTGTTTACACCTCCAGTGCACGGGAAGTTTATTTTTAGGACAATTCTTCATCGATGTAGGATTTTGAGAATTGTAAATTCAAAATGGCTTGAATTTCAAGGAACTATCGGTATTACCTCCAAGGAGGAGAGTAAGGCGTTCTTTGCTGGTTTTATAACCTGGTACGGGTTTTTCTTCTTTCGAGATAAATGAATCTATAAATGTATTTAAATAACAATTGTTTGGTCGTTCCAACCATCACCAAACTGTTTTTGGGAGGTTGTTAACACTGTTTAATTTCGCCATTTTAACGATTTTCCCTTTGGCAGTCACTTCAGGTTGAATTTCAAAAACTGTGTGTTTTTTAATCACGCTTCTAAAATTCCTCAAATCCGTTTTATAATTATCGAATCATAACATTGTTTGATCTTCTGTATAGCATCGTAAGATAATCCTCTTACAAGGCTTGAACTGGAAGTGCCAGTAACCTTGTTTCAACTGTACTTCATTTATTGTTGTTTTTCAATTTAAGATTGGGCATCCATTCCCAACCTAGTTGAATTACAGTACCATGTTCTACAAAAATATCAACATATTCTTGGGGGGTTAATAATTTCTTCTTTTTACCTCACTCTCTAGTTGATTCTTGCAAACACTCCGTGTGCCGGTAAAAATGTATGGTTAAAAATCGAGGAAAGTAAAACTCCAGCGTTTCTACCTGTGAAACCGCATGACAAAGCAGCCACTGAGAAGCCGTTCCCACAATAATATAATTTTTATTCTGCCCAGAAAATCTGTAAAAAGCCAATTTTTTTTTATTTCTTGCTCGATTTTAATTATCTTCAAATGATGACAGCACTACTTTGAGGAACCATCAGAAATAGTAAAGTTGTAACTATCCAACAGTCTGCTATAATAAGCAGATTGGTTGGCTACTTTGGATATGACAAGGTTTTTTCACAGTCATACGAAAATTACAAAACGCTGTCTTCTTTTATTTTTAATGTATTAAAAAACTCCTTGTATACCTATAAGGACATCAATGCGTTTACTTAAAATCAACTTCGCTTTTACTTCCGCATTAGTAGCATTTTTAATTTTGTTTTTTCGTTCAATGCAGTATGAACAAGCAAGAGGGGTTGTTGCTCGGAAGGTGGTGCCTGTTTATTTAAAAATGAGGAGAAATAATTTCGCCACATTTCGAGTACGGTTTTAGTGTCCATTTTCAACTCACCGGATTTGTTGCGAATAGCGCTGCTATACGTGGATAAAAGTCCGTAGCTAATTCTCTTATGCAACGATATCTATCTCTCAGGCTAGAATTTTGGATGTTGTGTGCCTGTTGTTCATGCCATTCTCGTTTCTTCCGTCTACATCCGAATTGCACCAATACAATCTCATCAAAACAGAGATTTTTAGGCCTTGATGGATTTTAGCCTATGGTGGACTTTGAAGCATCGCTTACCGTCGTTTTGATAATGTCCCACTATTCTTGAACGGAATCAGGAAGTGGTTTATTTTCTAAGATTTCTGATACAGTCATCCCGAAGGTAGTCCTGGTAACTTGGTTGTTCAGTGCTGCAGTGTTTCAACGAGTGATGCGCTGGAAGTGATAATTATATGTAGTTGATAGACGAAATTTTAATTCAGCAACTACCAGGAAATGGTCTGAATCAATGTTAGCTCCACGTTTAGTTTTGATGTTTTTAAGGCTAGAAAAATGTCTCTTGGACAAGAGGATGTGACCGATTTGGTTGACCGTTGTAACGTTGTTTGATTTCCATGTGGCTTTATGAATACGCTTATGTGGGAAGTATGTGCTGGCAACCACCAAGTTGTACAGTATGAACAAGTATCAGTAGCTGGTTGGCAAAATCCTATAATGTAAGTTAACGAGTTCGTTTAGTAATTCAATTAAAAAAAACAACTTTATTAATCAAAATCAAAACTAGAACTAACTTATCATAAAATACATTTTTTGTATCATAATTAAATTAACTTTAGCTTGCATAAAATATATAAAAATTCTTATTCTATGGAATTCTTGCCTAAAGAATGTTGTTGAATTAACAAAATTGATCTTCGCGTGTCTCATTAGGCACGTTGTGTTGATTTAGCATTACTAATTATGTTAACTCCTCCCTTCTTAAAAATCCACGTCCCGTGGATCAAAAATTTAACTAGATGGGTTGAATTCCAGGTTGGTGAGTAGGAAGTTCCTCTTGGGCAGTTGATTTTGGGAAAAACAGCAGTCCCCTTCGATGCGCGAGTCTCGCCCTGTGTATCAGAAAAATGAATACCAAACCACAGATGATGAATATGATCACACTGTCAATTGCGGCCGTTCTTTGTGTTCGTTGACTAAATCTTGTAATTGTGCAATGTTACCCAGATACAGATTGTGTAAGTATCCGGAATCGATTTTGAAGCTTTTTTCAGTGATGTTGGTGCGTAACACGGAGGGTAAAACTTGGAATGTCTTCGCTTCTTTACTTACGAACGTGGAGTTGTTGATTTGAACCGTCTCGTTAGCATATTGCACCAAAAAACTTCCTTTCAAGTGTTGACTTGTATTGTTGTACGAAATCTTTCCGTCAAAGTTGCTTAGGAATATAGTATGGTCATTGAGGGTTTCAATGATTTGTTGGTTGTGAAATTGATACTCGCATCTAGCGTTAACACCTTTGATCAGTTGATACTACAATGATCCGTTGATATTTTTTTTAGTCCGCTTAGGTCACAAATAGTCGTCTCCCCGAATGTGTGATATTTTTTGACAATTCCAAATATCTCGTCTTGGTTGAGAAGAAATTCGTTGAATTCCATGTATATGCGCTTGTTGTGACCGGAGCTTGATCGTATGATGATGTGATTGTAGTCCTGTCTGCTAGTTTTCGACATTGAGAGAACATAAAGGAGGGTAGATCCTTTTACCATCATCATAGGTTCAGCATATTCGATGGCCTCTACCTCGTTGGCATATGGCAGAGTTTCGATTTCCATAATCAACCGACTAATTTCTCCTTTATTCAGCAAGTTGGTGTTGACTATATTTCCTTTGGCTAATTGAGCGGCTTGGACTATCTCGTATATTTCGTCTTTGAGGATAGTGAGTCGATTAAACAATACTTGGTGAAGTTTTTCATCCGATTCGTCATGTAAGTGGCCAATAATTTTGTTATACTACGCAAGCAGTTGTTGAGTTGGATTTGTTAAGGCTTTGTTGATCTTGCACTGTTGATTGTTGTTACGAATTATCCCATTTTGGCTAGTCATTATCTGGTCCCAATCAGTAGCATCTGGTGATCCTGCTATCCATTTCCAGGCACTACCGATCCAATTTATTGATCTTTGTGTGCTCGGGTGACCTTTCAGTTCCGCAATCAGCTGCATTATGACCTTCGCTTGATGGATCAATTGCGATTGAATAATGCTGTCTTGATGAATGCGAGTGATCGAGGGTGTGATTCGATTAATGACTTCCTCAAAATCCTTCAGATTGATGTCATGAATCAGCTTGAAACTCCCTTGGATTATTCGTCCATTTTCTTGTTTTAGTGTTACGAATGGAGTGTTGTATTCGTATATGCTCAGTGGCACCGTAAGACACAACAGTCAGGAGCTAGAAAAGAGGAGAGGGCAAAGTTGTTAGGTATTGTAGTATTAATGGGAAATTAGTGCGGTAGGTTTTTGATTTGGGCTTTATGGATGCGTTTTTCAGAAGTGGTTGTTACAGTGACATTGTTATCTTGTGCCACCGTTTCTTGTCGAAACTTCAGTTTGTCCTTTCCCTTTCACTTTGTTTGATTGCCGTATAAATGGTATCACCAGCTTCTTAGATTTTCGGTGCGAGTCTCTTATTATTTTCTCTAGTAATCGTGGATTCCTGATTTTTGCGAAGTCTCTCGATCAGATCCTCATGAACTTTTGTTTTGAAATCTGCAAGGTTTTGATAGTTGGTTCTCTGTGTTCTTCCGAAAAAGATATCTTTAGGCTTTTGTTGAATAACAGAGTGTATGGAGTCATTGTAACGGTCTACCGCTATGTTGATGAGTTCTTTTGTGGACAGCTCCTTGAACTCGTTCTGGAGGCATCGAACTATTTCCAGTATGGTAGAATGAACTCGCTCAATAGTCCCATTAACTTCACTTCGTTGGGAAGGTGTTAAATAAATTTGGATACCCAATGTTTTTAAATAGTCCGTTATGATGGGACTCACAAAACTTCTCTCGTTGTCCATCACAAGTATGTGAGGTGCAGTGAAATAATGTAGTGCTTTGATGATTTTGTCTTGTACATGCAAAATTGATTAAGTCTTGATGCGAAAAAATTTTACGACATGAAGAATCTCCGCGGGCGTATGTTGGTATAGGTGTTTCTTGTAGGGCAACACGGTAAGGATGTCGATCGTATTTATTTGTGTTGCAAGTATCGCAGGTTTGCGTGTATTTTTTGATCAAACTGGCCATCTCTGGAAAATAATATCGTTCCAAAATTTGCTTTCGGTTTTCCATGTGATTCCTATGTGCCCTCTTGTGTTCTTCCTTTATGACGGAGAATTTATTTTCTCCATTCTGAATATCTTCAACGATTCTTTGCGTTAGGCGTATTTTGAAGGTGGAGAAACTCTCCTTAAATATTTCTTGTAGAAGTTGAATATACTCCTCCGGGATTTTGATTCCGTTGATGACTGTTGGATGTAATCGTTCCTGTATGGACTTACAAAGAATTTCTTTGTTTAGCTCGGGCAAGCTAATATAGTGTCTGTGGTAACTAGGTCCTGGCCTTTCTGAAAGATCAGTTGGTTCCTGAAGACATTGATGGGCGCATCACAGTATCGAATTAAATCGGTAGAATCCTCTTCTGCACTGTGGAAGGTTCCAGTGGTGGACAATGTGTTCGCTTCAATTTCCAGTCTTGACAGAGCGTCCGCTACCTTGTTGGTACAGCCTTGTTGGCATTGTTGTTCTTATTACTTAGGGTAAATGTTAGCGCTTGATGGTTTGTCAGGATTTTGATTTTGCGGGCCCCGTATAAGTAATTGCGAAGATTATTCAGTGCCCATATGATGGCCAGCATCTCCTTTTCATTTGCCGCATAATTTTCTTCGGTTTTATTCAGT
Organism: Tipula helvola; assembly: GCA_963556165.1. NCBI lineage: Eukaryota > Metazoa > Arthropoda > Insecta > Diptera > Tipulidae > Tipula > Tipula helvola. Next base: position 301,720,411 of record OY744483.1, on the reverse strand, counting down.
GACCTGGAGATGTAAGTTATTGGCCGGTCTTTCCCGATATCTCCTTGAGATAGTACAGCGCCAATAGCGGAGGAGGAAGCGTCAGTAGTTAGCAAACAGGGTTTGTTAAAATTTGGAAAAATCAATATCTCCGTTGAAGACAGAAGCTCTTTGATGTTGCGAAACGCTTCCAATTCTTTTTGGTTCAAGTCAATCTTCGTTTTCTTTGATTGCGATGCTTTTATTTGTGCATTTTCTCCTCTCGTTAGGTTGGTTAGCGGCTTGGCTATGAGTGCAAAGTCTCGGATAAACCGCCTATAATACGATGCCAGTCCCAAAAAGGATTTGAGATCTTTCAAATTTTCGGGTTTCTTGATGTTTTGAATGGCCAGTACTTTTTTTTTGTCAGGCTTGATGCCCATGTTTGTTATAAGATAACCCAAAAATTCCGTTTCCGTTTTTAGGAACTCTGTTTTGTCGAGATTTACGCGCAAGTTGGCCTTTTGCAGTTTCGAAAATACTTTCTCGACGTTAGCAAGATGTTCTTCTGCAGTTCTCTCTCCAAAGACGATAATGTCGTCTATATACACATAACAGAATTCGCCGATAAATTCCTTCAAGACATTGTCGATCATCCGTTGAAATATTGCGGGTGCGTTTTTTAATCCGAACGGGAGCCTCAGAAACTCATATTTTCCATTCATGCTGGAAAACGAAGTCTTCGGAATGTCAGCTTCTTTCATTTTTATCTGATGAAATCCTGAAGTCAGAATTCAGCCTCTTGAAGTCTACTACCATTCGATATTTCTTTATCTGTGAGGCATCCAATTTCTTCTCCACAATCCAAATCGGAGAATTATAAGGACTTTTGGAGGGTCGTATAATCCCGTCTGCGAGGAGTTGAGTAATTTGCTTGTCCACTTCCTGCCTCATACTGTATGGGTACGGGTATGATTTAGTGTATATCGGTTTCTCACTGGTGGTCTTAATTTCGGCACATACCTCGGTATCAATGGTTTCGAAGTTATTAACAGGTCCAAAAAGTATTGCGAATTTCGAGATGACTGAGTGCAATATCTTCTTTGTGTCAGGTAAAAGATGACTATCCCGAATTTCCATGTTGTTTTAACTTGGCATGATGATTTTTCTTGTAATGGAATGTGTATGTTGGGTGTGATGATCAATTCATTATGTTTTCGATCAATAAGTGCCCCAAGTTCCTTCAATGTGTCATCTCCTATGATGCCATTAAACGATTTCAATCCTGGTAGAATGAAAAAATCGGTGATAATGTCGATGGCAACGCTTTTAAAGAATGGTCCACTAATTTTGTGACTAATTTTTATGTCATCTTCCGCTGATCTGATTTGAAATTGATTTACTTATTGGCTCCTGTGTCGATGAGGAACTTAAGTTTTTTGCCGTTTTTAAGCCGGTACTCTAGGTATGGTACGTTAGAGAGGCTTCCTTCGTAAACTTTACCTCCGAGTCCTGTTCTGTGTTGTGCTCGTCATTGGATATCTCGTTTTTGATGTTGTCGTATACCAATTGATTATAATAATCCTCCTCCAGTTGCGTTTCCAAGTGGTTGATCCTTTAAAAATACAGGTAGGTGAAATAAAAACTCCTTCAGCGTTGCAACATGCTTTGACAGAAATTATTTCTCCCTTTTCACCCGATGTAATTGCCGCTATATTTTTTGAACCCTTTTCTGCCAAAACATGGCCTGGCCTATTATTTAGTTGCAGGCTACTTTCATCCACATTAAAAATGTGCTCTGGTTTATCAAATAACTCATGTTTTGTAAAAATATTTTTCAAGACATCAAAATAACTTTTTACATCACTTCGATTCATCCCTGCAGCTCGATTAATTGAAACTCCTTCAGATTTTCTGATAAAGATTTTGGGATTACGCCTTAAAAATGATTGGAAGCATGGATGTTCAGCCATTTCTGTTTCTTTATTAAACTTGTGTTTAATTTGGAGTCGTTCAGCCAAATTATATGCCATAGCTCTGATGGTGTCTCTTATAGGATGCAAATCCGTGCTTTTATAATTTTTTTTTTGTGTAAAACAATTTTAGCCTCATTTTCCTCTCCTAAGCTACAGCTTGATCCAAGGGAACGTTTTTTTAAATCATTATATTTCATTCGTCTGCACAATGTACTGGCTGGAATTTTATAATATTGTGCAGATTCTCTAAGAGATTTTTTACCTTCGCGAACATCTGATATTGCTGCACTTAAATTGTTTTCGAAATGTGAAATATTACCTATCTATCACGAGTAGCTAGTCCATCTAGAATTCACTCGCGATAAAACCATAATAACATTTAAACATTACTTTACAGAATTGAACAAATTTTTGGTTACTATTGTTAAAACTATTAGATTGCACAAAATGCTTCTAAAATTTTAGTAAATAATCTTTAGATTACAGAAATAATTTATGATTAATATCAGCACGTGTTTTCGATTAACTTGTATGTGAACATTATTCATGTCCCTGTTTCGACGCAATTTTGTAACTATGATCGTTGGACGTACCAACGTATGATGATGCACTTCCCATGCCTGGGTAACATCTTCCGGATTGGCGGGTTCAACAATAATCATCACATATGATAATCCGATGTACAAACACAAAATGTTGAAGTGCTAAATAAAACGAGCGGACGGACAAGTTCATTTGGATCCCACACCAAAAATTTTGCTTTTCTCACAAAAATTAAATTAACAAAACCATGTTTACTGTGTCACCAAATTTATATAATTAAATCTTAATTAAAATCTAAAGTAAAAATAAAGAATATAATTAATCTAATAACTATTTTTGATATAATCTATAAATATGTTAGGAATGTACCGGTATATCGACTAGGTAGTAGCGTTGCGGTTGAGCTGGATCAGCTGTAAAGTATCCTTTCACTTATATGATGAGCCCACATTCCAATTGACTTGTAATTAATTATATTCTTTCGTTTTTTTATTTTAGGAGTTCTGATAAATTATAATAATTTAACTATTGTGTTGCTGGTATTAAAGTTAATACTGGATTACTTTGTAGGTTATTTAATAATAATCGTTTGGCTATTAATCGTTTTTATTAAAATAATTTCTCATTATCTTCCAATTTATTGTTGTGGTTTCCTTCCGCCATCATCAGTGAATTTTTATTTATTTTTGTTCACCATTTATTGGTCAAAACAAAATAATCGTCAATTTGAAAATCCAATTTTTGTATTTCTCCTCCTTAAAATTACAAAGAACCAGCCTACGCTGCTTTGTTTCAATAACCCCATCTGATGAGATGGTTTTGAAATCTCGTTTCCCAGCACACACCTGACTTATATAGTCATCTTCATAAAATTTCTGCGCTTATAATATGATTTCCTGATTAAGAATTACTGATCCCAATTTGATGTTCGGTATTGACATGATACCTTTTTCTTTTTGAATCTGTTTTTTATTACGATTGAACTGATTTTTTACAACTTTTTAATAACAACTTAACTTTATTTTCAACTCCTTAATAATAACTCCCGATTTTCAACTGACTTATTTTTTACAACTCTTTAATTACAAGATTACATCTGAACTTATTCTTTACAACTCTTTAATTACAAGATTACAACTGAACTTATTTTTTACAACTCTTTAATTACAAGATCACAACTGAACTTATTTTTTACAACTCTTTAATTACAAGATTACAACTGAACTTATTTTTTACAACTCTTTAATTACAAGATTACAACTGAACTTATTCTTTACAACTCTTTAATTACAAGATTACAACTGAACTTATTCTTTACAACTCTGTAATTACAAGATTACAACTGAACTTATTTTTTACAACTCTTTAATTACAAGATTACAACTGAACTTATTCTTTACAACTCTTTAATTACAAGATTACAACTGAACTTATTTTTTACAACTCTTTAATTACAAGATTACAACTGAACTTATTTTTTACAACTCTTTAATTACAAGATTACATCTGAACTTATCCTTTACAACTCTTTAATTACAAGATTACAACTGAACTTATTCTTTACAACTCTTTAATTACAAGATTACAACTGAACTTATTTTTTACAACTCTTTAATTACAAGATTACAACTGAACTTATTTTTTACAACTCTTTAATTACAAGATTACAACTGAACTTATTTTTTCAACTCTTTAATTACAAGATTACAACTGAACTTATTTTTTACAACTCTTTAATTACAAGATTACATCTGAACTTATTCTTTACAACTCTTTAATTACAAGATTACAACTGAACTTATTTTTTACAACTCTTTAATTACAAGATAACAACTGAACTTATTTTTTACAACTCTTTAATTACAAGATTACAACTGAACTTATTTTTTACAACTCTTTAATTACAAGATTACAACTGAACTTATTTTTTACAACTCTTTAATTACAAGATTACAACTGAACTTATTTTTTACAACTCTTTAATTACAAGATTACATCTGAACTTATTCTTTACAACTCTTTAATTACAAGATTACAACTGAACTTATTTTTTACAACTCTTTAATTACAAGATCACAACTGAACTTATTTTTTACAACTCTTTAATTACAAGATTACAACTGAACTTATTCTTTACAACTCTCTAATTACAAGATTACAACTGAACTTATTTTTTACAACTCTTTAATTACAAGATTACAACTGAACTTATTTTTACAACTCTTTAATTACAAGATTACAACTGAACTTATTTTTTACAACTCTTTAATTACAAGATTACAACTGAACTTATTTTTTACAACTCGTTAATTACAAGATTACAACTGAACTTATTTTTTACAACTCTTTAATTACAAGATTACAACTGAACTTATTCTTTACAACTCTCTAATTACAAGATGACAACTGAACTTATTTTTTACAACTCTTTAATTACAAGATTACAACTGAACTTATTCTTTACAACTCTCTAATTACAAGATTACAACTGAACTTATTTTTTACAACTCTTTAATTACAAGATTACAACTGAACTTATTTTTACAACTCTTTAATTACAAGATTACAATTGCTTATATTCTTCAAAACTTTATGTACCGATTCAAATCTCATTGATGAGATATTATGTTTCAAAGGACCGTCACGTAAAATGAAGAAAAATTTGAAAATCTTAGAATATTTTTTATTTTTTTTGGTTTCGCTTTTTTTGAGTAGGTGTCGTCCACTAAATTATTGTTTTAATTTAATTACTAGGTAATTAGTGTATACAACAGTGTTTTAGTTTTTTAATGGATTAATTTACTAACTCGCGCCAAGATAACAAAGTCACGAAGTTAGTTACATTTTTTATGTAAAAATCAACTCGAAGTAATACAAAATCCGAAAATTTTGTTAACTTCGAAATATTTTCGTTGTCAAATTTATATGTTTTGGTTGTTGATTTATTATGCAGAATCCTAAATAAAGTATATTCTTCCCCGCATTCACATCTCGATGCCATGTGATACCACACTTTGGGCAAAATTGATATCTGTGTTGCGATCAAGATGTGATGTTTTCTTCGTGGCAATTTGCACATAATTTAGTCGCTCGAAATTCGTCCACTTCAAGGATGTCAGCATGTTTTTTCAATGCTTTTAATAGTTGAGGTTGAGGAGTTCTAATATATCCTTTTTATTGGAGAATTTGACGGTGTGTGTGTTGATCCTATAACCACTAGCGCTTTTTTTTCCAATTATTTTTTTTGCCAATTTATGGCATGCCTTTCAGCCTTGCAACTTTTTTTTGTGAATATTTTTCTTGACAATCCTTAAAAATAAAAATTAATAATAATAATATTAAATAATAACTAATTATATTAAATTATAAAAAATTATACCATGAAATTTTTAAATTATCTTGAATATTGATAATTGATAGTCTGTGTATTCTTCATATTTTTTCGACATTTGTGATTTTACTTCTTATTTTGTTGAAAGGGTCCACCTTTTATGATTTTTAAGCCTTCTATAATGTCTCGTCATATAACGAAATTTTGTACTTTTAAAATTTTGATTCGCTCATTATGGTTTACACCTCCGATAATTAATTTTCTTCCAGGATCTAAGCCTATTTTTAAATTGTAGTTATTTATATTTTCTCGTATTTTTATAATATCTCCTTGTACCTACCTCTTGAAATATTTAGGCCATTCTATTTATTTATCAAATGTTGTCCATGATCCTTGAAATAAATTTTGGGAACGTAATAAATGATAAAGCGCATATGAATCTTCCATGTTTTAATATCGGTATTAATGAAAAATTGTTTATGTTGTTTTCTTCATTGTATCTTTGTAAGTTATAAAAAAAATAAAGATGTTTATATATTCTTGTTTATTTTTCAAATTAAAAAATTTGATCCGTTCCATTTTAATTTTTCTTTTAATTTTTCAAGTAGATTTGTAACGAAACCGCAAGGATTTCGTTAGCAGATCATGAGAACAGAGGTTTGGTGCGGTTTGTATAGCTGGGTAGAGCGGCGTGGGGTTGCCACGTCCTTAGTAGCTAATAAAATAATAAACCCGGCGTGATCGGCTGAAGCGTCCACCTCAACTCCCGGCAATCCCCGTCATGACCACCATTAGAACCTCCTTATCATCGGGCCGCCTTTCCTTGCGGTTTCGTTACAGCTCTATTTGGTATTTTTTTACTATGTTCATTAAACAAAAAATCAAATGTCTCATAATACAGGTGTATAGTTCTTTTCTAAGATAAACCCATTTAGAAATCCATTTAGAAATTTAACCCATTTTAAGTATCTCACCAAAAACAGTTATACAACTATCTTCCCTCAAAAATAAAAAATCGATATTGTTGTTGTTTAGATTGATGAAAGACTAGAACCAAAAGCAGACGGTGAACAGTTTTGCAATTCGTTGTGGCATCCATAAAAATTCTAGTTCCTCCAATTGGAACTGTAACTGCTCCCCAAATTATTTCGTCTTCACGAATTTCCAGCCAATCACCGTTTGGGGCTGACTATCCCCCAACTCTTCCGGTTTGACACAGCTATATACAGTCTTTGCATTGTTATTCAACGTTTTAATAAATTTGGCCTGTAAATAAAAGGAATATCGATAAGAAAAAATAACAATAACTTACCATTTTTGTTTTTCAACCTCTACTTTATTGGAAGTGTACACACATTTTGTACCTCACAGTTTGGTTTTTCGACGGATAAATCTATGATGTCCAAGGGCGGATCATTCGTCCCCTACTGAAATAACATACGATAATGTTTCAGTTTTTTGTATGCAGATTTCTAAACTCAAAACTCCGAAACGTTCCTTCTCTTAGTTATCAGTGCCAGGTCCTCCGTCTAACACTAAATCTTTAATTTCGGAGTCCGATACATTGTCCCCTACATTTACATATTGTACATTACAGTAGTCAGTGTCAGGTTCTCCGTCTAACAACTATGACCGTTAATATGAATATTCGATATAATATCTTAGTAAACTATATATTGTTTTATTATGATTGACACAGCAGTAGTCACCTACTCGACATCTACCCATAATCTTAATCTTTGCTATGTTTCCTTCTTTCGAAGAAACTACTTTATTTTCTTATTATATAAAAAATAACTTAAAATTAGTATTCGAACTAAAAAATACACCCGATTTCGAAATTTGTGGCCCCCGGTCTTAGTAGCCTGCGGCCAACTAGCTGAGCTACGATTCCTGAATCCTCGTAGTCGAGTTGATTATTGAAATATTGGTGCATTCTTTCTATTCTTTGCAGTATAGCACGATATTGAGCAAATCATTAAACGGTTGTTCGACTACTAGATGTTGTATTATGTTTCTTTCCTGCACCAAGTGTAGAAGCTGTAACGGGATCAGTCCTGCTATAATGGTACTCCTACGTTTATCAGAGTTTGTCAAACAGCTGGATCAACAGCTGGATCAACTGCGGGATATGCCCGTTGCTCTGTTGATTGTATTCATCAATAGGTATAGAGTTGGCTGGTAATTGGCCAAACTCACCAGTATCTATCTGGCCCCTAGGATCAAACACCTGATGTTGGTGCTCAAATTTTCCTAATTCGATATATAGCATGAGATTGGGTATAATGCACTCCGCAAAGCCTTCTTAGTTAGTCATCTCGTTAATGTTGTCAAAAGTTAAATTCAGTAGAGCAGTGGTTAATTTTGTTCTAACCTGTTGTCGTGCTACTCTATGTAAAACATTGACCTCTTCGTCTGTTTGATCTCGCTAATCTAAAACAAATAAATGTTCATTACTTAATGATTTCGCTGTAATTTAACTTACCACCGTTATATTAAAATAATAAATCCTCTAAGTCGTCTTGACAACGGCTTTTACTATGTATCAAGCAATCTGAATTATCTGTGTTTTGGTTTCACTACTTTCTATTCCCGTGGATTGAGGAATGTTCCATATTTCATGGTTTAAATCCGCTCCCGTGGCGATACACATCATTATTCCAGCGAATTCAGGATTATCTTTTGTTCCCAAGCCGAAAAATGCGCCGTCTGCAAACATTCTCGCCCAATGTATATATACCCAGTATAGCCAGTGAAGGCAACCGACACCTACCTTTTGGAGAGAAAGTAAACATGCCGATTTTAACATCCCTTGCATAATTACTGAATTCGAATCTAGGGTGATGTACCTTCCCACGATGATCCCAAGCGGTGTCCTAAAGCGGTCTGTTGATGAAAAATGCAGCCTTTAAAGTTTGCCGCTTCGAAGAATATTTTTGCTGCTGATGGAATAGATATTTAGAAATCCAAAATTATTCTTTCCGGATTCAATGAAATTCCTCTTTCACATGCTAACAGGCACAACTCGTAAAAAAACTCTTCATACGCCAATTTTGATTTTTGGCTCATCAAGCAAAATATTAGAGGGACAATCTGCCCATCAATTCTGCCGTGGAACTAAATAGTTGCCGTCCGCAAATGTGAGTAAAAATAAGGTCAATCGCTCTTTCGAAAATTTACTACGTGAGCATTTTTGACCTTTCAGATGTAAAGTTTTGTTTGGTAACGCTCGGTAAAATAGAGCCATTTCGTCACAGTTGGCTATATTGCATTGATCATAACCCTCTGTTATTCGGCAAGCTTTTCTTTTCAATATTGTACCGTTGTAGGGTTAACCTCGTTTTCCTCTCCTGATGCAGTATTAAAAGTTATACTATACTTATTGCGAAAGCATCGAAGCCAACTATTCCTCCTGGTCCTCCTGGTTTAGCTCCTCCAAAATCTACTCCTTCTGAATCGAATAAAGAATTAAAGATAACTCAGCTATTTGGCCTACTGGTGAGATAATATGTCCCCATTCCTCCGGAACCGTCTTCCATGAACATTCCATATCCAGTTGGATGAATGTCTTTAAAGATAGATTTGTTCTTGCAGTGAGGCCTTGTACTCAATTAGACTAATCTCCTCGCTGAACATAATCTAAAATTGGGGAAGTTGGTGTTCACATTTTTTGAAGTTTAGTTAACATGATCAATATAAACCCAAATTCCTGATTCAGAATATTCTGGACCTGACACCGGTTTCTCTTTCCCTCTGATCAACGGTTTGATCAACGAGCTAGCTGAATGTCTGGTTTCTCGAGGTATTAAGGCTCCCTTTGGGAAATCATGCTTGTACTCGGTCATCGTTTTCAAAGACTTTATCTCATCGTCACTTAGCTTCGTATCTTTCACTTTTCCCAGTATGTAATTGGTAAATGATTTTTCCTTGTATCAGTTTATCACTCCCTGCTCTTCCCAAAAGTCTAATAAAATCAGAGTCCAAATCAGAGAATATTATGTTCAAGTTTTTCATAGTTTCTTAAGCCAGTTTTGGCTTTCTGAAATAATGGTATAATTGTTTGCTGAACCAGTTTTGAACGATAGTAGTTAGAAGAGTCAATCTAACTTTATTGGATATGACTTCATTACATCATTTCCTCCCCTGTCCAAACTGAGGATTGGATATGACAGTCCCTAAATGAATCTTGGCTAGACAAGATGTCATACATGTCCAAAAAGACCCTTTGAATATAATTTGATGATGATCACTTATGGTGCTATATCTCCTAAAGACAGGGTTAAATGATGCCCCAAATAATCCATCGAAAACTCCTTGCAAAAGGGCTCCGGATCCGCGTTCATTAAAATTGAATTTGGGAATATAACAGAGCCGGCTTCCTCTTCATGACTTTGTTGGACAGATAAGCACTTCTACCTAAGTGGAAATTTTTCTCAGCATTTTTCAATTTGTCCGAGTCGATGTTCAAATAAGAAGCGGTTTTGGCATTTATCAGTAGTGATTTTTCATTTTCGGTTACAAATTCAAATTGAATATTTTCATTAATTACAATTTGTTCGCAATGCTTAGATCTTCTAGCTAAAAGTACGGCATTTTCATTCAATTCAGTTTCTTCTTCAAGGCCGGTTTCATCAAAAACTGAAACATCTGGCATCATAATTTTATCCAAAAGGTAATTTTCCTTCTTTTTTTTACGATTAAAAAACTCATTTTCTAAATTTTCATTAATAACTTCTTCAAAATAATTTGCCGAATCTAAATGTTTCTCGTCGCCATCTCCGAATCATCGGCGTTTATTAGAATAGCTGCTTCTTCCATAGCCAATTTAGCTTTTTTATTTTTCGCCAAGATTCGTTTTAAGGCATCATATGTATTGCCAATTGAACCACAGTATGAATTATGATAAATGGCACTGTAGCTTTGGCCAACGTGAAGAGAAACGACGATCAGGTTCTACATCTCTCGATACTTTCTTTGGTTTTGGCTTCAAACTCAGATAAGAAAATGCTGTCAATAATTCATCTGGTGTCTGAAACCAATGCATACCAGCAATTCGTTGAAGGTCGTCGTCATCCAAGCTCACTTTGATCCACTCTGTCAACTCCTTTGGCCTATATGTCAGTTCATCAGACTTAATGATTTTATCTTTAAAATAATAAACTTTTCTGATTGCTTCCAAACTTTCCTCTCAAACTTGTTTCTTAACTCTATAATGCTTGGTCGCGACAAAAATAATTTTTTCATTTCATGTTTGTGGAATATTTTCTGGGTTTTTGCAGCCATTAACCAATTATTATTTTTTTTCTTTCATTGTTTGGGTCCTTATTGATTGTGTGTATTTCGCATACCCTACATCTGAACTGGTAACGACCGTATCTCTCCTTTATTTTAGGTAAATCTTGTTCGGCACAATGAGTCACGTATACAGATCGTACATTTTCGATGTGTGTAAGTTAGCTGCTAAATATGTTTTACTAGTCTTCTTGCGGCAATAATGTGACTCTACGGCTGGAAACGACATAATATGGTTTATGACGGAACCTCTTAAATCATCTGATATTTAGTTAGTTTCGATTTAGTTCGAGTCGCTCAATTTTCCTGTTATATAGTCGATGTCGTGTTTGTAATTTATTCCTACTCCTTTCTATTTGATTGTTCTTACTATGGATTGCTGCAACTGCTTCCAAAACTAAATCCTCAATAATTCTGAATTTAGGGATATCTGATTGAGCTTGATCAAATTCTCTTGATAAATCAAAGTTTAAATTTGATAATAAGCAGCGCTTGATAAATGATAGATCAAGCCCGATGTCTTGGCCCGTGATGAGAGCTTCGAGTTGCCTCTCCGACGATGGCGCTAACCGGTTCAATAAAACTTAATTTAATTTTGTATATTGCTCTGCGATGGGAGGGTCGCTCAAGAAATCTGATATGTAGTCACATGCCTCTGGTGACAATGTCGACAGTGTAAGCAAGAATTTCTGTTTTTCAGAATTTTCTTTTCTATAGGTCAACAGTTCTTTCACTGAATCCTACTGCTCGCAGTGTAAAATTTCCGCTGGCATCACTTCTTTCATGCAGTGTTTGGCCCTCCTCAAACTCCATAGGGCCAGCCTTCGAAGAGGATGGATCCCCTGGATGGATTGTCCAGTCGACTGACTGGAGTACCACTTGTGGTAATAAATTTCTCTGATTTGTGCGTTGCATATAGTCTTGTTGGTGATTTTGGCATTATGGAACTTCTTCCAAATGGGAGTCTAGTAACTTCACATGTCGTTTCAATAATTTTTGTTTTAGCTCATCATATTGATTTTGTTGCGGCGGATTTTGGAGTAGATCCGATATGGTTTCAAACGTCTGGGGGCAAATAGTTGATAGTACGTGTGCGTACTTCGATTTTTGCGGATTGACGCTCTGCAGATCAAATTGGATTTCAATCAACTGGAACCAGCTTCTGGCGAAAAGCGCAAATCAGTGGTAGAAAAAAATTAAAATGGTAGAAAATTTACAAATGTAGATTCTTGTCTATTTTATGTCTGCTGCTGTTGACGATGGATGATGTACACTTGACTACTGTGTATGTCTAACTATGGTCCTGGTTGATATTTTGAATTGGTTATTAACTGTTTATCTTTACAGGGTAGGTTCATAATTACCCATATATACTTACCAGAATTTCGTTTACTTTTTGTTCGGCAACCTTCAACGAATTTCATTTTGTATCCGGCATTCTTTACATTACAATATAAAACAAACTCATTCCACCTTGGCATACAGAGTTTAACAGTTTGGATAAATCGTTGCAAAATCAATATTTATCTGTAATAATACCATTTACCATTGAGAAAATTTTAGAAATATACAAACAATATTCAATACTTTTAAGTTCTGGCCCAAATGGGTGTTTTTATAGTCGCCATTATTGGACTTGTTCAATTTCTTTCATTCTGTCGTTAGAGGATGTTTGTCATTTTTGCAATAGCAAATCTCTTGGACTTCGTTTAAATTAAGTAGTTCAGCTTTTAGTTTTGGGAAATCGTCGGACGGCTTGATTGTTTCTACTATGACTGCGTCTCTTATTTAGGTATTGGTTGCTTTTGGCGTTAAAGTATCTATTGACGATGATACTGTTTGTTTAGATGGGTTTTTCATGAATTTGTTAATTTCTTTCATTTTGTAATTACATTTATTAAAAGGTTTGATCTTTCTCCCTCGTTTGTTACGGCTAATTTAACTCAGCAAGGTGTGGGTACAAATAAATAAATGCACACATTTTTTTTTTGTATTAATCGTCTATCAAGATGGCAAAATAATTGTCCAGGCAAGAGTGCAAGGTTTCTGGAAACAATGGACACTCAATTACAACAAAACATCAGCATTGGAGACTTAATTCTTGTCAAAGATGACAATCTACCACCATAAAAATAGATAATGAGCCACGTCATAGCACTATACATCCTGGCACTGATGATTTAGTCCGAGTAGCATCCATAAAAACAACTGCGGGAACTCTAAAGCGACCAATTGTTAAAATATGCCCACTGTTATCAAACGAAGAAACCACATCGTTAGTCGCATATCTACACGTATTAAAACTGGAGTTTTAATAGTCCGGGCGTATGTTCAGAATATGTGATGTCAAACCAGCTGATCTGAAAACAAACAAAATCTTAAATAAACACAAACACAAAATATCAAGTCTAGATTTCAACTAAGCTTTTGCTGCAAAGAAATTATCGCCACATTATGTATTTTAAAAACTATAGTTATATATTAAATAATTTCTTACCTGTTATGTCATTATCAATGGCGCCCACAAAAAAATCACCGCCACCTGCTACTCTGGATGACGTGAGCGAACGCAGAATACCTCTTACAGAAGGGGAACGGACCTTTTTTTTAATCTCCAAACATCGGGAACCTCGTCATTGGCACGAGAAAGATGCCGGCTCCTCGTCTATCCAGCCTAAAAAATTTAAATATTTAAAATTTTTTAAATCTGAAACAATCTGTAAGTCGATGGAATTATTAATATGTACTTCGCAATTCTGCAGGAAAAACTTCAAAATTATTTAACTCATTTCTAGTACGATAACAATATCTACAGGAATGGGAGGTGGTGCTAAAGTATTCACATAATCCGTATATCTGATGCGCTCCTAAATTATTCCCGGTAAATGCAACAACACTTCCTTTAATAAAAATGATTAGACGGCCTATAACACTTACGCGTTATTTTCTCGCACGTTAGCAATATGCTAGGTAATGTATTACTATATGTATCACTGGACTTAGTGTTCACTAATATATATAAATTCCAAGCACGAATTTCTATTCTGCGGCTACACAATGTAAGTCAACAATTGATGGGATAAAATCCACCACCACAACACTGGTTTAAACTTTACTCGATGAAGAAGTTCACTTAACCGAAACTGGTAAATCAGAAATTACCTATATAATCAAGCTGGCTTTTTCTTAAAAAGCCTGATTATGAAACATTTACTGACGATTACTGAGGATTAATCTTGCCCATCTTGCAAATTTTTGGCAATCATCAAAAATTATACTACACGATAAATAAATAAATAACTCCCTATAAAAAGCATAATTGGGCTATTCACATATATAGGCTATACACATATATATATTTATAAGTCACTTTTATCATATATGGATTACGTGTGCTAAGATTTGGAGAGTCCAAAAAAATTTAATCCAAGCTATGGAGTACGCTTAAAAACATTATGGCGTTCCGATGTATATATATATATGTTGGGGTACAAACGCCACGTATCGAATTATCCGTTTAATTGAATCCACTGATTATACTCGCACAATTAAAGAAATTAAAACTCGCGATAAACGTTATAAATCAGAAGTATATTTTTCACAATTTAATTACATTGGTAATAGGGGATTTTCTACCATTCATTAATTTGTAAAACACTGAACTTTTTACGGATACGATTTTAATATTTTTTTTCGAAATGAAATAAAAATTGACATAACCATTCATGGCCGTGTTTCGTAAAGAAGTGGAAAACGTCAACGAAAATAAATGTACAAGTGTGTGTGTGTTTTTAGACGATGAACCAAATGAATTATTTGTTGATGTGTAGCGCCCTCAAACAGAAAAGTAAAATTATGAAATTTGGTTACGTAAACTGGCGTATGGTGGTGAGTTGTACTAAATTGTAGTTAAGATGAAATGTGATGTGTCTTAACTAAATATTTCGGTGGGTTGAAATACATTTAGTAGATGTCACTAGTGAACAGTAAAGATACAAAAACTTACACTTATATTTGAATTTAAATAAATTGAACTTTCCATAATTGTAGAGATTAATGAATGAAATGAGCGATTGAATGAGTGAATCGCTACAGAATAATCTCACAATAGACGGTAAACTTACCAAAACTATAAAAACAAACACATTGCCTAGATCTTTTTGTACCACATTAATGCGTACAATTAAATAAACTGTGGATACTCCCATAAAACCACTTGTATATGTTTTTACCTAAAAACACAAAATCGTCAGTACATTTTATGAATTCTGTGGTTCGATTCTGTTTCTTGCTACTGAATCCTACTTTTTCTTGTTAAAATCATTAAGTATTTAATTTTTTTTTGGCTTTTGAATTCCTCACATATGAAGCTGCTTGCTTTCATTATGCCATAGACCGATCTGGGCAGTTCATTTTTGTAAGGAATATTTTTGATTGTTGTCCGCTGCGCTAGTCTTCCATACGTCTTGTGCAGTAACGATCTTCTCAATCATCAAAACCGTTCTAATTGCCTTTATTAATTATTGGCCATCTGGCATAAATTAATTTTTTATAGAAGTTAAAACCTTTTTGAATAAAGAACAAAAACTTTCACTAGAACGCGAAAATTACCATAAATCAAGATTGAATTATGTTATTAAATTACACAGAAATTGGTCTATAATATAACAGAAAATACGGGGACGGCTACTCATTATTAAATTGGGAGACCCTCATTATCAAGAAAGCTCTCTTGATTTCAGTGGTTGGATTCTGTTTCTTGCTACTGAATCCTAACTTTTCTTGTTAAAATCATCAGGTATTTAATTTTTTTTTGATTTTTAAATTCCTCGCATATGAAGCTGCTTCTTTATTTATAATATGGTTGTTATAATGATTTTGTCACGATTGCTAGACTAGCTAGTAATCGTTTATAGAAATAATATGTTTACAGAGCTTTCGGGCGGTCAATTTTGCTCTAGCTAAGTCTCAGGGAACTGGGGTGGGGTTTTCCGAAAGTTGTAAGCATCAGTATTAGACAGCTTTAGAATAATTAAAAGGAATCACCACAAACTCTGACAATAAACCTACCTCTACCTTTTACCTATATCCATGATCATCCTCAAATCTCACAAAGTTTAGCTTCTCATTTTACCGTAAATAAAAACATAAATAATTCATTTATAAACTTTAAACTTTGAGTTTATTATGAATTAAATAAACATAAATCGAAAAGAGAAGTTTAACAAATTCAATATACTAATTTAAATAAAAATGGAAATAGCTACACCCTACTACGACTACACCTAATACCCTTAGTATCTATTGTAAATTTATATAATAAAAATAATTGAATATTATTGCTAAGGTTAATTAAAGAAAATAATTAAGAAAGAAAGAAATTGATTATTTATAATAATAATATTTAGTAATAAAAGAAAAAAAAAATATAGAAAAGTTTGTTTGTTTCCACTTAGCTGAATGTTGCGTTAGGATGATGCCTTCAGTGTTGATTGGTGACGTATGTGGTATGTTGAATGAAGATGATTCACCATACAGTATTTGGTACGATACCAGGTGACATTGTTAACGAGATCACCCCAACAGAACAATTCGCAATTACGAAACTTTTATTATAATTAGGATTAACACTATTATTTATTATCAATGTTTATAGTTTTAGATTTAATTATCAACTATAACTTATTATTTATTAATTTGTAATATATTATGTGTACTATTTATTATATTGCGACAGTTTCGTTCTGTACTTATAAATATGTAACTAAGTATAACAGATGTACCAACTGACGTGAACAGTACTATTTATAGCATTTAAACCGTTTGACCGTTTGAATGAAATTTATTTAATAAGATAATTAGATGTTTGTGTATATTAAAGAAATAACGGTAGATTGATCGTATAATCACTTAAAATTAGGATAGTTTTTATGTTGATTATACTATTAATGTTCACTATTTCAGGCATTTATAATTTAGTTCACTTAAATAACTTAAATTAACTTTTGTAAGTTTCATTTTCCAATACAGTTCTCTGATTTTGAATTTACACTATTCAATATTTATTTATTAGGAATTAATGAATTATTCTATATTATGTAGATTACACATTTGACATACATTTAGTTTTAATGAATTTTTATGAATCAGTAATGATTTCTATATACATATTTGCGTAATAATTAGTTTACACTACAATTTAATTATACAACCCCTTTCAAAAGTTTAAGACCACTGCAAAATATACCTTTTAATGAATAATGACTTTTCAACAATCTTATTCTAAAATTGGGTTTTATATTGTTGACAGAAACATGCATTTTAATTTATCAACCTATTACAATAAATAGTTTTTACATTTGTTGTCAGCAAATGCAATGTGCATTGTGCAATGTGGTCTTAAACTTTTGAACGGGGGTGTATATTAAGATTAACTGAACTTTACGACTTAGATTAATTAATTCTTAATTTATTAATTATTATTTACTATTATTTAGATTTTTATAAACATAATATTATTCACGTTAACTTTATTTTATCAAACTTTAAACTAACAAAAAATTTTAAGAAAAATATCACGCCACTTTAGACCATGCTATTTTTGGCCTTCTACAACGTACGAACGTTGATTATCAATTGTCCCAATCCAAAAACAAACATCATAACAATTTTATTTGACCAACAACAAAAAAAAATCTCTTCATTATCACCCTCAATGGTTAGAATTATGAATACAAGGATTTAATATAATCCAGACGGGAGCATTGAACTTAACTACATGGCTGTGTAATTTTACTAAAACAAACTTATGCAAACTAATTTAGTGCGAGATGAGATCTTTATGTGGCTATCGCCACAATTTATAACCTGTTTATTTGATTTAAGCAATGTTGAATACTTGCCTATTTTACACTTATTAAACTTGACGGAATTGCTATCAAATTTAGTCTTACTGTGAGTACGGTGTAAATGCGATTTAAATGAATTATAATATTTAAAAACGTTAAAGCAACAGTCTCGGTAACATTTAAAAATGGCACTATTCTCATTTTTTGATTCTGTAAATGCTTTTCATAAATTGTTACCTCATTATTAGTAACATAATCACATCCCTCTGATTATCACTTTATTAACATCTTGCATCATTATATACAATCACACAATAGACATAAATTAATATAAATAATAAAAAATCATGCACTCTATGATGATTTCGAATTGTGTGGGGAGCTCAGGATCGAGCAGCCCTGCGCTATCTGCTTCGCGGTTAGGACATGCCACGATACAAATAGTTGACTAAAAACAAGTTAATCTCAATTTATAAAAATCTTATTGTAAAAAATTAATATTTCGTGCTTTAATCGTAGCAAATTTCTCAATTAAAGTACTGTAGTCGATTTTTCCTATCAAACCTTTTTCGATTGACATGATAGCTAAGCCATTTAATCTTTCTTGTGACATAGTGCTCCTCAAATAATTTTTAATTAGTTTTAATTTAGAAAAGCTTCTTTCTTCAGTTGCTACAGAAACAGGCAGTGTAACGAAATTTTAAGGGACATGCAAGTTCTAAGTTGTTGCTAAAAATATAGTTAAGAACATCAAGAGAGGCAGTGTTCGGTTTTAATAACGTTGCTCTCCTCCCCTAATGTACTCAACGTATTGATTATTCCATAATTAACTCTATATTATTAAATTTTAATAGTTATATTACATACCTTGATTCCTTGAACATAAATTAAAATTACGATCTGCACTATATAAAATTTCTGCACGAATGAGGAATAGAGGACACCTATCTTCTCATAGTTTTTTGTTCAATAGTATTTCTACCTTTTTCATATACAGTATGGAATAATCTCACAATAGACGGTAAACTTACCAAAACTATAAAAACAAACACATTGTCTAGATCTTTTTGTACCACATTAATGCGTACAATTAAATAAACTGTGGATACTCCCATAAAACCACTTGTATATGTTTTTACCTAAAAACACAAAATCGTCAGTACATTTTATGAATTCTGTGGTTCGATTCTGTTTCTTGCTACTGAATCCTACCTTTTCTTGTTAAAATCATTAGGTATTTAATTTTTTTTTGGCTTTTGAATTCCTCACATATGAAGCTGCTTGCTTTCATTATGCCATAGACCGATCTGGGCAGTTCATTTTTGTAAGGAATATTTTTGATTGTTGTCCGCTGCGCTAGTCTTCCATACGTCTTGTGCAGTAACGATCTTCTCAATCATCAAAACCGTTCTAATTGCGTTTATTAATTATTGGCCATCTGGCATAAATTAATTTTTTATAGAAGTTAAACCCTTTTTGAATAAAGAAAAAAAAACTTTCACTAGAACACGAAAATTACCATAAACCAAGATAGAATTATGGTAATTAAAGTACACAGAAATTGGTCTATAATATAACAGAAAATACGGGGACGGCTACTCATTATTAAATTGGGAGCCCCTCATTATCAAGAAAGCTCTCTTGATTTCAGTGGTTGGATTCTGTTTCTTGCTACTGAATCCTAACTTTTCTTGTTAAAATCATCAGGTATTTAATTTTTTTTTGATTTTTAAATTCCTCACATATGAAGCTGGTTGCTTTCATTACGCTCCATGTTCTATATTTGTGCCGTTAATGTCTTGCTCGGCCTCAGCTCCATGGAAAAATTCGACGTCATAATCGTATGTTGGCTTACTCAATTATTCGACCTTAGGGGTAAGGGCAAGTGGTGGACGACGAGGATCGAGGAGGGAGCTACTCTCTCTTTGGTCTAGTCGGCACTCCTCTCTCTCCTTTAACTGGTATTTTTCTTAAATTTCAGTACTCTCATACTAGTCTTATTTGCGATTATAATAATTATTGGCCATCTGGCATAAGTAAATTAATTTTTTATAGAAGTTAAAACCTTTTTGAATAAAGAAAAAAAACTTTCACTAGAACGCGAAAATTACCATAAACCAAGATTGAATTATGGTTATTAAAGTACACAGACATTGGTTTATAATATAACAGAAAATACGGGTTTAATATATTAAATTGACAGCCACTTATTATCAAGAAAGCGTATAAAAGAGAAGTTTTTGTTATTTGAATTGAACTCCCTTGATTTCAGTGGTTTGGTTCTATTTCTTGGTACTGATTTCTACGTTTTCTTGTTTAAATAATCAGGTATTTAATTTTTTTTTGATTTTTAAATTCCTCGCATATGAAGCTGCTTGCTTTCACTACGCTCCATGTTCTATATTTGTTCCGTTAAAGTTTTGCTCGGCCTCAGCTCCATAGAAAAATTCGACGTCATAATCGTATGTTGGCTTACTCAATTATTCGACCTTAGGAGTAAATGCAAGTGGTGGACCACGAGGATCGAGGAGGGAACTACTCTCTCTCTCCCTTTGGTCTAGTCGGCACTTCTCTCCTTTAACTGGTATTTTTCTTAAATTTCAGTACTCTCATACCAGTCTTATTTGCGATTATAATAATTATTGGCCATCTGGCATAAGTAAATTAATTTTTTATAGAAGTTAAAACCTTTTTGAATAAAGATAAAAACTTTCACTAGAGCACGAATATTACCATAAACCAAGATTGATTATTCATTATTAAATTGACAGCTCCTCATTACCAAGAAAACGTATTAAAGCTACTGAATGCTTCCTTTTCTTCATAAAATCATATACCATAAGTATTTAATTTTTTTTTGATTTTTAAATTCCTCACAACAGCTACTTTCTTTCACTACGACTGGATGGACGGCTTAAAAAATTTCCGCCGAGAAATGCTGGATCTTTCTTAATTCTATTTGCAATTCTAGTTCATAAGAATGCGTAACGTCACGGGATTAATGAAACACCAAAATCATTAATATACACTACGCTGAATAATCTTTTGGCATTCAATATTTTAAAAAAAGACATGCACAATTACACTCCTCGACTTTTTATTTGTTACAACAATTTCCACAAGTAGATCTGTAACTTGTACTGATACTCCATGAGATTTACAAATTTTGGAAGAGCTAAGAGAGTAGTTAAAATCTTCAGTCTCCATAAAATATGTTTTTAATGACTCCTCGGAATAATCAATAATTATTTTACTTAACCCTTCATAAATAACAGCATAGTGTGCTTGATTGCAAGCTAAATCGCTTTTTTGAATTTCCCAATAAGTTTGTTCTCCTATATGATCAAAGCATGTTAACTCAAGGTATTTGCAGCTAATATTATATGCTAAAATGAAATCTCCTGATTCCACTTCAACTGCTGCCTGACCTTAATTTTGTTGAGATGGCAGTTCTATCTATTGTTATACCCCAGTCTCTATAGGATCCTTCTGTACTACAATCACTATCAGGAGATATATAACCGTATGAGGTAAAAGATGGTCGACAAATTGTGTTGATTTGTGGGATATTAATTTTATGAAAGCCTTTAAATGAATATATATTGTCAAAAATTACTGAGTTAATAGTGGATAAAGAACATTGAATATGTGAAACACGAAATAAGTTCCTCTTTTCAACAATTTGAACATGAATACCTAGTTTTTGTGCTTGTGTTTACTGGTTCTAATTGACATTGTTTTAGACAATCATATCCATAAAATTCATTTTCAGTTGATTAATCTTTATTGTGAATATTGTAACTTTTTGTGTTGTATAGTGTTACGATCTGGCTAGGGGTCTACTCACCTGTGATCGCACACTGGGTTGGGATAGCAAAACCAACCGGAAAATAGGGTGGGTTAATTATTCCCACAGGTGTGTTAGCCATCTCTACAATAAATACACTAAATAACGTGTGGTATTAACCAAAACAAAAAAACGAAAGTACGAAATTGAGAGAGGAAAGAGGGAGGGAAGGCTTCTGGACACCGATTTCACTTGACTTATCTCACCTGTTCATCTCATTAATATTTCTAAACTTAACCACATTTTATTGGTTCAACTTGCATTTAAATTATACATAACAAAAATATAAATCCCTTTGTAGCGAGATACGTTAAATAAAAATAAAAAGAAAATTTCAACCGATCCGGGAGGATCACCAATTCACATTATGTCTGATAATACATAGTACATTTCCCCTTCAAAATAGTGCCATAATAACAAAAAAACTCTTTTGAGTGGGACATTGTGCTAAAAGTTCCATTAGCTCGTCATCAGTTAATGGTTCCTCATGTACACATAATATATCCGATATATCAGATTCATCGACGTCTGTAAACCCAACTTGATGAGCCAACACTACAATTTCTGTGTTTAGTTGATCAGGATTATCTATGTCACCGTCCTCAAACTCAGATATACATTCGGGCCATACTTTTCTCCTTACCTTGTTCATTGTTGGCACAGAAACCTCTTGCCAGGATTTATTTATGTTTTCTATTGCTTGCATAATACTGAAATTACTCCAAATTTTTTTTGGAATAATTTCAGTATTATACGTAAATAATATCTCTTAAATGCTGCAATAGCTCCTTCGTCAATGGGTTGAAGAACAGAAGTAGTATTCGGTGGTAAAAATATTACTTTAATTTGATCGTTCGTGCTCAGAACATTCCGCTTTCTGGTCCAGCTGCAACAAGATCTCTCTGAACTCCTAGTCCAAATCCGGCATTTGAAATTTGCCTTATGTGCAATAAGTTGGTGGGATTTGTCTGATCGTTGATTACACCAATGGGTTGATTAAATGAATTCCAGGCTGCTGTAAGCAGTCTTGGGGTGAATCTTTCTCGATTCTGCATGAATGTGATCATAAAACCAATGACCGCCTGGATGTTGATAATCTCTCCACCTCCCAAACTGCCCAAAATTCTAGAATATGAAGTTTGGCCCACCACTACGCCGCCTTTTGCCTGGAACCATTCAGACGGATAAACTGGTATACTGTCCGAATCTCCTGTAGGGAGAATTCTGATTATTGGTTCATTCATAACATTGCCCCCTCGAATAACACACGTTTTCAGCCATGATAAAAATTGAAAAAACGGTTAAAATGCGAAAATATTGAAAATGTTTAAATTTTTTAATATTTGTGCATTTGCTTCCAAGATAAGATTTGTTCCGCAGAAAATTCAATGGCTGCATCACCTGTAGAGCTTGAAATACATACCTATTTTTTTTTTTAAATTATTCCAGGTTGTTTTAGAGTTATGAGCATTCTCAAAATAAAATTTATGTTTGGCCTTACCGTTTAACCGTTTTATTTCTATAAAATTTAAAAGCTACCAAATCAGCATCCAACCCAGACGATTTATATTTTTTATGAGCCAAATCCCTACATTTCATTAAATTTAATATACATATATGAATTCCACCACGGTGCAGTAGGGCATTTATTAATGATACTTTTCCGGGGTACACAAGCTAAATCTAAATATGTATAAGAAATTTGAATTAAATATATCAAGTATGTCATTCATATTAGACCAATCTAACGAAAAGAAATTATTTTTAAAATGCTCGTGATTGATAGCTTTATAATTAGTAACAACAGTATAAGAAATTTGATCCCTAGTACGAAAAAAACTTGTAAGATGCAAAAATCAAATCATGATTAGAAATAGCAGGAACAGCTGCCTGGCCAAACGAAATAATATTATGTCTATCAGGCATGTGCAAAATTATTCGATCAGATCGTAGCAGTTAATAATTATTAATTTGAAGTGACTTGTTAGAAATCTTACTACTCAGTAAAGTCTCAGTCAATGCAAGAATGTTTGTAAAATAATAGTTAAGTATGTCATCAAAATGTTTTACGAAGCTGCGCACATTCAAATGATCAACTTTAAACAAGAATTATTATGTATCTGCAAATTATCACCTGGAACAGCTTGATTAGCTACATCGATTGAGCCTGCATAAAAAGTGGAGTGTCGATTACAGCTCGAATCCGAAATTTCACACGTGGAGTTAGAGATGCCCGAAAATGTTTGGTGTCAAATTTTCTAACCAAAATCCCAATTGGCCAAGTAGCAGGATCCAGAGCCCTAGCATGCAATTCTTCCTTTTAAACCCCAGTTTAAAGTACACGTATTCCAAATCATTCAGATTATAATTCTTCGGGACTAATTTAGCAATTTTACAGTTAACTGTAAATTAACCGGAATATATTAGGTTTATAGATTATGCACTTTGGAGTTGTAACTTTAACTTTACTAGCATCTATATATTTGGTTGGTTGATCCGGAGGACCATTGTGAGAAGCAAGTGTAGTTGATGCTGTAACAGGCATAAAATCGGAATTTTTTACCACTTCAGCAAAAGTCGCACAAGCACCGGAACTAGTAGTACTGGAATATGCTGGAATATTATCGTCCCCATTATTTAAAGATGTAACCCCAGTTGTAGCCGTTGTTATGGTATTATTAAAATTTCTCTTAGATCTTGTAAGCATCGGTGAAGCAAATTTTATATTAGTTTGTGTTGCTTTTTTTTTTTTAATTTTGCAGACGACGACTGTTGTGATGGTATTGATGGGTTTTAGTAAACTTTCCACCTTATTATTAATTGCGGCAGATTTTATTTATCAAGGACAAGGACACTGATATAGCGTCAATATAATTACTCATGTGATCATTCTTTTCCTTGAGAACCTAAATGTCAATGCACATACCACATCGCCAAAAAAAATTCGGAATTACCGAAATGGCATCAAACATAGGCTTTTTAATCCCTACACATTCAAAATGAATGAGTTTACTATGTACATTCACCAGCACAAATGAAAAAGTTTTCAGACACATTCGCATCATATACACAGCACAGGGTCTGTTTTCTTGTTACCAAAACTTTGTTAAATCAACGTACAATCTTATGATGGATGAATAATAAAAAACTTTCAGATATCAGCTTCTTCATAAATTTTGGAACATTCCGGGCCCCTTGAATCGGTTGATTCAACTGAGTTATTGTTGTCATCTGGTAGTTTGCAAATTTTGTGTATGGGACGTTTAATAATATTGCCCGTGTTGCCTAGTTTTATGGAAACAACACGCACTTTCTCGTCGTGTCCTGGATGTGTGTCAATAATTTTGCCTAGTGCCCACCGAGTTGGAGGCAGATTTTCATCAACTAGCAGAACTATATCACCAATTGAGACATTTGATTTTTGGTGATACCATTTTTGCCTACTCACGATGCCAGCGTTTCCAAAAGTGTTGTTGCAGTTGTTTCATTAAATGCCATCGTGCTGTCGGTGATAACGTTTTATTTGTGATGTCTACATCTGGTATGTCAGTTAGCGGTCTGCCAATCAGGAAATGCGCAGGTGTGAGTGCATTGATATCAGCAGACGGGTTGATACAGATTGGCCTGGAGTTCATCATACCTTCAATTTGGGTCATCAATGTGGAAAATTCTTCAAGTGTTGAAATTGTTTCACCTAAAGTTTTTTTTAAACATACTTTGGCCACTTTTACGGCTGCTTCCCAAATGCCGCCCATGTGCGATGCTGATGGAGGATTGAAACGCCATTCTATATTACTCGTTAATAAAAATAAAGAAATTTCATTAGAATGTTCTTTAATAAATGTATATAAATCGTGTAATTCATTTCTTGCCCCAATGAAGTTCGTGCCGTTGTCGCTATATATTGTGCTACAGAGCCCCCTTCTTGAAATAAATCTTTTTAACGCGCCAAAGAAACTTTCAGTTGTAAGGTTCATAGCCACCTCGATATGCACTGCCCTTGTACTAAGGCAAATGAATATGCACACGTATGCTTTTGATGGAACTTGTCCTCTTCTTCGGCTTGCATGAACCTTGAATTGCCCGCAGTAATCGACGCCAACTTTGTCAAATGGATGGGAATAAACTACTCTCGCTTCAGGAAGGCTACCCATGATTTGTGATTCTGCTTTCGCTTTTTGCTTAAAACACGAGATGCACTTGTGTACTATTAATTTAGCCAGTTGTCTCATTCGCAGTATCCAAAATATTCGACGAATGGTGTTAACTAAAAACCCAATACCTGCGTGATGATATTTCTGGTGTAAATCTCGTGCTATTATCTTTGGTAAGTTTCCCTGGTTAGATAAGATTATCGGATGTTTAACTGGAAGTGGCTTGCCCTTAGATATTTGTTTGATGTCGTCTGGAAATTCTTGTTTTCTTGGTCTCGTTCTTAGATTGGATAAATACGGTTGAATCATCGCAAGAATCTTGATTGATTTGTGATAGCTGGAGTATCTGTCAATGAATTCATCGAACCACGTTTTCTCTAGTGTAGTATGCATCGCATTTACAGCTGGTCTCAATTCTTCGGTAGGTAACTGCTCGTGATCCGTTTTAAGATACTGTTTCGGCCAAGCGGTTTCTTCAGTCAGCCTATGCGGTCCATTTTACCATAAATCATTTTGCACTAACTCGACTAATGATACTCCTCTGGATGCCATATCCGCTGGATTGTCTTTGCTTGGGACATGTTTCCATACACTATTGGGATGAGCATCGCTTATTTCGCTTGTCCTATTTGCGATGAACGTTGACCATCGTCTTGGTTGGGCTGACAGCCAATCTAGTACGATTTTGGAATCGGTTTAACTCTACCGATGTTTCTATGATTTTAACCAACTTTGATAGTAGCAGCGCACCCATCAGTTCTAGGCGCGGTAAACTCTGCTGCTTCAACACAGCGACTTTTGTTTTCGCAGCTATTAAAATAGGTTTGCTGTTAGTTTCATCATGTGTTACCGCATAAACCACTGCCGCGTACGCTTTCTCGCTAGCATCACTAAAGCCGTATAGGGATACTTGTTTTCTCGTGCCTAGCCACCGTGAAACTGTGATTGTATCGATATTTCGCAAATCTGCTCGTATTACTGACCATGACTGTGACTGAAGTATATGTGCCGGCAATTCGTCATCCCATGTTAAATTTTGGAGCGAGAGGTTTTGAAAAATTATTTTTACTCTTATGGTCAAAGGTGAGATCCATCCTAGCGGATCGAAAATTTTACCGGCCTCTGATAATAATGTTCGTTTTGAATATACAGTGTGACCACTTTATATGGTTACAAAAGAAACTAGCTGTATTTTTCAAATTAATTAATAAAATTCAAACTTTATTTGTGAATTAGTAACATAAAGCTTCATAGTTTAAAATATTATAATATTATTCAATTGTATCGCCTCTCTCCTTTATTACGCACTTCAGTCTTTTTTCGAAATTACCACACGCGGCACGGATGACTTCTATTGGGATTTCATTCCAAATACTCAAAATTACCGTCTTAAATTGTTCCAAAGTGTTGTATCGGTAATCCTTAAGCTTTTGTACCATAAACCCCCAGATAGAAAAATCTAAGGGATTCAAATCTGGTGAACTAGGCGGCCATTCGTATTTGGTAATGAAATCAGTTAAATTAGCCATACACCACTCTTGAACTATTTTCGCCGTATGTGCAGGTGCTCCGTCTTGTTGAAAGCAATAATATTCCTCTCCGTACATTGCTTGAGCTTCTGGCAATAAATGTTTCTGCAAAACCTCTTCCAAGTAATATTTCGCGTTTATTTTAACACCTTTTTCAATAAAAACAAGTGGAAGTGCTCCTCTTTTGGATATGGCTCCCCAAACCATTACCGATGACGCATTTTGGAACCTCGGTATGTGCTTTTTATAATTTGGGACATCCTTTATTGAAACCGCCCAAACACGATCGTTTTGAACATTGTGCGGAACTTGAAGCACAAAAAGTTTTTCATCTGAGAAGATAATGTCGTCACCCGCGTGCCATGAAAGCAATTCTTTACTTCTAGCTCTGCGTTTTCTCTTTTGCGGCAACCGTAAGTCCATGAATTTTCTTTTTCTTGAAGGCTGACATTTTTAAGTCGTCCCTGAGTATTTTTCGGATTGATTCGCGCTTCAAATTTAATTTTTCTGCCAATTTCCTTGCCGATTTGTCACAATTCCTGCGTATGCGCTCCCGTACTATCTTTATGTTTTTTTTTGTTCGCACACTTCTTTTTCGACCAGTTTTTTTGCGATTTTCATTTGATCCCGTATCACAGAAACGATTCACTGTACGGTAAATAAATTGTCTATTGATTCCAAGATGTTTTACTTCTCGAAAGATCTCTCCACATTTCAACCCACTTTTAAATTTCTCCACAATTAGAGATCGTAAGTTTGACATGGTCACAACAACGCTATTACGCAACTAAACTAACTAATTTTTTTTTGATGTATATAGAAAACCTAACGGTACTTCACGATTTAAAAATTTCAAGATTATTTAGTTTCGTTTGTTTTTCCCGGCTACTCAAACATTTGTAACCGAATATAGTGGTCACACTGTACAGTACGTTCATCTAGTTGGCAACTAAACTTGAATATATCTTGCGTTGGTTCCCATGATAGCCCCAGTACTTTAATTGACGTTGGATAAGTAATGATTGATTTCTCAGTATTAGTCTCATTATTTTGGATGTACGATTTTATTGAGCAACTTTTCGATAGTAATTTTCTTAGATTGAAACCATGGCTGCTAAATATTTCTACGATATCGTTCATTATTCTCAAGAGTTCTTCATTGATGAATTTATTATCTGCACCTTTGGTTGTAGTAGTCTTGTAAAGTTTCTCGCATTCTTCTTACTTCTTCGGTTGATTGCTTGTAGGCGGTTCGTAATTCCTCAATTTCCCAACATTGTCTCAGACTGCCATTAATGTCAATTAATATGTTGAAGTTCTTCTCCAAATACTGTGTTTATTGCAATGAGGCCATTGTTTAGTTGACGCGTCTGACCTTGCATGGCTTTTGCAAAAATATCCACTCCAAGTAGTAAGTCTACGGTGCTCGCTTCATTGAATGTAGGGTCGGCTAGTTCCATGTCGCTTAATATTATCTCGCTGTCGGAAACACTACTATTTCGATTTAATTTGGCGGCAATTTTCGATACAATGAATGCTTCGGTTTTCCATACGGTTGGTTGCTTCTAGTACGAGCTATCCATAATTCAGTTTTTCCTCGGGTTTGACCAACAGTCGATTCGCCTATTCCCTTTATCAATACTCGCTCTTTATGCCGATGTAATGTTAGCTGTTGGACGCATGATTCAGAAATGAACGACGATTGTGATGCAGAATCTAAAAGTGCTTTGAACGACTGAAATTCTCCGTGGCGATCTCTGATGTTTACCATGGCTGTTGGCAATAGAGTTTTGGTAGGACTTACTGATGTGTTGCCACACGTTGTCGAGTCGATTGTACCTTGCACTTTCTCAATATCTGGAGTCGCTTGCTTGGTGACACCTTGACTTGACTGCTCTAACACTGACTCATGTAGCATAGAGTGATGTTTTCGATGACACTTTTGACACCGCGCTTTCGATTTACATTCGTACACTCTATGATTTTTACTTAGGCAGTTGAAACAGCGGAACATTGATTTTATCAGCGTTGATCGTTGATCAGCGGACATACTTTTGAATTTTTCGCACTGATGAAGTAAGTGTTCGCCTTGGCTGCATACAAAACACTCAGAAAATGTCGTTGTTGCTAATGCTCGCAGTTTCGGTACTTGTGGTTGCATCTTCTGACTGAAGCCCTTTTCTGTTTCTAACGTGTCCGTTCGCTTATTGAGAAATTCCAATAATTCATCAAATGTTGGTAAATTTAAATTTGCTCCGATGGTTTCTTGTGCCCATAGCCCTCTCGTTTCCCTATCCATTTTGCTTAGTGCGATGTAGATTAACCAATGATCTCGTTTCTCTGCAGTTTCACCTAGTGCATTGAGTCCCCTGATGACTTCATCGAACGCATCCGTTATTTTTCTGATATTGGTTGAGGTTGGTTGACTAATGCCTGGTTGTTCAATGAACGCTTTGATAAATGTGTTGATCGTATAGTGTTTTCGATCATATCGCTGAATTAATTTTTTAAACGCTTGATTATAATTTGCGTCGGTCACGGGAAAATGGCGGATCAAAGCAGCAGGCTCACCTTTTATTAAACTTTTCAAATATTGAAATTTCTGTGCCTCTGTTAGGCTTTCTTTATTGTGGATAGTGGAGGTATGTAGATATCGTAAAACGATTGCCACACCATGTAGTTTCCGTCAAACGTGGGAATTGTGATCTTTGGTAGTCGAATTTCAGTTCCATGCGACTGCGAACTATTCCTGGTTGTATTATTGAGTTGAGTAGACATCAATGGTGTAGATAAACTTTGCTTTCGAATGTTAGCGTTTAGCGTTGCCAACACCGCATAGTAGGTATCTTCAAAGTCTGATAGATCGGATTCTACTGTTGTATCTTCGGTAAACATGTGCTTCTCAATTTCCATAAAGTCATTCATTAGTTGTTGCGCTCGATTTAGTTTTACATATATTTCATCGACGTTGCTTGTTTCGAGATTGCCCTTTGTATATGCGAGTAATTTCGTCATGGATCCCTTAACCACACCCCGTTGCCTTTTCAAAGCTTCCATTTTTTCAATTATTCACAACAAAACTTGAAATTGTTGATTATATTATTTTGACTAATACTGAGATTTATCACTTTAACTACTTGTATGCACTACACAGATATATTTCCAATGTTCGATCGGACCATGCGGTTTGCTAAGCGATTTTAATTTGGTCGATTGTCTTCGAATTAGCTCGCCACGACTTCGATTACTTTTCTTTTTTCTTAATTTACGATTAATTTATTGTAAAAGGTAATGAAAAGTGGTTTACTCACAGTTCTTGGTGGTAGACGAGTTGGCTTAGGTAGCGTCACGACAGTTCACTGGAACGTACTTAAAGTTGAGGTTATGTGAATATCCCACGCGGTAGTGTATTTCTGTTCTTATCTTGTAGCCGATCCGGCTCGAAGGACCAATGTTTTCGTGTTACCAAAACGTTGTTAAATCAACGTACAATCTTATGATGGATGAATAATAAAAAACTTTCAGATATCAGCTTCTTCATAAATTTTGGAACAGGGTCATTGCTACAGATTTGTAATAACCACTAAATCACAGGTTAATATTAATGATACAATAAAGAAGAATTTTAAAACACACACAATAATTATTTATATATAACACTTAATGTGGTAATGGTTATCTTACTTTTGGATATTTTTCCTCACTACGTTGGGGGTTGAGGAGTTTATACAGGAACTTAAGCTTAAATTCCGCTTCTAATACTCATTAGTTGTTTTATAATCGATACTTATGCAAATGTAGGAACGGCTACAACTAAATGGCTACTGAAGTGAATATAGTACCTCGGTATTCCGAAAACCCGAAATGACACCACATACATAAATACTTAAATCATAATAGTGAAAATAAATAATTGTTTACAGACTAATATTTAATCACTATTAATTATTTTTATTTTTACTATGCTTTCAGATTAGTGGTGAATTTAATATTTAATAAATAAAAAAAAAAACTCAACCCGCCCCCTACCCACCCCGTATTTTCCTCTTTTAATTTTTATTATTTATGAAATGTTTATTTTATTACAAATTCAACTAAATAAATAAAAAATATTTAATAAATTATGGTGCAAAAAGAAAAGCATAAGGAATTGTTAAAATAATAAAAACTAATATTATTAAAGTTAAGTATTTAAACTAAATAAAATAATAATAAATAATAATTACACAACAAAATAAATAAAAATCCTATTAAATATTTAGATTATTTAATCATAAAAATAATATAATTTATGTATATTAAAAATAATTATATGTAATTTATGTTCTTTTATTTATATTTTGTTTTTAAATTTAATTATTATTATTTTTATGATGGTTTTCAAATAATTTTGTTTTTTTTTTTTCAAAAAAAGATTAAATTATATTTATATACAAAATAAATTGTTTAAAATGTTTTATCGATAAAATAATTAAATTATACGTTTTTATTACAAGAAAAGTGAAAACTTTTCTATGGCAAATCTATTTTTAATGTTATTTGTACAATATAACAAAATAAATTTGTGTAAAAAAAAATTAGTATTACTTTAATTAATTTTTATCTATTTTACGATATTTGTTTACATTTTTTTTTCTTTTATTTAAATAATATAAATACTAAGAAAATAAATAATTATACAATGTTGTATTATATAAATAATAATAATCTAAAAAATAACAAAATTAAAATTAAAAAAGAGCTTTAAATAATAATAATTTAATTTTTCGTCAAACTATATAATATATATAAAAATAATTTAATAAGATAAATATAATTTAATTATGTATACATACACCTGTATAAAATTAATTAAATTATAAATAAGAAGATGAGCAAAGTAAGTTAAATTGTTATAAAATTTAAAATTAGACATTGAAAAACGTTAACAGGGCAGTTCCTCGCGCACATTAGCTCGCGGGAATATTTCCTCGCGCGAATATTTTCTCGCATGAACATTTCCTCGCCTGATATATGGGAGCGTTTCCAGAATTTATAATTTTTAAACCCCCATTTTCCAGAATTTTTAGCGAGGAAATGTTCCCGCGAGGTAATATGCGCGAGAAAATGTCCTGGAATCTTGAAAAACAAATTATTGTATTGCCATTACCGTCAATCATTTTCAGATTTTATTTTTAATTTATTATTAGCGAATTATAATACTTTTCGTAGAATCAATTTTATTTCTATGTGTATTACGATACGAAATGGTTTAAGTTTTGTGATTTTTATAGAATTTTATGGGCTACTTTCTAAATTTTATCGGCTGAATAGGGGGGAATTGTTGGTGAGAATTAAATCAATTTTTCAAGTATTATACTTACTGTTAGTAATCGGTTTGAATTTACAAATGTATCAAATTTATAGATTTGGTTACTAATTTGTATTTTGAAGTTATTTTCTTCTCAATATCTAAAGTTTACACCACAACATTTTAATATATTGAACCAGGACGACATTATTATATTTCAGTTCCAAATCCTTGTGGTCGCAATATATATTCCTCGATTTTATTGGGTTCTGGAGATTTGGGTGTGGGTGATCTCTTGGCTTGATTGTCGATCTAAATTTTTCTGAGAATTTCTGAGTTTGATATTTGTTTCAATTATTGTTAACATGTGACATCATGTGAGAAGAGGACGTTGTATTGTACTGGTTAGTCTGAATAAGATTTTTTTTGCTCTTCTAACCGACGTTTTGTTTCATTCAACTACATTTGTAATTCAGGTGTTATTGTTTTTTATGAAATATTCTTGATGTTTCTTGAATGGTACTAGAATGCAGTGAAGAGGATTGCTTTTGGGTTTGAATTGCTTGTTTATGAGCACTTGTGAGCAAAAGGTCCATTTGATGAATATATTTGTTCGACAAAGAAAGTGGGCAGTTGAAGAACTGGTAAAATACATAACAAAAGTTATTAAAATTATGTCCGCGATAATTTTGTTTAATTAATTAGTTTATATAGCGGCCTATGACAATTTTGCTATATTATGTAGCTTGACAGCGATTTTATCGTGGTTTGTGGCCGATATAATAAATTTATTTTTTTAGGAAGCGACCAATGTTATTTTTTTCAGCGTAATATGGTTTCAGCGTAATATGGCACTTAAACTGTATAAAGTTAGAAAAAGGAATGAACTTCATATTTTCGTGGTGATCAGTCACAGGATACGTTATCCAAATTTTGCGTTGGTTTTTTTTTTTATTATTTAAACTTTTGTATTATAATCGTTGTGCTTGCCACTGGTGGGGCTGTGTCGAACGATTTATTTTACTTATTTACACTGATTTTAACACTTTTCCGAAACTGCGCCAATTGAAATTTTGATTTTTATACGCGTTAAAATTTCGAAACACTACGACGACATTAATTCTAATTGTCGGGTTACCCCATTTTTATACAGAATTTTACACAGAATATTCTAATGACGAGACCGTTATACGAGATTTTATTGACTTATAACTTTGATTACACTTTTTTATAATTTTGTTGTATTTTTTTATGTTGTGATTGCGATAGTATTCAACAAAAGTTGTTGGTATTACTTGCTTTTTAGAGTGACAACGACCCTTTCGGATTTTGATTTACTAATGAATCGGAGAGTAACAGTGTCTCCTTTGAATTTTGAATTACTAAACAATAATTGACTTAAAATTTCTATCTTTATTTACTAATTTATACAATTGTTAATTCTGCATATCGCATATTTTAATTATTATATTTATCATAAAATTCTAGGTTGTTTCATTACGCATACTTTCACTTTCACATAATTTATTACTTTTGTTAGATCACTTTTCTGTGTGATACTTTATGCTATACCCTTTTTACGGTCCTATGTTGTATATAATTGGTCTATTCTTTATCTGTTTTCTACTTTTACTTTACTTTGGGTTAAAATTGGGAAACAACTTTAATATTGATACATACAGTTCTCTACATTATCGTTTATGCCTGCTAAAAACCTATTTATTATTTATTTGTATCTTACAATATTTGTATTAGCTAATTATATATTCCATAACACCGAATTGCCTACATTGCTGTTGTTTATGTTGTTGTTGTTGCTTAGCTGGGATTCCAATTTATCGATAAAACCGAATTAAATATTATAATTGATCGATAAATTGGGATCCCCATTGTTAAGTTTAGCTTCATTCTTGTTTACATCGGCATTGCTTGCCAGCTTGTTGTTGTTAATTTATGTAGCAGAAAGGTAACAAGCCTTTCGTTTATTGTCGATAAGCGACATAAATTCTTGAAGGTGTATCATTCGTCCCAATATGGATGAGCTTGGATGGTTCCCGTCTTCTTGATTGCGCCGCCTTTGGCGAATTTGGTTTTGCTCGGTTTAGCTAGATTGTACAGCCGAATTACCTACATTGCTGTTGTTGTTGCTGTTGTTGTTGAGTAGGGATTCCAATTTATCGATAAATTATCGATAAAACCGAATTATAATTTATCGATAAATTGGGATCCCCATTGTTGAGTGTATCTTCGCTCGTATTTACATGGGAATTGCTTGTCACCTTGTCGTTTTTAATTTATATAGGGCACTGTTTAGTGCTGGCAAGACCTGTAAATTCTTGACCGAGTCTCGTTCGTCGTAGGCCGAGCTTGATTATTATCAAAAAGGACGTCTCTCATCTATTTATCAATATCGATGAATTCTTTCCAGATTGTTCTCTTCGTCCTCTTGATTTCGCCGCCTTTGGCGTATTTTATTTTGCTCGGTTTGGCTAGATGGTACAGCCGCATTGCCTACATTGCTGTTGTTGTTGCTGTTGTTAAGTAGGGATTCCAATTTATCGATAAAACCGAAGTAAATATAATTTATCGATAAATTGGAATCCCATTATTGAGTGTATCCTCGCTCGTATTTATGTTGTGCTGGCAAGACCTGCAAAATCTTGACAGAGTCTCGTTCGTCTCAGGACGAGCTTGATTATTATTAAAAAGGTCGATGAATTCCCAGATGGTTCCCTTCGTCTTCTTGATTTCGTTGCCTTTGGCGTATTTAGTTTTGATCGGTTTGGCTAGATTGTACAGCCTGTATTGTCTACCTGAATTGCCTACACTGCTGTTGTTGTTGTTGTTGTTAAGTAGGGATTCCAATTTATCGATAGTTATCGATAAAACCGAAATAAATATAATAATTTATCGATAAATTGGAATCCCATTCTCTCTTGTCTACTCACCCCCTTTTTTTTTTAATATACGGGCTGGGACGTGACTTTCATATTTAAGGCCGGAGAGTTTTTCCTTTTAAGGACCATGGGGTGTCCCTGCCGTCACGCAGTAGAATTAATGATTCTCTGCCCCATGACCTTACGTCCTTTTCACCTTAGAGCATCTAGGATTTTAGAGCCGGTTTGTCGTAGGTACGGTTCTTTTGCATGTCTCTCCAAAACGTTCCCGTGTCAATGCTTCTTGTTATGTATGCTATGTTCACGTTGTGATAGCCTGAGTTTGTACCCTCACCAAACCTCAGATTCCCTCCAACCGCAAGCATTTCGTCTGGGATCCTGAACATCGAACCTACTTCATACATGGTTCCTCGCTGTTGTATAGAATTTGTGCTTCATTTGAATCCTTTGTATTATTCGCTTATAGCGTACAACGAGATCTATGAAAGTATATTCTTCGTGGCGATATTCATAATTTACTCCTTCATTAACCAAATTCGGGAAACGATCTGGATAAAATTGGCCTGCCCGGTAATATCAACCATTCCTGTAATAACTGCCTGATGCGTACTTATTGTGCTGGTAGTATGACCGCGTACATTCTTTCGCCCTGATCATTGACTAGACTAATAGGTAATAGTCCTTCATCAAGAGCAGCGATATCGCCTGTAACCAGAGTTCCGCGTGGGGTAAACTGCTGGTGTTGGAACTCAAAGTTTCCTATACCACCAATATAGAAACCAATTGGATATAATGCAATATCTAATGCTTGTGTGGTTCTCTCGTAGCCTGACCAACTTATTTCGGCCGGAGTACCAAATGACGAATGAAGCGAATTCGCGCATGCTATTTTCGCTCTGACCTACAATCGAGCAGTTCGTCTCAGCACTTCTACATCTTCTGGAGTTAGTGGTATTTGCATACCCGTAGTTATATATTCCGCCGATTCTTGAATTATGGCGTCTACGATATTAAGGCTAAGTGGTACTTCACGAGGTGGCTGATTCAGAGGACTTCCCATTAACATAGAGGTAGTCGCTGCTGCAGTAACTTCGTTAACATCACCCCATTTTGAGACTAGGTAGTCTTTGATCTTATTACTTGTCTCAGTGTTCTGTTTATCATGAAACTTATTTGCCTTATTTTCTCGAGACCCTTTTCCTCGGCGTTGCTGTGGTTTTGCAACAGGATGGGGATTTGGTAAAGCGATGGGAGCGCATAATGCGCCTGATACAGCATTCATTTCTTTCGTTTGTTCGGTTGCCATGTTTAAATAAATTTTGAATTTTGCATAAACTAAACCTTCTGAAATTTAATTAACGTATAACTAACACGTAAATTTGCAATTAGATATTTGCAATTTAAAGAAAGATGCAGAGTAACGATTATCTGAGACTGATATCTCTTCTTAATGAGTTTATGTTTTGAAACATTTGTGAACAATTTCCTTGTTTACATATAAACTCAAATAAGCTGTCTGAAACGGATAGAGTATCTGAACTGTCAACATCGTTTTGTGTTTCCTGAAAAAGTAGATTATTTTAAAATAGTAGAAATACAATTATTAAGTTCATAATTCCTTTTTATTTTATATTGTTGAGGTGATCCAACTGAATTTTACGAACAAAATATTCTACAATTTTTCGGCCTAGCTGATTTGGTGGAAACAAATTTTTAATGTATTGCTCCCTTATCTAGTTAAGCAAATAGCCTCTGTATGTATCTCCTCGTTGGTTTCCAGTTCCCTGGACCACTATGTCAGTTTTTACTCTCCCCTATAAGCGTTACCATTAGAAGTATCTGTTTTCTACAAAGTGTGCATGCAGTTATTGCAGTATGCTATTTGCTTGTTTTGCGATTTTATTAATTCGAAATTTATTTCATTGTGTTTCACCGATTTCTTCCTTCTTTCACTTGTAAGTCTCCTCTAAAATACTTGACCATATTATTCGACGGTTTGGTACTAATTTAGTGAAGGACAATAAAGAAATTTTCAAACACTTTTGTCTGTCTGTTTTTTCACAAGCTATTACTACATGTACAAAACATTGTTTTTTGGTGTTTTTAGCTTTGTTTTTGAGTGTTGAGTTGTGTTTGTTGTGCTTGCTATCTATGGGTTGAAGATCGATGTTGAGGCGTCTTCATTGGATTGAAGATCGATGTGTTCTATTTCTGCATCACTATGGCTCGGAATGGTACTGCTATTACTGCTAAACTTGGACATGGAAAGTTGTTTGCGTGGCACGTTAATGAGGTATAAAGGCCATTTTATATGACAAAGCTTGCTGATTTTTCAGTTATTCCTGAGCCATCATCATTTAACAGATAGATGAACTGAATTTCTACCTCATCTAGGGTAGAAAGAGTATTGCTGGCGCTGCTAATAATTTTTGATTTCTCACAATGATTTCTATAGATGTTTGCAGTCTTTTGTGGGGTTTTGGTGGTGCCGATTCAAGGTCGTGTTGGCCACTCCTTGAACGTAATTAATCAATTGTGGTACAAAAAATGAATACATTTTTTTTTTAAATTTGTTTTTTAAGGCAAACATTACTGATTTGCATTACTGATTGACATAAATATCAAAGCATGTACTTCGAATTTCCTCGTCATATTCCTTGGTTTGTTCCCGGGCGTATGAAAATTGGAATTGTGTATCCACACGTTAGTTATGTTCCAGTTTCAAAAATGGATTCTTCCAATTAATTTTATAATTTTTATATTGACGATTAATTTTATAATTTTAAGCCTTTCCTGGGTAATGTTGTATTTTTCTTGTCCAAGAGCCACGGGGCTACTCGTTCCAATTTCCGTAGATTTGGTATTGTGAAAATAATAAATCCGGTTTTGGCTCATGTCAAGCGTTGTTAAAAAATAGGGTTTGTATACCTTAATGAAACTACTATCCTTCTCGAAAAATAAAGGAATGTATCTTGCCTTCGTGAGTTGCACTTGATGTCCTTTTTCTTTCTTTTTGAACCTTTCGAGTAAATTTCGAGTTAAAATTTAATTTATTATCGTCAGTAATACTCCAGAATGCATTGTGAACCATTAAACGATCCTCCTCACTAAAATTTGTTGTACAAGAATAACAAGTCTGAGCGCTTTATTTATTTGTCGATGGCTCATTGTTACGTTTCCGACACAATTTTTTTTCACAGGCTCGTGTGAGTTTATAACATTAGTTGTAGTATTTCGCCGTTTTCTTCCTTTCTACCATTATTACTGAACAAAAACATATTTTTATAATAGAGTCAAATTATATAAGTACTGAATCAGTTATTTCATATAATGAATTTGTAGGAAGCGTATTTTTTGCGTTTAGTAAACATGCTTTGTAAGTCTCTTCTAAAATACTTGACGATATTATCCGACGGTTTGGCAATAATCTAGTGAAGAACGGTTGTAACTTATTGATCATATTTTTAAAATGGTTTAATTCTATGATTCTACACGATTTAAATATACTTACTCCCGGTGAGGGAATAGTTCCGCATATAGCTGATATGTATCGGCGTCGAGTTCTCCGAATAATTAAGTTTGAATTCGCGGTTGGTTCTAGTCTCAAGAAATCCACCGATTTTCCAACAAGTGTGAGAAATTCACACAAAGCCAATTGCCTCTTCTTCACGTCAGAATTTTTGTTTTGAAGTTTGAGCTGCTGTTTTATTTTCAATATATGATATTTCGACAAGTAATTAGATAGACTATTCGCTAAATAAATTTTAACCTTATTAGAAACCTCATCTATGGTAAAAAGTATATTGCTGGTGCTACTAATAATATTTGATTCCTCATTCCTTACAATGATTTCTACAGATATTTAAATTTGGCACTTTGGTTTTACTTATGTGAATTTTACTTAAGTTCATAATACACTTACTGATGAGTAACCAATCTAGATGTAGCTGTATTCTGGAAAATGTGCTATGCCATTTGTTTGTTTTACGATTTCAAATTTTTTGCATTTAGTAAAAATGCTTTGTAAGTCTCCTCTAATATACTTGACGATATTATCCAATGGTTTGGCAATAATCTAGTGAAGTGCGTTTAGCGTTTCACTTTAGTTTTAATTAATAAAAACTTTTAATTAATAAATATATCATAGTTGCACAAAATAAGGGATCCGCTTTCGTGGCAAACTCAGCCAAATAATTGTCACCAATCATTCGGGCATATGGCCAAACAAAATCGGGGGCCATCTTGCAAATTTTTGGCACAATCATAAAAAATTATACCACACGATAAATAAATAAATAACTCCCTATAAATAGCATAATTGGGCTAAACACATATATAGGTTTCTCTTTTCGTGTTTTAATGAGAAGATCTAGGACTTTCTTAATAGTCACATGAAATATTTCATAATTAACTAGTTGAAGCAATTCACCAGGTCTGAAATACTTAAAAGACATGCAGCCTTCAACATTCCTTGTTGATTCAAAAGGTTATGGTTTTTGAAGGATTCATTTAGTTCAATTAGAAAGATGAGAATTTTTGTATTCTGGGCCGTTCCACTGGTAAATGTGCTTGTAATTATTTATTTTGTTTAATTTATTTATTGCAAATTGTTTTATTGTTCTTGTAGAACATTTTTAATTTATTTATTCCACCACCATTTTTTTTTTTTTAATGTTAATGTGAGCGCGAGTGCGCTCAGCACAAAATCCAAGACGAGACTAAAGCTCAGGGAGTGGGGTAGGGTTTCCTGAAGTATGATCGAGCCTGTTTAGGCGGCCACACAGAAGGAAAAGAGTTTAAAACAGGGAACGAGAAAATCACGTATCAACTTACCTTACCATTGGCGAACTTACCACCTAAAACCTCATACTCCAATCAATTTTCCTAGATAAAATAAATAAAAAGAAACTTTGAAAGTTGGATTTGGGATTAAGATTGGCTATGACTTTCTTTTGCGAAGAAGATGCATATTCAGGTTTAATATGTTCTACACAAAATGGTAAATCATTGTGTGATTTATGCAGTTTTTCTGAATATTCTAAATCACATTCTAAAATATAACCCAATTTACTATTACTTGTAGAATTTATATCGATATTTTCAATTTAAAATTTGCATATGGAAGATATTGACTCATAGCATGCCGCCCGCCCGTAAAGATTATTCTCATCTAGATAAATTATATAGTTGGAGTTCTCATCATCTTTCTCTACATATTTTTTCATATATTTATTATTTGCTTTAGCACAACGTTTAGAACATTATGCAAACGAATTATTAGAAGAAAACAAATCTACTATTAATACATGACGCCATAAATAGCGTTATATTTCATTAAAAGTTATTTGCTCAAATTACACATTTTATTCATTAATGTGCATTTAGCACAATCACATAATTTCAATTCTTTTTCATCATTGCTGTTAAGAGTTCCAGCATCTGTTGAGCATTCGGGCTTTGAGGCACGACTGGCTGCCATTGCTTTGGTTGTAAATTTCGTCCACTAAAGGATAAATCACTTTTTGATCAAATTCTTGGAGTTTTATTTCTAATTACCGTAACGTTTAGAACATTATGCTAAGCCGCCACGAACTCCCTTCTTAATGAAATTTATCATATCAATATTTGTTAATAATTCCATCTCAATGTTTGTATGTTTTAACATTGAATCCTAGCTTAGGCCGGCAGATGTTTAGTAGTGAGCTGAATCTAGATTATACGTTTTTAAATAGACATTTCTAAAACTTGTAACGTAATCCCTAAAGATCACGTTAGCAGACACAAGAATAGAGGTCTGGCGCGGTCTGGTAGCTGGCCAGAGCTCACTGTGCGGCGTGGGGTTTTCCAGACATATTCCTATGCTTGAATAACCGCATGGTAAATTCTTAGATGGGTGTTGAAGTATATTCTATTAAATATATCTTCTTTCTTAAATAACTAAATGTTGAAGATTACTGGACAAAAGTCCAATTATGCGCTGCCACTACATAGCACAAAAAAGTTTTTTAATAAATTAGAAAATCAAAACTTAATTAAATACAATTACAATATTAATAATAATCAAATAAAACAGAAATTAACAAAAGTGCATGTATATATGCCTCCACATAAAGCCAGTCAACCCTCAATAAGAAACAGTAGATCCAACTCATGTAGAAGCACACACGGCTTATTCCTGTGCTAGAATACCCGCATGGAAGAAAAAAGAAAAGGACCAGAGCATGCACTACCTTTGCCACGACCACAGTGGCTAAGTAAATAATAAATTGGATGTGTTCGACTCGGGATGACAGCTCAACCCCCGATGATCTCCACTCTGTCTGCCTAAAAGGTCCCCTTATCGTCGGGCCACCTACCGGGATGCCGTTTCCCGGTCGCGGTGGTGACCGACACCAATAAGGGATGAAAGGGCGCCCTCCAGACATACCTGATCAAGACTCCCAGGAACGGACACCGACACATATGGCGTGGCGCCCCCCATCGCAGCCTGCTTTGGGGGAACGAGCGCCACGCCCGGAGCTAAACTGGTGCGCCCAACCCAGCACACAATCGCACCACACAACACATGACCATACTAAAGACGTTTACTCACTCATGGCGTGAGGCTTGGAAAACACGTGGAAACAATCTAACGGCCCTGAATTAACCATACAATCACAAGAAAAAACAAAATCCTATACTCAAAATCAAGTAATATAACATAACAGACCATGGAAAAACCCAGAAAGATTATTACCCCAACATTAAAGAAATGTTAACGAAATTAATGAGAAAAGCTAAAGGAAAGATGAATCAATTTTGAGGAGTCGTACTGTGTGACGCAACAAAACACCAGTCAAATTAGGATTACAATAAAAATTGGGAATATACAAAAACCACGCGGTGTGACAGTATTCTTATATATTTTTTACTGTACACCCTACCTGATAAATTAGGCCCGTCCGACCTACTGCAACACAGCGCCGACGCAGGAACCGTCGCAGCAGCCCCTCGCTTCTCGAACCCCATTCCGTTAGGCGGAGTTGCTGCCACAAAACCAATCACCTTTTTAGCCACACAATAAATAGCTACAGAGCACTGCCAGACATATAATTCCACCAACCCCCATTCCTTCAACATTCCAATTTAACCACATTCTTTAATTCTAAAGCTGTGTCGAACTGTCGCGCATTTGCAAATACTCGTTGTGCAAGCAGCCCCCAAACGTTCTCAATTGGATTGAGATCGGGACTGCATGCTGGCCAATCCAACAACGGTATGTTTCGTTCACTCAAAAATTCTTTTGTCGTTTTGGCACTGTGGATGGATGCATTGTCTTGTTGAAAAAACCAGTTTTCAGGCACGAAATCGTCTCCAAATGTGATTAAAATATCGTCTAACAATTCAACGTATTTATTGGACGTCATTTTTGTGGAAATTATACATATTGGTGACCTTCCCGTATAGCTGAATGCGGCCC
Source organism: Tipula helvola (assembly GCA_963556165.1). Classification (NCBI taxonomy): domain Eukaryota; kingdom Metazoa; phylum Arthropoda; class Insecta; order Diptera; family Tipulidae; genus Tipula; species Tipula helvola. The sequence goes on along the minus strand of OY744483.1, from coordinate 301,677,287 downwards.
AAATCATCAGCGACCCTCCACCAAAATTTCGAGATTTACGAGTTTGTCTCTCTGATCGCTTATCGGCCTAATATCGCTGGCAGGCATCAGCCCAGTCTAAATTAAATTTTTTTTCATCACTAAAGACGACTTTTTTCCATTCTTCATCCCAAAATTGGTATTTTTCAGCAAATGCAAGTCTTGCTGTTTTATGCCGCAATAGAAGTCGTGGAAGGGCCACTCGTTTTGTGTATTTTATGTTTGAATCCGCATTAAAGATTTGACGAACACAACGACTGGTTACCGGCAAACGAATTTCACGCACTATGGCACCCGATGAAAGGGTCTTGTTGACTGCAAGTCGCTTAATTTCTCTTTTACACCGCTCAGTGATGATGGGCGTTCGTCCGGATCGTTTATTCTGTCCATAATTTGACCCCAATCGAAAAGTTTTGCCCTACTCATGATAAACTTGTATTTTTCCTTGTTCAATTGGCGTTAAAGCTTTTCCCTTAGGCATATCTACATAAGAAACAAGTATATATTTTTTATAACATAACAGCGACTAACATTTAAATTTCTTCATCCGAAGATGTACATATTTTTAGTTTATTTAAAAGTAATTAATTTAATATATTTACCTTAATTTAATTTTAATTATAATTTTTTCGATATAATAAATTTTGTTCTTATAATTATTTCCAACCGCTATTATCGAGTCTGATGCACTAATAAAAAAAATCTTTAAACGAATTTTAACAAACTTGTCGATACATGTTAAAAAAAAATACAAAAATATTTTGATTATGGTAAATTCAGGAAAGAGATAGTAACAAATTTTGTTCTTATAGTAATTTCCATGAGTGTAGTGCAGTTCAACACCTTTCTTATGGATTTTATATATAGATACATCTTGGAATTGGCTTCTATAGATTAAGTTTAGATGTCACTACGATCAAAATAGAGATAAGTAGCTTTAGCCATGAAATTTCCGATTCAATCTAATTTTCAATGTTTCAGAAAAATAGTTAAACGCTTCCAGCGTTAACATAGATCTTGAAGCTAAAGTTGAAACTTCACTATAAATACTTCTATGATTTGTTTCAGATAACTTTCCGAGCTCTCTTCCTAAGATAATACTTAAGAAGATTCTAATTTGTTCGATACTGTAATGTTTTAAAATTATTGATCTCGCTAATTGTTCTAATTGACAAGAGGGAATAGGAAACTTTAGGATAAGTCGATTGTTTTCCTCGATGTCTGGAGAAATGCCTGTAACTTCTTTGGTACATTCTAAAACCGCTATATATTGTCCAACTATAAAGGTACATCACACATTTTAAGTTGCATTATATAATATCTGTACTATAGAGAAATAATAATTGAAAAAACACTGTATAATCTAGTCCTCCTTTGGTAAACGCATTCATATTGTTTGTTGAAAATTGAAAATTTGTTCCTGTAGTGATTAGAAAATTAATAAGAGCAGTTTGTCTTTCATTTACGCTTCTTAATCTGTGTGCTAAGTTACCCCCTTTGATTGATACACAATAATCTTTTTCATCATTGTTATCAATATATGTACATCTCAATATTTAATTGTTTGTCTTCAATCATGTTATGAACTAGTTGATATAGATTAGGACAGTTTAAATTTAAAAACCAAGGTTTGAGAACGTGTAACTGTTGTATACTTTTTACATGAGTTGTTCCTGCATATAATTCCATTTGAGGTTTACTAATCTTTTGGTGAGTTTGAGAACCGATATAGGAATGATAAAGTCTATCACCTATGTCATATCCATATCTGGCGTTTATAAATTCATTACTAACTTGTATAAGAAAACCATAAGGATGAAGTATGGTTGGAGTAAATCTACATCCATAATTTTTACTTGATGAATAATTGATGGTATAATCTAGTCCTCCTTTGGTAAAAGCATGCATAGTGTTGGTTGAAAATTGGAAATGTGTTCCTGCAGTGACTAGAAAATGAATAAGAGCAGTTTGTCTTTCGTTTACGCTTCTTAATCTGTGTGCTAAGTTGCCTCCTTTGATTGATACACAATAATCTTTTTCATCAGTGTTATCAATATCCATCTCAATATTTAATTTTTTGTCTTCAATCATGTTATGAACTAATTGATATAGATTAGGACATTGTAAATTTAAAAACCAAGATTTGAGAACGTGTAACTGTTGTATACTTTTTACATAAGTTGTTCCTGCATATAATTCCATTTAAGGTTTACTTATCTTTTGATGAGTTTGAGAACCGATATAGCAATGATAAAGTCTATCACCTATGCCATATCCAATCTGGTGTTTATAAATTCATTACTAACTTCTATAAGAAAACCATAAGGATGAAGTATGGTTGGACGTAAATCTACATCCATAATTTTTACTTGATGAATGATTGATGGTTTTGTGTCACAATCTAAATCTAGATTCCTTTAATTACAGATACAAAAGGAACAGGTTGTCTCATAATGTTACAACCATACTTGCATAATCCATATTAAAAGTTTCTTGGATATTGGCATGTAATGTAGATTCATTTGTTAGTTTATTTTGAAGCTCTTTCAATATACCATAATCAGATAATCTAATGATTTCATGTGCTACTGGTAGCACCATTAAAATATTGAATACAGGAGTTCAAAACAGTAGTGGTGAAGTAACCATATTTAAAAATAAAGTGTTCCAATGCTGGTAACAGACCGTATGTGATTACACCCTCAAATACATCATGCATAATATCCACACACATATTTTCAGTAACATGAAAACGAGGGATATTATTTAAAATTGAATTTTCTCTTATACTTGTTTCAGTGTATGAATCAAGTTTAAGATCTTCTGCATAATTAAACTTATTCCGTAATATTACCTGATCCTCAGCCGGCTAGACTCAGGGTATGGCGTGGGGGATTCCGGACATGAAACCATACTTGAATAACCGCAACAAAATCACAAAAGAACGAGAAAGATTATATCACCATATTTGCAGGAGTGACAACACCGATGCCGTACCAATCTTCCAGGCAGCCCGCCACAGGAAAACTGACCTGACTCAAATTTACTGAAGATCCCCGAACACGGATAAGGAACCCTCACCCCGCGAATTAATTGTATTACTTATACGATAGCTTCTGATTCGATTCAAATTTACTCGATAATACAAAGTAAACAAATCCCATTAGAATCGAATACATGAAACTTTTAATTCTAATTAAATTTCCAATTCGACTCAAATTTACTCGATTATACATAGTATAAGAATCTTATTTGAATTGAATACATACATGAAAATTTTTCATTGTGTAGTTCATTGTATATAAAGAGCACTATAAACACATAGAATACAACAACGCCAAGTAAAAATAATAAAATCGTATTACAGTACAAAACTAAAACCACCAACCCACATAGAGAAAATAAATGTTTTCATATAATCCTTCATGTGCGCAGCAGGGAAAGTATCGATGTGTACATAGTGTGTTTTGGTACATGCCTTCTCTGTATTATGTGCACACATAATAGACTTCACTATATTATATACTGCTGTATATATTTCCGAAAATAACATCGCACACTACACATACGACTGTGAATACAATTCAGAAACAAATATAAACAATCGAACACTATAGAACTCACTACAAAATTATATTCTTTTTATGTATATAAATAAAGAATACATGTGTTTGTGTCGTTAACACATAAAATAAAAAATACAACACATAATCTCGTAAGAGGAAAGAGAGAAACCGAAAACTTGTATATTCATGTACAGACACAGAAATTTAACTGCGTAAATTTATTTATTCGATTTTAATTAAATCTAAATACGAGATAATGTATTTGACTATTTGAATTTTATGCACCAACTACACAAATTTAAGACATGCATTATTAAGCGAGAAATCAAAAATTTGATTTGTTTGGCTATAAATATGAAAATAAAAAATATAAAACAATGCCTGTTGCATGCATCCCGATGGATTGCATTCTATACATTTTTCTCTATACTACATTATAAAAATAAAATAAACTATAAATTAATTAAATTCAAATTTTCTCGAAGAAGACGACAAAAACACGTCCTTCTTCTTCGAGCGTCAACGACCGACCCCCTTGCGTTGGATTGGTCGTATTGTGTTGAAATTTCGTAAAAATATTGTTGAATAAATAGCCAAACTTTAATTGATTCGATGGGATACTTTACATTAAAAACAAAAAAATAGTTTGAAGCAGCAATCTACAGTCGACAGAAAATGCTGAAATTTATAAATTATACCATCGAATACTGTCAAAAACTCTTTTTGTGCGCCTTCCTCACCAACCACTAGGATCAGCGGTTGTAAGCGTAAATTAAACTCTACGTACTTTAATTTTATTTCTTCTAACTTTGAATCTATAACGTTGTGACTGGTGTGACCTCCAACACAAATGACGAAATTGAATCCCCAATTGACGGCTTCCAGAATTGTTTTTTGTTATCCTTCTATGAAATCCTTGCGTAGTGAATTAGTTTTAACAATTTCAAGTTTTTTTCGTCTGTTGAAATATTAAAATACATAAAATATTAGAACATTTTCCAATGTGCTTTAAACAAATTATTTATATTTTGTAGTTTAGGAATGTCCTTCCTAATTTTATGATTTTTTATATGCTTCTGCAGAATGCTTTGAGCTTTTTCTGCAAAATCGTTCCACTTGGACATCAGCAGCGTGCTCTTTTCTGGATATATAATATCAAAATCTATCTCAACCTGAAATTAAAATGAATAATTGTTTATAGTGGAGACATTTATACATAAGTAGTCAAGGAAATTTATACTAACAATCTAAATACTAAAATTAAAACGCACTTAATGACTTGCAACGATGTCATATGACACCGCATTGCATCATATAACGAAACCGTAAGTTTCGTTTGACGCATTAGTTTACACTTCTGTACTAAAAATTCCGTTAACAGAATCATGAGATTAGAGGTCTGGTACGGTCTGAAATGTTATGTAAAGTGTCGAAGATAGTTCGACGCAGTGATTCTACGATAAATGGGCGATTGTACTCAGTTGATGTTTCGCAGATAATTTCGAAGCCAGGTAATTGAAAAAGCGCCAGAATCAGAAAATAAATTCTGAAGTTCTAGGTCTTGTTTTTGTTTTCAATTTTAATTCACTACTTTATGTTACAATTTCTAAATTTTGACAATCAACTTATTTTATTTTATATTTTAATTCACAACTTTAATTTTCAATTTTTAAGTTTTGATAATCAACTTGTTTTAATTTCAATTTTACTTCAAACTTTAATATTAATTTTAATTCGCCATTTTAATTTCCAATTTTTAAATTTTGATAATCAACTTGTTATAATTTCAATTTTACTTGAAACTTTAATTTTAATTTTAATTCGCCACTTTAATTTTCAATTTAAAATTTTCATAATCAACTTGTTTTAATTTCAATTTGACTTCAAACTTTAATTTTAATTTTAATTCGCCTCTTTAATTTTCAATTTTTCAATTTCGATAATCAACTTGTTATAATTTCAATTTTATTTCAAACTTAAATTTTAATTTTAATTCGCCACTTTAATTTTCAATTTTTAAGTTTTGATAATCAACTTGTTTTAATTTCAATTTTACTTCAACCTTTAATTTTAATTTTAATTTTACTTCAAACTTTATTTTTAATTTTAAATTTTTAAATTTTGATAATCAACTTGTTATAATTTCAATTTTACTTCAAACTTTAATTTTAATTTTAATTCGCCACTTTAATTTTCAATTTTTAAATTTTGATAACCAACTTGTTTTAATTTTAATTTTACTTCAAACTTTAATTTTAATTTTAATTTTAATTCGCCACTTTAATTTTCAATTTTGATAATCAACTTGTTATAGTTTTAATTTTACTTTAAACTTTAATTTTAATTTTAATTCGCCACTTTAATTTTCAATTTTGATAATCAACTTGTTTTAATTTCAATTTTTCTTCAAACTTTAATTTTAATTTTAATTCCCCACTTTAATTTTAAATTTTTAAATTTTGATAATCAATTTGTTTTAATTTTACTTCAAGCTTTAAGTTTAATTTTAATTCGCCACTTTAATTTTCAATTTTGATAATCAACTTGTTATAATTTCAATTTTACTTCAAACTTTAATTTTAATTTTAATTCGCCACTTAAATTTTCAATTTTTAAGTTTTGATAATCAACTTGTTTTAATTTTAATTTTACTTCAAACTTTAATTTTAATTTTAATTCGCCATTTTAATTTAAAATTTTTAAATTTTGATAATCAACTTGTTTTAATTTTACTTCAAACTTTAATTTTAATTTTAATTCGCCACTTTAATTTTCAATTTTGATAATCAACTTGTTATAATTTTAATTTTACTTTAATTTTAATTTTAATTCGCCACTTTAATTTTCAATTTTTAAGTTTTGATAATCAACTTGTTTTAATTTCAATTTTACTTCAAACTTTAATTTTAATTTTAATTCGCCACTTTAATTTTAAATTTTTAAATTTTGATAATCAACTTATTTTATTTTATATTTTAATCCACAACTTTAAATTTTAATTTTATTTCACCACTCTAATTTTCAATTTTGATAATCATCTTGTTATAATTTTAATTTTACTTCAAACTTTAATTTTAATTTTAATTCGCCACTTTAATTTCCAATTTTTGAATTTTGATAATCAACTTGTTATAATTTCAATTTTACTTGAAACTTTAATTTTAATTTTAATTCGCCACTTTAATTTTCAATTTAAAATTTTCATAATCAACTTGTTTTAATTTCAATTTGACTTCAAACTTTAATTTTAATTTTAATTCGCCTCTTTAATTTTCAATTTTTCAATTTCGATAATCAACTTGTTATAATTTCAATTTTATTTCAAACTTAAATTTTAATTTTAATTCGCCACTTTAATTTTCAATTTTTAAGTTTTGATAATAAACTTGTTTTAATTTCAATTTTACTTCAACCTTTAATTTTAATTTTAAATTTTTAAATTTTGATAATCAACTTGTTATAATTTCAATTTTACTTCAAACTTTAATTTTAATTTTAATTCGCCACTTTAATTTTCAATTTTTAAATTTTGATAATCAACTTGTTATAATTTCAATTTTACTTCAAACTTTAATTTTAATTTTAATTCCCCACTTTAATTTTCAATTTTTAAATTTTGATAATCAACTTGTTTTAATTTTAATTTTACTTCAAACTTTAATTTTAATTTTAATTCGCCATTTTAATTTAAAATTTTTAAATTTTGATAATCAACTTGTTTTAATTTTACTTCAAACTTTAATTTTAATTTTAATTCGCCACTTTAATTTTCAATTTTGATAATCAACTTGTTATAGTTTTAATTTTACTTCAAACTTTAATTTTAATTTTAATTCGCCACTTTAATTTTCAATTTTGATAATCAACTTGTTTTAATTTCAATTTTTCTTCAAACTTTAATTTTAATTTTAATTCCCCACTTTAATTTTAAATTTTGATAATCAATTTGTTTTAATTTTACTTCAAGCTTTAAGTTTAATTTTAATTCGTCACTTTAATTTTCAATTTTTAAGTTTTGATAATCAACTTGTTATAATTTCAATTTTACTTCAAACTTTAATTTTAATTTTAATTCGCCACTTAAATTTTCAATTTTTAAGTTTTGATAATCAACTTGTTTTAATTTTAATTTTACTTCAAACTTTAATTTTAATTTTAATTCGCCATTTTAATTTAAAATTTTTAAATTTTGATAATCAACTTGTTTTAATTTTACTTCAAACTTTAATTTTAATTTTAATTCGCCACTTTAATTTTCAATTTTGATAATCAACTTGTTATAATTTTACTTTAATTTTAATTTTAATTCGCCACTTTAATTTTCAATTTAAAATTTTCATAATCAACTTGTTTTAATTTCAATTTTACTTCAAACTTTAATTTTAATTTTAATTCGCCACTTTAATTTTCAATTTTTAAGTTTTGATAATCAACTTGTTTTAATTTTTATTTTACTTCAAACTTTAATTTTAATTTTAATTTGCCATTTTAATTTAAAATTTTTAAATTTTGATAATCAACTTGTTTTAATTTTACTTCAAACTTTAATTTTAATTTTAATTCGCCACTTTAATTTTCAATTTTGATAATCAACTTGTTTTAATTTCAATTTTTCTTCAAACTTTAATTTTAATTTTAATTCGCCACTTTAATTTTAAATTTTTAAATTTTGATAATCAATTTGTTTTAATTTTACTTCAAGCTTTAATTTTAATTTTAATTCGCCACTTTAATTTTCAATTTTGATAATCAACTTGTTATAATTTCAATTTTACTTCAAACTTTAATTTTAATTTTAATTCGCCACTTAAATTTTCAATTTTTAAGTTTTGATAATCAACTTGTTCTAATTTTAATTTTACTTCAAACTTTAATTTTAATTATAATTCACCACTTTAATTTTCAATTTTTAAGTTTTGATAATCAATTTGTTTTAATTTCAATTTTACTTCAAACTTTAATATTAATATTAATTCGCCACTTTAATTTTAAATTTTTAAATTTTGATAATCAATTTGTTTTAATTTTACTTCAAACTTTAATTTTAATTTTAATTCGCCACTTTAATTTTCAATTTTGATAATCAACTTGTTATAATTTCAATTTTACTTTAAACTTTAATTTTAATTTTAATTCGCCACTTAAATTTTCAATTTTTAAGTTTTGATATTCAACTTGTTATAATTTCAATTTTATTTCAAATTTTAATTTTAATTCGCCACTTTAATTTTAAATTTTTCAATTTTGATAATCAACTTGTTTTAATTTTAACTTTAATTTTAATTTTAATTCGCCACTTTAATTTTCAATTTTTAAATTTTGATAATCAACTTGTTTTAATTTTAATTTTACTTGAAGCTTTAATTTTAATTCGCCACTTTAAATTCAATTTTTTAATGTGATAATCAACTTGTTTTAATTTTAATTAAATTTTAATTTTAATTATACTGTTGCAGTACTGCCCAACGGCAGTGTTTGAAGCGTCAGTAGTTAAACTTAGCTTTGAATCGCTCAGTGGATGTGGGCTATCTAATTCCTACCATTCCGGACAGCACCAATCGAACTCCTTAGTCAGATGAATTTCGGGGTTCATTGTCACATTAGTTATTTCCATAATTATCGCCTCCTGTTCCTATTCCTTCTTATAGTTCTGAAATAAAAATAAAAATAAAATTTTAAAATTAATATGAAACTTTAAACAAATATTTTAGGTCTAAGTAAAAATACTTACGGCTAGAGTTGTATTGGGCTTAATTACTCTAACCCATTTTATCTGAGATTGAAGTGTTAAATCTCTTTTAATATACTGCCATAGTAGAAATTTCTCCATTTTATATTATTTTATAATAAGATTAACTTTGTAAATCAAATTAATTTTCCAAAATATCCAAACTATTGATGTGAACATTAAACTCAGTTCACCTGTGGAAGAGTTGTTCCAGGTGGAGTTTGTGCTTTGAAAACAAAGTCTAAGTTTCGAACGACTTCGTTGATAAAACGCTGAAACGTTTGGGTCGCATTGCGTAGACCGGATGGCATTCGAGTGAATTCGAAGAGGCCAAAGGGAGTCGTTATTGCCGTTTTGAAAACGTTTTCAGGCGAAACGGGAATCAAATGATACGCTCTGACGAGATCGATTTTTGAGAATATTTTGCATCCATGTAAGTGCATGGAGAAATTTTGAATGTGAGGTATCGGATAACGATCAAGTGTTGTTCGTCGATAATCCCCACATGGTCACCAATGAAAATCTTTTTTCTTAACCATGTGTAATGGACAAGAGACGGGAGATGCAGATTAGACTATTTACAATCGCAGCGTATGATAGCTAATAGGATAATCTATTAAATAGTAAAAAAAATTTGTATCCAACGTTTACATCTGAAACCCTATAACTAATTATTCGAAATTTGAATGCAGTGCTACTGCTAATGATTTGAATGTTTTCATCTTTCTCATTATAGTTTTTCAACCAATTATTTCTATGAGTTAATGATTTATAATGATTAAACAAAAATTTAACACATAAAGTTATTATCCTACGTTACATATTCTTATTTATCTTTACTTTCTCTACTCGAAATTGAAATTGCGAAACAACCTTAAATATTAGTACATACAGTTTTCTTCGTTATCATCTATTAATGAATTTAACTATTTAGCTAATTATATGTTTCACAACAATGGGTCCAGTAATTCCTCCTCTGTTTCCCACGAATCCACTTCAATGGCATCACTTTTATTTGTAGTAAGACAGTCCCGTAGGTCTTTCCCCCGATTTTAATGAATTTATTATACCGTTCGCCTGTCGAGCAATAACTTGTCGTATTTCTCCAATATTCTCTGGTTGGGTCATTGGCCCAAATTCCAAATCGTTTGTTCCTTCGTTTAACAGTAAGTCCATGCAAGTAGTTGCAGTCATGCCTGCCATACATGGATGTGATTAAATCCGCCTCGTTGATGATCATTGATCATGATGATGCCTCCTTTGTAAGCACCTGCTCTTTTTTTAATTTCTTGAATATGTCTAATGCCAATTTCACTTGTTTCATAGGGTATGATATCATGTAAAATTCTTTTTCTTTTACTTGTTCTTCGAATTGCTGATAACAAGTTTTCTCTGATAACAAGTGATTCTTCTCGTGTTGCCATGTCAGCAGGATTATAAGCTGCAGCGATTATTGGATGATCAGTCAAGAATTTTTGTAATTCCTCATTTGACACATTCAGTTCTTCAAAGTACTCCATAAGAGGTACAGTAAGATCACTTAATTTGATCGTATGCAATTTCTCACCAGCAATATTATAAATTGGGTTGATTATTTCGCTCACAAATCCTGTTAAAACTAACATTTGAGGTCAAGCGTGTATCTTTGCATTTAAGAATCCTGCTAAAATTTCTCTGGCTTGTTGCTCAAGTTGGCTGTCCTGTGCTGGATAAAAAGTAGTGATAATAGTTTTATCAAATGCTAAGTAACATGGCTTTTCCTTTTTTGCTGTACATATTTGTAAAATTTCGGGTCTTATATGGTTAGTTGCGTAAGCTTGATTTAATTTAGCATGTCTAATCTTTTCTAACAATTGTTCTCTTATTTTTCTTAAACTTGACATTTTAATTAAAACAGAATTAAACTTTAAATTTTAAAAATGTTGATTTTGTTTGAATTAGAGACTCTTATCGTAGCGAATGTTACATAAAGGTATATTACATGATGGCACTCTGGGTTATTTTATAGTATTTACCCTCATCACGACTAAAGATGAATAAATTTAAGATAATAATGTGGTGACTATTCCCCCCCATGGCTGATCAATGTGTACAACAGCTGCTATGTAAATTATTATTTTATTCTATTCCTAATTTAACATAAAATTTAATGACAGCTGAAAATTGGTTTTACAATGTACATATAAAAATCAGAGTTAATAGGTATGTATAGAGGAGAAATAAACAAACGTTGTTAATAAACAACAAAATTCTTCTTTTACCAATAATGCTGCTCTTACCACTTTTGAAAAATTTCGTATGTAGAATTTTTATTTAAATAAATTATGTTATGCACACATGTCATCCTTGTAACGAAATCCGAAAATTTCGTTATCAGACACGAATTCAGGGGTCTAGTGCGGTATGGGTAGCTGGCTAGAGCTCACGGTATGTCGTGGGGGTTGTAAAACTATATTGCTGATTTCTTCATTTATATCAGTTTCAGCATTATTGCAATCAGAATATGAATTATCTGAAGGTACAAAATTTGGGTTGGCAATACTATCATTAAAACTAGGTTCTGGCTCGTGATCTGTATCTATACAAAAACAAATCATACGATAATTTATCCTGAATGCCTTATGGCACTTCCAACATAATTATTATAGTTAGCAGCAATTTGATTTTCCATACTTCTTCGAAAAATAGTATACCAGTGTGATACAGAGTACTCATTAAATCTAACCCAAAAGTCAGCTATATTCATTAAAATTAGATTAATTAATGGAACCCAAGCTTGACCATCTCTATGCATTCTTAAAAATCCTAATATCGAATTAGCAATATGCCATTGATTCACAAGTCTATTTTCATACCAGTCCTCCCAATTTCTAACTGGTAATCCATAATCCATACGTGGTCCTATATTAGGATAAAAACGCTGAACATTATCTCTAATAAATTCACGACCGATTTGAACATTAACACCATTAACTCCATTCCTAGTTTGTAGCCAAGCAATGTCATTGTCTAATCCACGTCCAGCATTTATATACCGGTAACCATCTAAGGGAAACTCATGGTATCCCTGAAATGGTTCGATAATTCGCATTAACGTGCCCCATGCGATTATTTCCCTATCAACTCTTACGTGCCTCTTGGGCGCCATTTTGTTACGCGTGCTTAATGCCGTTCCTCTCGACTGGCTCAGGGTGAGGTCGGGGGTCCTATTCTTTGCACCGTACCAATAATAATTTGGAAGTCCGTCGTACTCGTGGTTTGCAACACAAATTTAAAAAAACTTTACTCAATCATATTACATGTCATAATGGTCACACAAGAAAAACTTTTAACGAACAAATTATTATATTAAAACCACACCACACTATGGAGTGATCTCCGTGAACTCAAACCAACCGTATAAATATATTACCCCGCCCAATTAAACGTATGTACAATCATATTTACAATGCAACACAAATTATGAACAATAATGAAATTAATAGTATATCTACCCCAAAATGGATGATCGAACTCCCCTCTTCACCCAGAGAACCTTCCTGGTCTATGCGCCCCATACACACATACACCTTCATACAAATATATCTACGTGCACACTTTTTTTTTTGTGTTTTCTCCGACGCACTACCCTACACTCGTGTTTTTTTTTTTGTCTTTACACTTCACTTCCACCATTACCTATTACTTGTAACTATCTATCTTCCACTAGTTTACGCTTTCCTATAAACTTCACTATCCACCGATATTTGTTTTCCGTTCCTCTTTCTATTAATTTCAAACTCTAACTCCCTTTTATTTTATTTTTTCCTCAAAACAGCCGAATTTTTCCCCTAGCTATTTTGATCCCAAAAATTTTCCACTTCCTACCGAACTTAATTTTATTTGAATTTCCTACTATTCCTAAATATCGTTATACCAAAAAAATACAGTGCAATATTTATTTGCAACAGTCGTGGGGACGTACCGCACACCCTGAGGTCTCATCAAAGCCGGCCTTATTTCTAATATTTAGGTTTAAGATCCTCAAAATAAGTATGGTAAATATCTGTAATCTCATGTCCGAATATCTTTGATATGGTAAATCGCTAAGAGTTTCCCATCGCTTCTCACAACCTCATACGCAACATTTCCTATTTTACGCCGAACCGTACACTCTACGGTTTCACACAAAACTTATTAGCTGCGGCGCTTTGAACATAATTCCTTACAAAGACTGTTTGCCCAACTGTTAAATTCTTATATCTGCTTCTAAGGTTATAGTTATGAGCACTCCGCTCATGCGCTTCGGTAAGATGTCTAAGAACATTCTGTTGACAAATGCTCAGGTTACTATTTTTGACTTTAGCCGACATATTCGCTTCCCCTTCCAAATTTAACAACCTCAACAATCCGTACTCCTTGCCGTTGGTGATTAGCTTGTTTTTATACTATATATACATTATTGGACAGACACCCACAATGCCTCTGCCTCAATAGGATATTTTGAGTGGTTCATGTGGAAGATTTTGAAGCAAAGATCAATTATTTTTATTGAACTGCCAACGATATAATTTCTCGTCTATATAAATATACCCTGTTGGATTATTTGTCGCTCAATTGTATTGTTTCTTTCAAATTTTGTGGTTTTTGCTTTGACCTCGACAATTTTACTTTGCGATATCCTGAAAAATAAAGAGGATTTAGTTATGTTTTTACTTACAGTAGCTTTTATTATAAATTGGTCGGATACTTCTGATTTTGCTAATTTAAAGAAGCCATTGACATGCCATTCGTTTTCTACCGAAATTACTATTGATTAAAAATGTTAGAAGAAAAACACCGGTAAGCTCGTTACAAATTAAAAGAATTTGTTCTAAACTATTGTATTTTATTTTCAATTTGCCTATCTCTATTAAAATTCCATTGGGTTTTGGCCAGTAATCTACTTTATAGTTTATTTGCGCTTTCTCTATATATGTACCTAGGTGGTTAAAGTCAAACTGACTTCTCTTAATGATGGAAACTTTAAACAAATACTTTTAGTATTAGTATTAGTATACTTTTACTAGATTATTTAACTCTTGTTGTTCTTTCCTCTCAATCTGTAATCAGTAGAAGCTTTCCAATACTGAATTACGTCTTCGTGCGGTTTCACGTTATACATCAAAATTTCGACAGAAGCTCGAATGGAGTCATTCTGTGACTCGATATCATTATTATTATTTATCTGGACCGTCGATTTAACTATTTTACAATTTTAATTACAGTTTTACAATTTAACTTTGATTTGCTCTTTAAAAGTAGATTTTGAAATATTAAAACCAAGCACATTAAAATTATGATTAAATTATCGACAAATAGACAAATAAATATATAAAATCCCTGGCTCGAGTAGGCTTACAGGGCACATGAATATCAATCTTTGCAAGTAATTCCGGACAGTCAATAGAATTGTTTAACAAATCAGCGATGACTGTTGAAGCAGCACATTTACATCTTACAAGCAATGATCCCAAATTAGCAATTTTACAGCGGTCGTTGTAGGGTGGCAAATTCTTTTTATTCAGTCACATTGGAAGGTCCGGATCAAACGGCTAATTCAATTTATGAAGATAGTCAATACTAAATTTCTTCTGTATCCATTCAATTCTATCGATATAAATATGGTAAGCAGGATCCCAAATACTCAACGCATATTCCAAATTAGACCGAAAAATGGAGCAATACAAAGTTTTAATTGAATAAAGCCAAGTAGAGAATTAGACTTAGCCACTATTAAATTGATATGGTCCCGAAAATTCAATTGATGGTCCAAGATAACACCCAAATCTTTAAATGTCATAACTCGTTCCAGCCGGTATGACGAATAACTGCAAGCTCATAATCTTGCAATTTTTCAAATTTAAGTTTAATTTATTCACAATTGACCAATTATACAGCAAATCAAGATCACTCTGCATTTCATTACATTGCTTCGGTCTACATACAGTTTTTGATATTTTCAAGTCATCAGCATATAATTCACGGCCACAATACTGGAACAAAGAAGCAACTTCATTGATGAAAACGTTAAACAACACTGGTCCAAGGTGTCAACCCTGAGGTACTCCAGAATGAACTTCAATCGTCTTAGATGTAAACCCGTTAATATGAACTACCTGCTTCCTATCACGCATATACGATCCAATCCAATCCACAAACAATTTACTTACTCCAAATCTATCCAGTTTGTCAAGAAGTAGCTCAAATTGAGCTGAGTCAAATGCTTTCGCAAAATCTGTAAAAACCACATCCAGCTGACATTTGGAGTCAAAAGCGCTAAACACTTTAGTTGTTAGACTTAAGAGATTTGTAGTGGTAGACGAATCCATGTTGTTGAATTTTGGAATCGATGATAATATTGATATTCCTCGATAATTTTTAATGTTTACTCCTTTTTCCGGATTTAAAAATGGGAATTATAAATCTTAAATATCAACGGAAATACAACACTCTTCAGAGGCGCATTAAATATCAGAGATAGTGGTAATGATAGCGAACTATTAAGGTCTTTAAGTATGTAATTTTGCAGGTATATTATCAACACCACATGCTGATTTCATCTTGGATATACTAAGACTGACTTCTTTTTCTGAAATATAAGGTATTCCAATTAAATTTTGATGATGCAAAATACGAGGTCCTAAGGAAACATCAATAGCATTATCATTGTATTTTTTATAGACTGATTGGCAAAATTCAGCAAATAATTCACATATGTTCTCAGCATTACAACCAGTTACATCATTTAATGACACCATTTGGGGATAACCGGAACATTTTCTTTTGACATCAACAAAAGGCCAAAATAGTTTTGGGTTGGAAATTAAATTATCTTCCAGCCGTGAAATATGGTTCCTATAGGCTCGGTGGTGTTGTTCCTTATCAAATTCTCGGTCCATGTTATCATCAAACCCTTTGAACAATGTATGTGCTTAATTTTTTTTGTTTCTTAAATTGACAAAATTGTTGTCAAATCATGGAGGATGATTATTCTTACGTTTATAGCATTTAGTTACATGTTTGTCGAAAACCTCAAGTAAAATCAAATAAAATGAGTCGACTAAAACTCAATTTTGAATTACAAGTTTCATCCCAGTCCATCATTTCAAAAAACTCCTGCAGACCGGCAATATCGGCCTTATTAAAATTATAATTTAACTTTGACTGTGCATTGTTGATGAATTTACAAAACAGCTTCTGGCAGTCAAAGTTGATATCCAACCCATTGTGGTGAGGATCTATTTCAGGAACAAAAGGTTCCAACGGCTTAGTAACCAATCCACAATTAGGATCATTCCGTAAAACTAGATCCAAAATTTTACCATTCGGGTTAGCAACTTTGCAAATTTGTTGTAAATTTAAAGACAACATGGTATCACTCATTCATAACATTGAATGGAAAAACAGAAGTAGTATCATCATCACTCAATACGCATATGGTATCATGTATGCTACACTCAGATACAAAATAATAAATATTTGCACAGTGTTGTAATCTATAAACCTCAGTAGGGCTCAGAGGTGGGACGTATGCAGCATATAAATACATTGATGTCACTGTCCAAGATAATTTCACAGTAACATATTCCACAATATTATTCGGACATACTACATCATAATTTAGCTACAAGAACTCCACCACCATCAGATTTATCACTTGTTAGGCTGGAACGGTGACATCTGTACGTAACATAATTACCATCAAAGAATGTTGAACTTAAAACACCTGGGTTCAACCATGTCTCAGATAAAACATAATATACCGGATAACAAGATGACGATATGACATACCACCAACATTCTGATAATAGATTGAAATTGAACTTGACTTTGAACTTAACTTTGAATTAAATGTTGGCTTTAAACCGTTAAAGCCGACCGAGTTGCCAAAAAATGATTCGATGATTGCCGACGATAATTTACAAATTCTTTGAATAATACACCAGGCGGCCAAGATGATGAGTCCAACAGCTGGTTAAATTTGTTATCCGGAACCCCAATTTTGAATGATATATAGTCATGGTCATCATTACGTCTCATCGGAACCAAAATAGGTTTATCAATGTTAAATTTATTTTTTAAATACAGTGACATATCATCGTCACTAACATCCTTGCACAGATGTGAAACAAAAATCCATTTTACTGGTTCCACAGTGCGCATAGTAGACTGTAGACCACCACTCCCAATAACAATTTTGGGGGAATTATTATTATTATTAGACTTGGTTTGGGTTGACACCTGAGCGAATCAATCGCGGATTTCTTCAGCGATCTGGTCACCAATTTTGCTGCAGGCAGATGATAGGCTGGAAATATCCGAATTTGCCAAAGACTAAGCGGCCTTACTAATTATAGAATTAACAGTGGGAAGAGTGTGGTGTCGGCAATTACTGATATTTTGGATTCAATAATATTCAACGAGTATTTGACCGTATCCAATATCGTACAATTATCGTATTTAAATACACGTTGACACTCTGGACACATAAAAACAGCATACGGATAGTTATTAACGGTTTTGACCCAACTGTCGTTTGGGCCTCCACATCATCCTGGAAATCAGTATCGGCCTTCTCTGCCACCGTTTTTATTTCCATTTGTTCTATATGATAAGAGGGGCTCTCCACAGCTTCCTGTGATCTTATTGTATGTTGTATAATGTATATAGTTTACCGGTACTCAACTGTTTAGTTAGTTTGTTTTAAGGAACCCTTACTAGTTAACATTGGCCGCAAAATAACAATCATCGAAATAATTTCAACCTTCTTAATTTGGACCGCCGATAACTCAATTTATATTTTTTAAATAAAAAATATAAATAACACACATGTATGATAACTAATTAAAAATTAGTTATTAACGTGGTTCTTTGTTTAAAGTTTATATGTGGATGTTCTTGGTTAGTTGTTTTCTAAATTCAATAATAAAATTGTTCCAATAATCCTTAGCAACATTTCTCCTGTAGTCGGCACTTCCGACACCTTTGAATCGTCTAAGCTCATTATCACCATGTAAAATCAACATCTGTATAGATATGTACGCGAGAGTTTCAAACTGCCTGGCATTACTTGGTAGAAGATAACTCGCGTAAGGATTTTTTTCCAAAACTTTTACTGATTCTTGGAATTCCTCTATTAAATATGGGTTCTTATTACATATTCCCTGCCACGGGAATAATGGACACTGCTTTATAGCTCGAAATATGCTTAAAGCAGCCGTGAGGCCCTTGTCTTTTGAGGTTAGAAAGTATGGAGCTAAAGCCATATTTTCTCCTTTTTGGTACAATGGATGATACTTATTAACAATTAATGATGGATCACGCATGGTTTTGTTAAGCCAGTACATTTTCAATTCTATTTTTTGAGGCATCGTTTTTGAAACTTCATTGAAATTGTTTAATTTACACTACATCCACTCCCTATTACATATTCCTGCTCAACTTAAAACGGTTAATGTAATAAAAGCTTCCCTTTCAAGATAATATTGGATGTTTTCTCTGATATGAACCTTCTAAATATTGATATACAAGGGTGGTGTTTATGGCGTGTATTGCGTTTCGAATTTCAGTGGTTTGAGCAGGTTTATAAGCTAATGCAATAGATGGATGACTTTGAAGAAAATCTTTAAGGCCATCATTACTCCAATTAGTCTCTTCAACTAAATCATTAACGATTCTGCCTAAAATTTCTTTTGTAACTGTATGTGTTTTTTCTGGATCAACGTTGTATATAGGCGCAATAACTTGACTTATATAACTAGTTAGGGTGAGTACCTTTTCTCCAACTAAAGCTCTATCGTTAGTATAACAAGATAAAATATGACGACTTTGAATATGAAATATGGAGTTCCTGCAAAGGAAATTAAATAAAATACAAACAAATTAATAAAACGGACTTCTTCCAATAAATTCTAACTTATAATAACAATATTGATCATATTCTAAATGTTTATATACAACAAACCCAATATATGGGTAGTATATGGTTTTAAATTATAATCATCTGAAGACATCGAAGCACCAATTTTAACAACAAAAGGAGCATTCTTACAATCCGAAGTAGCATATAAAGTTACACGGAAAAAAAAAAAACTGGTCAAGCTAATTTTCTTATTTCTTTCGATTTTTTCTTCATTTCAAGAAACACAATTCTTACATAAAGAAAAACTCGATAGAAATAAGAAAATTAGCTTTTAAATCAAGAAAAAGTATATTTTCTTGAATTAAAAGTCCGTTTTCTTGGCTGAGGACCAGTTTACTTTTTTCCGTGTAAATCTTGTAACACTAGTTGGAACCGCGTTCATTTTAGGTGCATAATGAAACTTATATATTTTCTTTTTACGACCAAAATAATGCAAATTAAACGCTACATTATGACTACTAGACACATTCATATTGTCTGACAAACAATTCTTCCACCTTACTTTAGGATTAGTCATAGTCCCTAACGCCAAATAACTCTTTACATCGTCTAAAACATTCGACTTCGAACCTTTATTATATAGAATCTCTTCACCTTTATATTTATTATTTTTTATATAAATCGTTGAACGAACAATAGGAACTTTACTAAAATTACGCCAAAGTTCAACAAGTTGATAATCGCTGGAATAATCCGAAGGATTCGTTGTGGTACAAACATTCTTGTCCGTATCAATAGTTGCCCCACGTTCAGGAAATTCCGGCTTATAATTCGCGAAATAAATCGTGGCCATTTACTTGACTTTCCTCCAATCCTGACCCGACCTAATAAAGTTTATGGAAATACTGCAATCGTTTTAATGTATAAAACGTCTTAGAAGAAGCAACAGTCGGTATTTTAGTACGTTTACGTTTGAAACTTTGATGAATTCCTACCACCACATTTTGATACCCTAATTCTCCTATATTTTCTTCAAATACCCAATCTCTGCCTATGATAAACTGGTGTACCATGTTTAACTTTCTTTTTCTTAATATATTTAATACGATTTACCCTGCGCATTTATAATAGTAAGACGAGACTCCAACGCCTCGTCACCTGCAAAAACATAATAACTAAACCAGATACCTAAACTGTAATGCTGGTAAACCGTTTACGGGGAACGTGTAAGCCCTATTTTCTTAACAACCGTTTAAGATAACTTTCACAATGAAACTCGTTTTTATATTCTTCAAGAACAATTACTTTATGTCTACCTTATTTAAAATGATTCATAAGAGATTTACCAATATCGGTATGTAACCTTTCATAGGAGCATTGCTATAGCTATTTTACTCGATCCTATGACTATAAGTGCTTTGTATTGTACTGTGCCGATAATTTGTGCACCAGTTAAATTTCGATAATAACTGCTTTTGATTTTTAGAGGGTATTTGTCCCTTATCCCACTAACTATTAATTTAAGTCCCGGATCTAAACCAATTTTGACGTTATAAATATTTACATTTCTTCTCTTCGTTCTCGTCTTTATTTATTTAAATGAAAATTCTCCTTCGAGAATCGAATTCCTTTTCAATTAGTAAATTTGAAACATCTGTCTGTTGTTTGGGACCAAGATGTTAGTTCACTTCAAAGTACGATTCAATTATCCTTCCTTTCGTGCACACAATATAACCATTTACATCAAATCCATTTATTATGTGTATTGTCGACGAAGATGTGTGTATTGATTCAGATTGGAGACAATTTTGGGGTCAATTATAGGACCATCCCGATCCTCCAGGGCTAATTATGGAAGGTAATCCAAAACCGTAAAATTTTGTGCTGCATATGGAGAAATGCCACGATCAACCATTGTTTCATCGCTCTGCATGTAATTAATTTGAGCGGCTGATGCTAACTTGCTGATATAAGGCGATGTTCTAATTAGACTTCAATGACTTTTGTGTTGAGATGACGTTTAGCAAACATATTTGGGTTGTAATCTTTTCTTGATAAAAAGTGATGTCCAGTTTATATTTTTAAGAGTTCGATCTCTTCTGTTGTTCCGAAAATATCATGAAAGAAAGCTTCATTCAAACTTCTTGTATCCGCGGTGTCTCCAGTAGACATATTAATTTTCAATCCTTTATCTTGATATTGGCGTTTAAAATTCCATAAACCTTTTCCTGAATATTCAAGTGTACCAACGCCAGATTTCGTTAGGTTTATTTTGCCTTGATAACTCTTTCGTTTTCAAGCATCTTCATTATCATTCCCATTGGAATAAATGCTCTATTAGATTGTCTTGTTACTCCAGATAGAGCTATGTTTACTATAAAACCCATTGAGATATTCCATTAATTCTTGTTGGTACTCAAATAATTAAAATACTCTTTTGAAAGCTCTTTCCCATTTTTCTAACTATATATACGATTCTCATAACGGAACAATTTTACACAAATTGTCATGGGACCAACTGATTGTGTCATTCAGCTCACAATGCCTGGTGGATAATTGATTCCATGACAAAGAGTTTGATATGGGATCCTCGCATAACAAAAAGAATATTAACTAAACAATTACAATTAATAGCAATTGTTTTCATTTTAGGAACTGAACTGTGGAATTGAGGTACATTGCCTTCTGAGTCGCAGTGTCCTTAATATAATTTAATTTTAACATAAAATTTAAAACATTGCTGGCCAGTGAACTAAAATTCATGCCAAACAGCTGCTGTGATTTTGCAAGAAAATCACCCAGTGAATTATTAACCTCAAACCGACCTGTCGATCGAGAACTTCTGTGATCATCATCCCCCGAATTAATCTTTGAACCGTTTGAACTAAGTTTGTTAATTTACCAAGCTGCTTCTGTCTCTCTGGACAATGAATCATCGTATCGTTTTTATCTTTACTATACCAATTTCTTGTTTTTTTTTTACATTGAGACTTGGGGTTTTGTGCGACACACAAATATATTTATTTCATAGGTTAGATGACAAAAGTGACAACTATTATACAAATTAAAAAATAACAAAATATGCAAACATCTTCCTTCGGAAACAATCTCAAACTCGAAGCATTAAGATGTTACTTATTTGTAACTCGAAGAAAGAATGGACAATGAATTACATTTTTCGAAGATAAAATTGATAATTTTAGTATATTTGATAGTTTTATAATATATTACATTTTGTATTCAAAAATAAGAACAAAGTATTGTTTACAAAAGTCGTTGGTTCCCTGAGATGATCCGGAGCTGACTATTGTTCCTATGTCTGAGATAATTCATTATATTATTTTTGTGTGAATTTAATTTGTGTTCCTAAATTGAAATGGTTCAAAAACGTTTATTTGCGTATTCACCTTTGGCGTTCGGGTATATTTATAAAATACGCCATTTTTTCAGTGCTCATCCGTGGTGATAAATAATCGATTTTATGTATTACTATGGTAAATTTTCAATCAAGATTTTTTGGTTCACTAGCTATTGATTTACCCTACTTCGAACGTAAATGATGTGCGTGAAATGAGACGGGTTGCTTCAAATATATCTTCTAAATTTTTAGGTGTCTTCAAGTATTTCGAGTTCCTAAACGATACGAATTTTCGCATTCACTTTGCTTCTTGGCGCATGTTGCAAAGGCTGATTTAATAAAATTTGTATTCCGAATAATGCAGAGAATGAATTAACTTAGTTGCTTGGGTATTTCGTTTTGATCAACATCCTGTAAAAATTCTTATTTTGATAGTTAAAACTAGACAAATATGTAACACAAACAACAAATTTGTAAATACTCCATATTAATAGTCAATGTTTGATTGGTCATAGGAATATAAATATAACAGTTTTCTTCATTGTTTTTAAGTCTCAATATATACTTGCTACAAGAACATTTTAGTTTAGGTTCCATAAATGTACAATTACTCTTATAATCAAGTTCTCCATATATGCTTCAACTTTACTACTTTGGAAGATTATAAATGGCATTTCATTGCAACCAGTGCAACCAAAAGTCTGCAATACATCAATTACACACTTTGGTTTAGTTATTACCCAAGTTGAATATATCCAAATTGTCCAGTGATATAGTTAACGACCCATCGACAGAGTTGATAGATCTAATATTATCATTGTTATCATAGACATATTTTAATGATTTTGTCGATTGTTTTCTGCATTAAGTATATTGTTATAAATATTAACTAATCTATTAATACTTTGCTCTGGTGCTGTACATTACGTGGCGTAGTTAATTGGTTTTCAGAATGTCTTTGTAAACTCGTTCTAACAGCATTCCTCTTGAGTAATCCTCCTAATGCATTACAAGGTCCTTTTCCATGGCAAGTTGCAAAAAAATGCCATTCTGCTTCCATATCGAAGTCCTCCTTGAAATTGCATAGATTGTAGAATTAATTTTGTTTTTGTACAAGAGCCCCGGATCCACCGGAAAAGAAGTATATTTTCTTAACGTGCCGTAATTTTTCCTTTATAAAATTATCTAGGCCGGTAATAAACCATCTCACAGCTACATACATGATTATGTTTATTTGCCTCAGATATAGCTATCAAGCTTGTAACATAACGGTAAATCACATTTTCCAAAAATACACGTTCTTCTTTAAGATCGAATTTTTTTAAAATTAAAATTGTACCGCTATTTATAAGATCCATTCATTCCCTTTCATTTGAGATATAAATTGTTAAAATCGGTTAAGTGGTTCTCGCGACAGAGGCCTCCAAAAATGAGAATTTTGCAGAAAAAACGTAAAACGCCGTATGCCCTTAATACGTGTCGAGTTTTTTTATGTATAGATCATTTTTGGAAAGTTTCATAAAAATCTAAAGGGGTCAGGACAACTCGTGATCGGTTTTCGTATGGAATCGCTGTAATGTTATATCTGCGGTGTCACTCGCCTATTTATGAAATTTATCGGGGTCAATTACACTTGTGGAAGATAATGCATTTAATATTACTTTAAACCTCCTAATCAGCTCATAATCAACTTTAGTCATTTTTGCTGTAAATTCTGCATTCGCAAAAAATCTTCTGGTGGTGTTCCCATTATTAGTATTTCCAATCCCCTGCTTAGGTGCGTAAATAATCATATCAGTTTCCCTTTTAAATTCTGTCTGAATTCGTGCCTTTTCTTCAGATCGTTTAATATTATTTTCCAAACTCCAAATTTTTGTTTAATTTCTGCTAATGCTCTTATAGGATCATTTAACTGTAATTGTTTTGCGTTGCATACCGTACAAGAAGAAGATGAAACGGTGTCAGTAATTGTTAGCATTATTTTTCCATCAACCATTGTTAAACTAAGTTTGTATAAAATACTAATGATTTTATCACCTATTGATAACAAAGTCGGCACCAAATCCTTGATTTCCTCTTTAATAAAAATTAAGAGTTGCAATTATTGCTTCTTTTCTGCAAAATCGTGTTTATGAAAGTAGCGGATTTTTTCAAATGTATTCCTCTTGAAAACTTCGTGAAGATGTGTAGATGGCTCTCCTTCTTTAAACAATTGCTGATTTTGTAATCGAAGTGGAACCAATGATACCATAAAAAGATTATGTAACGTTGATGGCCTGGGTTTAGCACCACACCTATGGTCGTACAGAAGTGGTTGGGATAGCTACCAACCGGAAAATAGGGGGGATTAATCTTAGCCATAGGTGGGCCAGCCATCGTTAATTTATTTAAATAAAATAAGTGTGCTAACATTTGGAAAGTCCAAAAGCAAAAAAAAAACAATTACAGAAAAAATGGGGTGGAGGGGGGGGGGGGAGCGTGAAGAAATTTGAGATATGCTGGGATACACTGAAATTAATCGGCAACACCTACCTGTTCATCTCATCTAAAGAAGGAAACCATATGCTTGAAGAAATCACATCTTCAGTTTCGTTTAAAAAATTTCCTCCGTTTGCAAGAAGTTTGTTTGTATTTAAACAATTTTCAATAGTTTTTAATTGCGATTTTAAACCACAATCTATCTAAATTCAATTGGACAACGTATCTCAAATGTCCCCAAACTCTTTTATAAGACTACTAGCGGACCCGACAGACGTTGTCCTGTCTACACGTCTTTAATTTGAAAATTTCATTCTTTTTTTAATAAGCTAAAACATTCTGGACCATTTAGATGAAAATTATTATTCAAATGTTATGACAATATCTAACGTCATTACATGTAAATTTATTACAATTAGACTAATCGATAGCGTGTGAGTATGTGTAATGAAATCTTCAACTTGTTTTAATTAAAGGTAAAAAAGCTTACACTCAAACTATTTTATTTAAAAAATATATTTTTTTATTTACAAAAACTTAATTTATCGTAATACCATTGGATGTACAATATTTTTGGTTAAACCCTGAGGTGTATAAATAAATAAATTCGATGGTTTTCCAACTCTGGAACACGCAACATATAATTGGCCGTGAGAAAAACATGGGTTTTCTAAATCTAAGCCACAAATTGTCATTGTTTGGCCTTGTGACTTATTTATAGTCATAGCATATGCCAAGCGGATTGGAAATTGTAAACGTTTGAATAGTATAGGCGAATCTGAAGGAATTATTGGGATCCTTGGTAAAAGTACAACTTCACCTTGAAATTTTCCACTCAAAATAGTTGCTTCAAGAATGTTGCCCATGATTTTTTTTACAACTAATCGCGTTCCATTACACAATTTTGGGGCATTTAAATTTCGAAGCAAAATTATAGGTGAGCCAATTTTCAGTCGCAAATTATGTGTTGGCATTCCAGGTAAATCTGGTGAATTTAGAAACTCTACAGGATAGTTGACAACTTCGTCAGGATCAACAACAGTGTCAATCGATTTAAATGTAATTTCATCACCAGGCAATGACTGTTGTATTTTAAAATTGATGGCGTCAACATCTAAATTTTTTGCCGCTAAAATAGCTCGCTCTCACAGCCATTCATGATTAGTATAATTATGTCTTAAATCTGGAAAGATACTTGTTATTAACTCATCTTTGGTAGCCACCATGTTGCAAAAATTCTCTGGAAGTCGAATATATTGTGTATCTTCATACAATTGAATTTTACCGTTTCCAATGTCTAACAATTGTTCAGAGAATCCTGACGCTAATGGATCATTTTGAAGTCGAACGCGCATATTAATAGTAAGGCATAATTTAGTGACACTTGGCCATAGATAAGATTCTTTCAAACATGCGTTTATTTCGTCTGCATATGTCGCGCGTGGAATGACTGGTAATGTTTGTCTGAAATCACCAGACAGCAGAAGTAGAGCACCACCGAAAAGCCGAGCATTATTTTTGATATCTTTCAGGGACCTGTCGAGAGCTTCAAGCGAATGCTTGTGGACCATTGTACATTCATCCCAGATAATAATTTTACATTTTCTCAAAACTTCAGCCATGCCTGAATGCTTCTTTATGTTACACATTGCTTCGGGATTTGTATGAACGTTCAAAGGTAATTTAAGTGCTGAATGCGCAGTCCGTCCACCATCAAGTAACGTTGCTGCAATGCCTGATGAAGCAATGGCCAATGCAATATGATTTTGAGATCGAATCCGCGCAAGTATCAGTGCGATAAGAAATGTTTTACCAGTGCCACCTGGAGCGTCTAAAAAAAAGAATCCACCTTGTTGTGCTGCAATTGAAACGTTAATTTGATCATATACATTTCGTTGTTCAGCAGTAAGCAATTGTTCATTTTCCGCAACAAAAGTAGCCAAAGAAATCTTATCGAACTGGTGTTCACGTTGAACATCGCTGTTGATGATGTCTACTGCTGGGCGATTCGGCGCTGGCATTCCAAAATGGATGAGCGGCATGTTTGAAATAAGAATACAAATATCCTCAATCATTATTAATGACTCGTTGTATATTTCGGCGGAGAATTCAATATTAAGATTTTGATTAGTAATTCTAGTCCGATGCAAAATATCCTCACTCATTGAGTCTTTATATTTGTTCCACAGAGCAGATGCATCAGACGGAAAACACGTTGTCAATATTATTGAAAATAATTGACGAATTTGTTGTGGAGATGAGCTCAGTGCTGCATCTGCAAGTGTGAGATCCCAATGGTTATCATCCTCCAATAAATGTAACTCACGACACGCATCGAAGAAAGAGTCGTATGAAGTACCATTGACATTTCGCAAATATTGGAAGGACGTCGGTCCAGGGACGTTAACCAGTAATAAACGTAAAAAAAAACATTCGCTTTGCTTAGGATGAACTGTATATAATCGACCTAAAGTATTTGTCATAAATATATCAGCGAATCCTGGGACTGGAATGCCTCGTTTCCGCGGTTCCCAATTCTTTGATTGTTTATTCCATGTAAAAAATTTAGGAACATCAGTGTACATCAACGTCCTTGCGAATTGACCAACAGCATCTTGTCGACTACAAAGGTTAAAAAATTCAGTAAGAGTTGTTTTTGGAGCCGTCAAAGCCTGTTGTAGTGCAGTTTCTTCTGTAAAGTAAACACGCTGTCCGTTTTCAAGATGCACAGCCAAATGTATAACAGCAGGATTCCTTTCATGTATAGGGAACGTAAAAATGCGCCAAATAGCTTCGTTGCTACTTATGTATCGACCCATTTGATAACGTGTTATTTCGTCATTGTCGTTTACATTTCGAACAGCAAATATAGCTTTATCACTACCCTTGTGAACATACTTACAAATGTATTTGATAGACTTCACCGAACTGCATAGTTCAACGTTTATGTGCGCTTTGTAGGTTTTGCACAGCAATGGCGAATATGGAACTACCCAGCGATTATCAATATCTACTCTCACACCATTTGACAGACGCAATTCATATGATTGACCACCATTGTCTACGTCTCTACGTCGATAAGATGGATAACCGTCCATATTGGTGATAGTATCAGTTTCACATGGTTTTGGAAAACCTTTTGTACATTTTCCACTATCCATACATCGCGACATCATGTTTAGAGTGCCACATGGACCATGGATCATATTTGTAGTAACAATGTTAAACAATTCTAGATCAACATTCGGATCTGGAATTTCCGCTGAAATAATTTTGTCAATTTCTTCTGCGCGTATTTTATCCACCAACCAAATTAAAATATGCGCATGAGGTAAACCTCGTTTTTGCCATTCAACAGAGTAAAGCCAACAACGCGTTTCACCAAATACCGAGTAATGTGTAATCAAATTCATCAAAGATTTTAATTTTTGTTTAAAGACACGTGCAGTGACATCATGACGGTGCATCGATGTTTGACCTGGCAACAGTAAACTTTTGATTTCATCCCAGTTTGGATTACACGTAAATGTGTATGATGATGGGAGAATATATGCGGTACCAATATTGTTGATGTCATTCGTTGCATCTACATTGCCGATTACGGCGTCACGTAAATGAATGTACTCCTCAGCACGAAGTTTTGCTTGATTAAATTGTATGTATCGTAATCTCTCACTTTCGATTTTTACATACATATCGACAATGTACTGATGGAATAGCTGTCTGCATCGGAGAATACCATTATCTTCATTGGCACGAATCATTAGTCGATATGCATAGTAGTTCATAGCACTAACTTTCTTGTTCAGTTCTTCACCTGCAAATAAATATAATTATGAGATTAACAGAAATTATTGATTAAAATAAAATAATTTTAAAATAATTTATAAGTTGTACCTGTAGTTGGATTTCTTTGTTTAATATTGATATGATATCCATCTTCTCCTTCCCAAAATATCAACGGATACTGCAAAGCATCGTAAGAACGATGATTGTCTTGAATTATTTGCATGGTATTATTTCTGCGTTGTATGCGAATATCTCGACGTTCACATGGGTCACCAGCCATAACGACTGCAACTTCATTAATAGTTGGAACATTATATGTGCCTGCGTGCTCTCCATAGGGCACTTTGTCTGCTTTAATGACAATGACGTAGTTGTCGTTTTGCAGTCTGTTAGAAAGAGTCTTAAACAATCGTATCAATTGGTTATTGTTTTGCAAAAACGTTTGCAAATTATCCACAATTTCTCGTTCTTCCATCCGCTCTATATGGTTGTAAAGGCAGCGTGTATGTGATTGTTCCTCCTCATCGCCCATAAAATAAATTTGTAGAAATTTTGGATCGGCATCAGGCATTGGAAGCAATGAACCAATTTGGTGGTACACCTGACCTTGAATCTTGAATGTAGATTCAAAATTACGACCATCTTCATTATGAACAATTTTTGTTGCTCCAAATGATGTCATTTGGAAGCATGAATTGAATTTACGAATTTTTCGCAAAAACAATTTCGATCGAGATGTGGTTCCGGCTAAAAGTGTTTTTAAAGGTTCCGGTGGTGGTTTTAGCGATGGCAGTGAAATTTTTCCAGATGCGCAACATAAACCAGTTGATTCACCGTTATACTTGAAAGCATGACAATATTAACACTCTTTGTCCATACTACCTATCGTGATTAGTGCATGTGACGAATAATCTATTTCAGGAACATATTCGAACGCGAGACGATTAAATGATGCTCGTGACAATGCTCGATTATGTTGCACTTGTTGATGGTGATGGTCTCTCTGTGCGTCGGTAGCTCGTTCACGTGCCTCTCGTTGTCTCAATGCATTAGCATGAAGACGTTGAACGCGTTGCTCTGAATTCTCATTTGCTCGTGAACATGCAACTTGATCTCTTAAATTTGCATTATCCGTTGAGTGTTCTTCAATTGATCTATTTAACCGACGATCATGGACTAATTGGGCGTTCCGAGTACGCCGACCAATGTTTTTTGCTCTTCCACGAAGACGTGGCATTTTTCTGTATAAGGAAAATACTGTAAAATAATACATAACGAAAATGAGTGATTTATTAAAGATGAAATTTTAAGTAATAAACTGAAAAGATTTATTGTAACAAATTTTAGATCAAAAAACGCGTAATTTTATGTTTTTTCTATTCAATATTTTAACACTGAGTTTTTATCGACACAGATTTCAAAATATCGAATATTAAATCTCGAAACAGTCATAAATTAATGACGCCGATAGTATACAAATAATTTTGTAGGTTAGGTTAGTTATTAACTAACGCACGTGTAAATTTGATAAAAAAAATTATAAGAAATATACTCACTTCGATTCTGCACTAAATTACCAAAATGTATAGTTTTTTAGGCACAATTCAAAACTCTTCTCAAAACACTCAGTACCTTTTAATTTAATATTTGATCCAGCACATGGTCTACAATAACACAATGATAACAAAACATTTTTTTAATTTGATCGCAGCGCTAACTGTCGGGACAGACTAAAATTAAAATTGACACTGCGATGGTAGCGCCGTCTGTCGGATCCAATGTAAAACATTCCAAAATCAACAACTACTAATAAATTAAAAATTAATTAAAAAAACATTGTCCAGCGGACAAAATTGTGAATCTAAACCATTCTCAGATCCCCTTGAACACACACAAAAAATTTCATCAAAATCGGTCCAGTCGTTTAAGAGAAGTTCAGTGACATACACACTCACAGAAGAATTATATATATAAAGATTACTTCATCGTATCGTTTTTATCGTTATACTAAAACATGCTTTTTCATACTAATTTCTTTCTTTTTTTTACATTTAATCCGTTGAATAATATACCGACTAGCGTTTTTCTCTCATCATCATTGCCTTAGCGTATAGGTAAAAGATTTAAACTGGTCACTGCATTCTTCGCATCTGGTAATGATAGATTCGATTGATTACTATCACAATCATCTTACGAATTATCAGTTATATTCGAAATTATAGCGTCTAGATTTATTTCTTGTGTTTTCGGTAGACATTTGATCAATCATCTATATTGATGAACTCGGAAAGTTATAATTTTAGATGATGCGGAAGTGCTGAACCCTACTTTCAAATTCCATTTTTCTAGTTTGAAAACTGCAA
Source organism: Tipula helvola (assembly GCA_963556165.1). Taxonomy (NCBI): domain Eukaryota; kingdom Metazoa; phylum Arthropoda; class Insecta; order Diptera; family Tipulidae; genus Tipula; species Tipula helvola. The sequence goes on along the minus strand of OY744483.1, from coordinate 301,646,104 downwards.
AAATTTCTAAATTTGTTGATGAGGCCTCATTCAATTTAATAAGGTTTTCGTCATCTTCATTCAAAATTTTTGTTGTTTCTGGGTGGTTTTTAATAAAATTAATTAATTTATATGAGTAATGTTGAATCTGATCCAATAATGAATTGTTTTGCTTTATTTTATGAATACAATCAAAAAAGCTTGTAGCCGCTTGATTTGGTCAAAGTCAATCACCTACGTATACCATCAATTGTTTCAAAAAATCTTGCCTTGTTGACTAAGTAGTAACTCGGGATTATTTTGAATAAACTCATCATAATTGAAATTGTTAGTAAGTATTTCCTGTAAAGCCGAATGTAACTCTTCTTTGATGAAACTTTCCTTTACTGTTATTCCACAAAATTTAAACGAATTTATAACGAAACCCTCATTTTTACTGGCTTTCCATCTACTACCCAAAATGTAGTTTAAGTAAAGTATTTATTGTTAAGAAAGGTTTAGGTAACAAGAATTTTTTATTTCAAAGATATACAATTACCGAAAAAAATGTTGCTTTGTCTTTCATACAAAACAAACGCACAAATTGATAACTCTGAATTTTCTAATGCATTTGTTATGTATTCAACATACCGTGAGTTAAAGTACTCCTGGAAACTACGATTTATAGCGCAATTTGACGTGGCTACCATAGGGGTCCATAATTAACAAAATGGGCTCTCGAGCAAGGCTCGTTTGTGGCCTTTTAAGAATTGTTTTCGTTAAATAATTTTTAAGTATGTCATCATTAAACATTCCAGTTTTATTTAAAACATCGTCCACCACTTGATGTTAACGATCGGTTTCTTTTTCACATTTAAAAACAGCAAATGGGGTTTAAGAAATTTTTCACCCATGGTTATGGTCAATGTGGCAGTAAAACGCCTGAATTAGCTTTTTTCATCAAAATACTTTGTGTGCCTTAAGTGGTAATTGTCATTGAAAGTGAAATTTGATCGCCCAGGTTTGATTTTCGGGGGAAGACTGTAGTCAGCTGTTCTTATATTGGAAAACTGAAATTTTAGAAATATATTTGAATTGTTCGCGCCTGATGGCCGTTGTAGCATCTTTAATTAGTATAATCGAATCTAAAATTGTAATTTTGCTTGTTATCGCTGAAGATTTCTCGGAATTTTTCATCTCAAATAAGACTCTTTGTAGCATTGATTTGCTATAATTGAGTTTTAAATTCGGGATAATTGCATTATTCAGGAATTTGGAGTTGTGTTAATTGTCAATTGTTTCTGTCGAAGTTTTGTCTCCCAATTTTGTTCACTGTTCTCGATAACCATTATTCGGAGTGAGTTCAGCAATGTGCGCTCCGTCCGTTCAATTTGTCCGTTGGTTCGAGATGTATCACTCGCATTCAAAACATGTTTGACATTTAAATTCACACAATATCGTTCAAATGTTCTGGATGATTCTCGTTGGTGTACCGAAATGTAAAATAATGTCGTCAATTGCTCGAATTACAAATTTGGTTGATGTATCTTTGACCGGTTTACAATGGACATATTTGGTGAACGCTTCCGTGATGACAACAATATAGGCATTGTGTTAATCTCTTGTATCGGATTTATGTAAATTTAAACAATTAAAAGGTTACCGCTGGTGGGGTCACATTAATAGTTGTGTAGAACTTATTTTTAATAATATAGATCAATAATTGTGATAAATTATAATAATAATTATGTTAAATGAGATTTATGAAAACAGAATAAAAATAATAATAATAATAATCTTGTAATTTAGTATTAATAATTTAATTTTCAACCAAACTAGCGTCATATTCTTCGTCTGTTAAATTGAAAGCTCCTGCATAACCATAATTTCTTTCTTGCTTGTATTAATCATCCCAGTAATCACTACTTTGTGGAATGTATTCATGATGATATATATTTTGTTCAATATCAGCTTTGGAATTGTATTTTTTAATAACGTGATACTGATTGAGGAATTTAGGTAGATTTTTTTTGGCATTAAACTGATAATGACATCATTGTCCGTCCTGATTAATTTTCTCAATTTTATAAGGCTTTCTTATCTCGTGGAATTTATTGTATTTCTAATTATACGTATCAATGCATTTTTCTTCAATTTCCATAGTTGACATTTTCTTTGAAGCAGGATTAACTTGTTTTGTTTGTTGTCTTGCAATATACAATGATAATAAAATGCTTCCATAAGCCACTTCATAGAATTTGGCAGATAACCAGGATAAACTTGACTAGTGAAGAAAACAACTATACTCGTCTCTGAATCCTTCTACATCTATGATTGTTTTATCAAGTAATCCTAATTTGAAACTTTTATTGTAATAACATCTATTCAATGCGACTGCAGTTAACTCAGGATAGCAAGATGCCACTCTTGGAAGTGTAATAGCTTTCTTATTTGTTTTCATATTTGGCATTAGATTTAATGTTCTGACTTCTGATCATCTCTTTCAAATATTCGCTACAAGTTGAATCTACTAAATCTGGTAGTTTAGCAACATTGGTTCCTCTACATAACATTATCATTATTAATTTGACTAAATTAGCTGCAGGTGTTCCTACTTCATCTATTTGTTCCCTCATAGCTTTTGGATCAAAACGATCGATCGCTAACGTCAAACCATTCGAAAATTAGCTTTCCTCTAATTCAATACTTGTAAAATAGTTGTCCATAGTGATATTCCTATTGGTTCTAAAAAATGGTGTTCAACAACATTTCACGCTGAACCAACATCTCTAGTATTAGCTTCCTTGCCCGTGTATGGTATGACCATAGTGGATATACGGTTTTAGAATCACAAATCCACCAAATTTTTATGCCATACTTATCTGGCTTACTTGGCATATACTGATTAAATTAACACATTGGGCTCTGCAATGCATCAAATGCTCATCTACCGTCCATTTTCTGAAGGCCTGTAATACTTTCCCAGATTTTTGTTTACGGTTACCCATACATCACGAATAGGACACAACTTATCTTCTTTGCGCCTTTCACTTCTTGTAGTATTAACGTCAAAACGTAAGAATCTTATTGTATTCTCAAACCCGTAAGTCCCATTGGGGTCGCGAAAATTGTAATGAAAGATTGAACTCTGAATTTAAGATTATGTTGGCTGCTGTATTTTCATCACCAATTAACTGTGCCAAATGATTGATAGACTGGCAGTAGCATTCTGATTTTGCAAAATTTTGTTTAATGCTTCTAAATACTTTGGATTCATCGCCGATTAATTTTTCCCTTTTTTTGAATTCCGTCACAAATTATTCGCTGACGAATAAGAGAACGTTGAAGATTTAAATCGCGCGGGTAATTGCGGGTAAAGTATTAAGCTATTCACAAGAAGAGGCCAGAATTATGGGCAGACAATTCTTGGTATTTGCACCACGATAATGCACCTTCTCACACTGCACTCGTTCTTATATCTGCTTCGTAACATTATTTCTTTTAATATAGATTTAATTAAATCAACGTTAATTTTTTCGGCGTCTTCATAAATATCGGTGTATCCAGCATTCGATGCATATAACTTTTAATTGTAGAAATACTCGTTAAAACATTATTGTTTGTTGGAATTATCGGCTGTGTTTAAACTGTTTGAACTTCGTCATCATATGATGAATAATTGTCGGAAATATTGTCGCACAATTGTATCAGTACATCAATATCATCCTTGTCATTTTCGGTGGGCAGATTATTGTCTATTTCTAAAAAGGTTCGGGCAGTACATGTACCTTAGCCGTATAAATCATTTATCAAATCATCGATATCGTTTAATTCTTGGCTGAATTCGAATGCAATTTCATTAGCTGGGAATCCATAATTTCTAAAGCACTTACAATTCTTTCAGCTTTTAGAAAGTTTATTGCTTTAAGAAACATGATCGAAGTCTAGACATTAATGATTTTCGTTAGTTCGCTGACTTAAACATTTTGTATTATGTAACATTTTGTATTATGCCGTTGTCGAGTGGCTGTAAAACAACCGTCGTGTTTGCAGACTAGCTTAACATTGGACATGAAAATTTCATGATGGCTGGTCGCGTTGTCCAATAATAGTAGGATTTGCTGATTTTGTTTCTCCATTTCCAGATTTAATTTAATTAAATAAGATTCAAAAAGTCTGGAGGTCATCCAGGCTTTTGTGTTAGCATGCAAATTTGCTGGTAATAGTAACGACTTAATGTACAAATTTTTGAAACAGCGAGGTTTCAAGTTTTTGCCGATTACTGTTTCTCTTATAAATCGTCCCGTCGGCAAAAATCGTTAAAAAATACTCAAACGCTCTGGGTTCTCTGGCCTGTAATATCGGGGCAGAAATTAGGAAACTTTTAGCTCTAGCTAAAAACTTGTCGAAGCGCTGGGTTCTTTGCGCTTTTTACACATGAGCGTGTTTTCCGTCCCTTCGATGTATGTGGTAGAAATTTCACCGGCATTTTTTACTATGTTGTACGTTAGTCTTCCCACATTTATATTTGGCACAAATATCTGCAATGGAAGTCTTGCTTTTGTGCAATTTAATCACCTCGTATTTTTCTTTTAATGTGAGGTTATGTATTTTTCCGAAATCGATCTAAAATATTGTTTTTTTAATTTCTAATTATGATACAACTTACAACTTTAGTCTAAACTTATTTGAAACATACAGGTTGGTTGAAAAGTATTGAAAGCGACTCCTATTCACCAGTAGAGGAATCAAAATTTATACGCCATTTTAATATTTCATCTTTCATTTGAACACATGAAAATCTTTATTTCGATCTGGTAATTCATTCTTTGTTTACAAGCCAGTAGAAGTTGTCGTGTCAGTGTATTCGTTTACAATGGAAAACACCGAATATCGTGCAGCGATAAAATTCTTTGTTTTGGAAGGTTTATCAGCAACAGAAATTCATACAAAAATGATAAAAGTGTTTAAGGAATCTGCTCCTTCATTCCCAACTGTGCATCGATGGGTTTTAGAGTTTAAACGTGATCGTTCAAGCGTTGAAGATGAACCACTTAGTGGACGTCTTAAAAGTGCAACTCGTTCATGTATTTCTTGCAGCTGTGCTCATACACAACACTCTTCTCGGCTTATTGTTGACCTTATGTCTCCGGTGTAAATCGAACTACTGGTATGCGAGTTCGATTAGATCGTCTTGGCAATGTTTGATCTTCCTCTGGCATAGATTGGCTCAAACTTGGTTGTTTATTTGTTGAACGAGCAACCGTAGAACGATAATTATCTGGTTTATCTGTGGTGTTCATTCTCTCAAGTAATCGCTGTGCGAATGAATAGGTATCCTCATTTTCTTCGATACGGGGACCTATTTGATTTTGATGTCGCCTCATATTGTCTTTATCCGTTGACACAATGTACATCTTAGTTCCTAATTTGCGACTTGTAGTTCCTCTGAACCACTTTGGACCTCGTACTGAAAAACCTCTCGCGAATACCGCCTGATTTACTTGGAATTTCGGCACGTCCTCCAACTTAGCCGTTGATTGACGTGGGCACATCAACGATAATGCTGTTTTGGGAATGAGGAATGTCAGTAATGCGTGGTCGGTTGAACCACCTTCGTATATCTTCTTTGTCATCGCGCTTTTAAAAGTTCGCACGAACCTCTCCGCTACTCCGTTTGATGCTGGATGAAATGGCGCTGTTGTCAGATGTTTGATTCCGTTCTGATGGCAAAATTCAAAGAACGTATCCGAAGTAAACGCCGTACCGTTATCACTTACGACTGTGTTCGGCAAACCCTCCATTGCAAAAATCGCTTGCAGAGCCCGGACGGTCGATTGGGCAGTAATGTCCTGCATCTTTATAACATATGGATATCGAGAGAAGGCATCCACACACAGCTTCCACATTCTGCCCAGAAACGGCCCCGCAAAATCTAAATGTATTCTTTCCCACGGTTTCACTGCTTCTGGCCAATTTTTGAATTCTCTAGGTGCCGCTGACGACATCTCTTGACAACTGGAGCAACATTTGATCATCGCTTCGATATCTTGATCTATCTGTGGCCACCAACAGTAACGGCGAGCCATCTGCTTGGTTCGCACCACACCCCAATGCCCTTCATGTAACATTTTCAGCACAGACTTTCGTAAACTGGCTGGTACAAGTACTCGGGTGTAGTTCGTCTGCAATAGTAAAACATTATTAAAATTGTAAATAGACTTTTGTCTTACGCCATATGCCCGCAGCTGCTCGTCTTTGATGGTATCCGGCCAACCTTCTTTTACGAAAGTTCTAATCTTCGACAATACTGGGTCTCGAGCCGTACATGTTGCTCCTCTCTCAGATTGTTGGCCTTTTTTATTACAACAATGGGAGCAGCCCATTGACTGAATTTAACAGGCCTGACAACCTCCAAAGCCTCCAATCTTTGTATCTCTTTCTTTACCACTGCCATCTGCTCGAATGGAATCGATCGCGACTTGAAAAACTTAGGCACCGAGTTGGGTTTCATAATCAAGTGGGCTTTGAACACCGAACAACAACCCAAGGTTGGCTCGAAAACTTTCCCGAATTTGTGGCACAGGGAATCTATTTTGCCTTTCTGCTCAACCGCACCAACAAAACCCTCTTCAAACTTCCAAGCTTCTTTGGAAATTTTGAATCCAAACCGGTTGAACCAATCCATTCCGAAAATGTTCGCTCCATTTGCATCGGTAACCAATATTTTAAAATTTAACCTAAGATTTTGGTATTTTGCCGCGACGTCTAAAATACCAAAAACTGGAATGTCAACATTTCTGTACGCTTTCACGACTGTATTGACTGGCGTGAGCTCTTGTTTATGTAGCTGGTTATAACCGTCCTTTCCAATCATGGACACTGATGCACCCGTATCCACTAAAAACTGTAAAACTATTCCATTAATTTCAATTGAAATAAACATTTTCTTCCCGATCTGCTGAAGTTCGAGCACTGCCTCTTGTTCCAAACAAGACATCTGTTCTCGAAAACCATCCAAAGAGTCAATTGAACCGTTAGTAAACCCTGCATTATCATTCGACTGAATTGAAACAAACTCCAACGATGATGCACTGACATTACCCTCCTCGGCATCTAACGAATAAATATCTCCATTTAATTGCCTACCTCGCGCTTTACTTCTTTCTCCGGAACTGCCTCGTCCTCGCCCTGTCATACATACGGATGCTATGTGACCATATTTATGGCATTTTCGACATTCCACGATCTCGACTATACGACCGATTCGATTCGGATTTCGACTGGCTCCGTGATTTGTTCTTCGTTTGAGAATTAAACGCATTTATTTCTGGACTCGACTCATTGTCCCGCTTCAATATGTTTACTGTCGCTTGCGTCTGCTCGTATGCGTTCGCCAACAACAAAACCTCGTCTAACGTAGGGTTTCCTTTCTGCAGGCCAGCTGTCCGCACCGGCTCATGTTTCGTGTGTAGGATAATCATATCCCGTATTGCATAGTCGGTGTACGAACCACTGCAACTCGCGTCCTCAAAAAATATCAAAATTATCACGAATAAATCTAGTTTCAATGTACCAATTTTCATAAAAATACTAAGATGTGTGTATGACAGTGGTCTTAAGCCATAAAAGCTTACTTTTTAAGATTATGGCTTTGTATAATCAAGGTTGCTATGCTTTCGTTCGTTAAGGGTTAAACAACATATGTAAATTTTTAATATTAATTTCAATTAGTTTAATAAGTACTTGCAAGTTGATTTGAATGAGAGAGCTATAGAGCTATGTATATCCAAGATGAGACGGCAATTGTTGCAGGGCTGCCAACAGTTATATTTTTTATTTGTTTGCCCTATAAACCAATTTATAAAAATTATTGATCAACTAATAGTAACTAAAATAAAATATCGTTGATTTCCCGACATTTTTTAACGGCACTTCCGACAGTGAAGTGCTGATTTTTCTAGTTTAGCTGTAAGGTAAAATTCGATAATCGCACAAAACTAAAAACTAGCGTCGAAAATAGCATTTTTTATATTTAATAAAATTTTTAATTATTTGGTTTCCACCATTTTGAAGGAGTAAAACCAAATAATTAAAAATTCTATTATTTATTTATTCTTTTAAAAAATTGCTTCTATATAATAATACAACACAATAATACTTGAAAAGAAATACACATAATAAATAATAATCAAACAAGTACATCTCAATCAGCGAATATAAAATAAATTTAATTTATTTTTTTTATAATAATATTATTTAAATACATATTATATTTATAAACTATATCTGTTTATTGTGATATTTAATTGAAATGAAAGTCATGTCCGGTAGTAGAATCATTAAAAATAAATAAATAAAAATTTACCAAATGTTACAATATATCTTAAAAAATAAAATACAATAGAAATACTAAATTTGCTAAAAATAAATTTTAGTCTCATTAATTAATATACGAGTAAATTATGAATACAAAATTATTAAGTAAAAAAAAAAATCTTTTTGATATATTTTTCCATACAAGAAACAAATATACGTATGTATAACAAAAAACCAAAATTATTTTCTGAAATTGAATTATTTAAAATAAATATTATATTTACATAAAAATTTAAATAAATAAATAAATAATAAATTATATTATAATAATAAAACAAATGCGCACACAAAATCAATTTAAAGTAAATTACATAAAATATTTAATAATTAATAATAAAATTAGATAAAGAAAAAATAAAATATTTTAGAAATAAATAACTGATATTAATTTATTTATAAATATAAGTACATTAACATTTTAAGTGAAAAACGTACATACGAGTATAAATAAATAATAATTTTGCAAAAAAAAAAAAAACAAAAAAAATTTAAAAAAAAATACAATTTCTAAAAAATTTGTGCTCATATTTGATTTGGAACAATAGGAACGATAAAATATTTTATTTTACACCGTTGCACAAGGCGCTTACATACTCGTCTTTAATAAAACAGTTTAATTTAATTACAAAACTAAAATTTACTCAATAAACTTATCGAATGATAAAAAAAAACTATTTACAACGATTAAAAAAAAAAAACAAACAAAAGCTTTACAATTCCTAAATGGTTGGTTCATATTGATTCCTAGATTAAATTAATAAATTTGTAATACGTATAAAAATATATAATTTGTTCGTTCCTCCTAGATCTCTACTATTTTTAATACATAATATTATTATTATTATTTTATTTAATTAAACCACCATTTTAACAACATTTTGTTTATTTCTTTTTAAAATTTTAAAAGCCAAAACACAACACAATATTGATAAATTATATAAAAACTTAAAAAAAAAATATTTATTAATTAAGAACAAAAGTAAAATAAATATTTTTTTGTAATTTTTATTTCCATCGTCTTCCAAAATTTGCAGAATTTATTAACAAACAAAAAAATATAAATAATTATGGGATAAATTATTTGAATTCGCTCGAAGCCCAGTGAAATAATTTACCTACTTTGGGAATTGTCTCATAAAAACACAAAATTAATTAGCTATCCTCCTCTATCTAATAATAATAATAATAATAATAATAAAATATATTTTCTATTTTTCATGTTAAAAAATACAAATATTTTATTTTTATTGTTTGTTATTAAAAGTAAAATTATTTAAGAACAAAAAAAATGTATAACAATTATATAATAATTGTTTTAATAAAAATAATAATATAATTATTATTTATTATTAATACAATAAAAGAAAATTACTATATAATATAGAGAGATAAAATAATAATTATAATAATTCTTTAATGTTGACTGTAATAATAATAATAATAATAATAAAACCTTAATGTTCAATGAGAATAATAAAATATAAAAAGTATGAGAGAAAAATAAATGTTAATGCTATTTATTTACCTTACTAGTAATTCGTAATATTATGATGTTAACAGCAACGAGATGAGTTTTAAGCAATATTTTGTAAGGTAAGTTGAGAAACTCAAATTTCCATCTTAAACAATTTTTAGAAAAAAAAATCCAAACGGACTTTTTCTATCATCATTTATAAGGAGTTAAAAAAAATGATAATTAGGAGAGATCAAAACGTATGTAGAAGAAATTCAAGCCAATTAACAACCAAAAAAAAAAATCTTAGGAGAGTATAAAAAACGAAACAAGATGTAGGTCAGTTTGACGGAGCCGATTACAACCAATGTAGCTAAATCGAAATGTTAAAATTCTAGGAATGTTCGAGAAATTATAAAGTGCAAAAATTATCTCAGCTCTGAAGCAGCAGAACTCTTTTTTGATCTGACGGTGCAATTTTAAGATAGCGTCAATTTACAGCAAAAGAAATACGCAAAAGGTCGATAAAATACAAACTAAATATCGATTGGGATAACTAGGTGTTAATAACTGTAACAGATATTCATATCATAGGTGTACGATCAAACTAATGTGTCCGAAATGTAGCGGAAACCACAAATTAAGTGAGTGTACGAGCACGGAAATGAAATACATTAATTGTGCCGATACACTACAAGATTAACTATAAATCAAGCTACGTAGGATTATAGCTGGACAGTATATCGGCTCAGTTGAAATCACTTAAGAACTAAATTAATTACCAATAGCAGTTCAGTAAGCAAGACGTTTTTTATGTACAAACATCCGAAGCTTACGTTTAAATTTTTTGAAGTTTCAATTTCAACAGATAATATTAGATTTGAAACCAGCCAAACTATTACTCAGTCAAACCAGAACAGTTTCAGAAATGTACGACGCAGAATTTAATATTATTCAAAACTACGAATGCAGTATTTTTAGAGCAGATAATAGATCAGATAGTAAATGATCATACTAGATTTACAAATAATAGCAAGTGGTTAATAGAAATATTGATTACTAATTGGAAGATGGTTGATAAGTATTAGTTTAAATAGTAAAACGAAAATCACACCAATAGAAATAAGATTATGGAAAAACTATTCTTCTGAATCACAAAATAACTCTTTAAATCAAAAATTACCGAGATTTCAGTGATATTCAGAAATAAGCCAAACAGCTGAAGATCTAATAATAAAGTTAAAATGGGTGAACTAATTGTTACACATACCATAATTAAAACAAAGAATAAAATAGCATGGTTTTCTCAAAATTAAAAGTCGTTGAATCAAGGTAAGTTACGTAATTATGGCCTTATGAACAGCAACATACAAAAATAGCTAAACGTGTCTCTAAATTGATGCCAAACAATCTGGGAGTCCCGCAAGGTTCTGTATTAGATTAGGACCATTGCTTTTCATCCCGTATATTATTGATATAGTCGAAGTCATAAAAAATTGTAATGTGAATTTGTTTGCATATGTACTAGATTAACGAATGCTAATTACAACTTCGGCGCCAACCCTTATAGAAGCTGTACAAAAAATAAACCAAGACTTAGAGAATTTAAGGAAACGGTTGATGTTGGCCATAAGCTCCAAAATAGAAGTCCTGGCATTTTCAGTTTTCATTTGCTGGCATTTCAAGGTGTCCTGGCATTTTCAGCTGAAAAGGGTAGGTCCCATCATAATTAGTTCTGAAAAATTTAATAAATTGTATGTGTTACATATAGGAACCAATCCAGGAGCACCGAAAAATTTACCACAAATAAAATCACCATTATTGAAATGAAAATTAAATCAAGCTATTAAGGCTCTAAAATTAGCATTGCGGGAAGTAGACAACCAGAACGTCCAGACAAAAAGGTTAATAAACTCGAATCCACTGATTAGATTATCAACTGGAAATCGGGTAAGAAGTGATGAACAAAAATTCAATGCTGTTGCCGCAAATCTATTGGTATTCGCACCACACGAAGAAACTAATTATTTCAAGCCTATCAAATATAATTTATAATTGGGCACAGGGCATAATGCTGTTACTGGAAAAATGATAAGGAAAACACCAGATAAATGCATACAACTATAAACATTCATATTCAACGCGATCTACATAAGCCAGGAAAAAGTGGAACACAGATTTCATCATGTCTTCAAATAAGCATACTGCCCACAATCTCAACGATATTTAATCATTATTCCAGACCATCAATTTGGGTCCCGAAACCAACATGGCACCACACAGCAATTACACAGAATTGCAAATGTAATAAAAAGCACCTGCGAGGAAAAGAAATATTGTTCTGCTGCCTTCTCCGATATTGCACAAGCTTTTTATAAAGTTTGCCACGATGGACTACATAAAACGGAAAATGAAAGCTTCTACCGAAGAAATTTCACTCAGTTCTAGGTTACATTTTCCAAAATGTTTTGGCTGATGGGAAGAAAATTTCAGATATCATTACCCAATACCATATGGACATATGGTATTTGCTTATGGGGATCCCCCATCGCGGGATGAAACAAGAGTTCACTAATTCATATCCCCACAAATCGAAAAACTGCAATTGTGCCCCGATTTCGACGATTGATACCTCTATCAATAGGTGTTGAGACCTGTAATGGTCCTGCGAACGGGTATTTAGCTCGCACGAATATTTCTACCAATAATTGGAGATTATCGATTTTTAAAGCTCTAAATTTGTCGGCTATAGTTCAGTTGATTTTTAATAAAATTAAATTTTCCACAATATTTCTAGAAATACTCGAGCGATCTAAATACCCGTTGGCATCACAGTTACAGGTCTCAACACCTATTGATAGAGGTATCAATCATCGAAATCGGAGCAAAATTGCAGATTTTCGAATTTTAAAGCTCTGAATTTGTGGGCTATAGTTCAGTTGATTTTTAATAAAATTAAATTTTCCACAAAATGTGTAGAAATATTCTAGCGATCTAAATACCCGTTGGCATCACAATTATAGGTCTCAACACCTATTGATAGAGGTATCAATCATCGAAATCGGAGCACAACTGCAGATTTTCGATTTTTAAAGCTCTGAATTTGTGGGCTATAGTTCAGTTGATTTTCAATAAAATTAAATTTTCCACAAATTGTGTAGAAATATTCGAGCAATCTAAATACCCGTTAGCATCACAATTATAGGTCTCAACACCTATTGATAGAGGTATCAATCATCGAAATCGGAGCACAATTGCAGATTTTCGATTTTTAAAGCTCTGAATTTGTGGGCTATAGTTCAGGTGATTTTCAATAAAATTAAATTTTCCACAAAATGTGTAGAAATATTCGAGCAATCTAAATACCCGTTAGCATCACAATTATAGGTCTCAACACCTATTGATAGAGGTATCAATCATCGAAATCGGAGCACAATTGCAGATTTTCGATTTTTAAAGCTCTGAATTTGTGGGCTATAGTTCAGTTGATTTTCAATAAAATTAAATTTTCCACAAAATGTGTAGAAATATTCGAGCAATCTAAATACCCGTTAGCATCACAATTATAGGTCTCAACACCTATTGATAGAGGTATCAATCATCGAAATCGGAGCACAATTGCAGATTTTCGATTTTTAAAGCTCTGAATTTGTGGGCTATAGTTCAGTTGATTTTTAATAAAATTAAATTTTCCACAAAATGTGTAGAAATATTCGAGCAATCTAAATACCCGTTAGCATAACACTTATAGGTCTCAACACCTATTGATAAAGGTACCAATCATCGAAATCGGAGCACAATTGCAGATTTTCGATTTTTAAAGCTCTGAATTTGTGGGCTATAGTTCAGTTGATTTCAATAAAACTAAATTTTCCACAAAATGCGTAGAAATATTGTAGCGATCTAAACACCCGTTGGCAACACAATTACAGGTCTCAACACCTATTGATAGAGGATCAATCATCGAAATCGCAGCACAATTGCAGATTTTCGATTTTTAAAGCTCTGAATTTGTGGGTTATAGTTCAGTTGATTTTCAATAAAATTAAATTTTCCACAAAATGTGTAGAATATTCGAGCAATCTAAATACCCGTTAGCATAACAATTATAGGTCTCAACACCTATTGATAGAGGTATCAATCATCGAAATCGGAGCACAATTGCAGATTTTCGATTTTTAAAGCTCTGAATTTGTGGGCTATAGTACAGTTGATTTTCAATAAAATTAAATTTTCCACAAAATGCGTAGAAATATTCGAGCAATCTAAATACCCGTTAGCATAACAATTATAGGTCTCAACACCTATTGATACAGGTATCAATCATCGAAATCGGAGCACAATTGCAGATTTTCGATTTTTAAAGCTCTGAATTTGTGGGCTATAGTACAGTTGATTTTCAATAAAATTAAATTTTCCACAAAATGCGTAGAAATATTCGAGCAATCTAAATACCCGTTAGCATAACAATTATAGGTCTCAACACCTATTGATAGAGGTATCAATCATCGAAATCGCAGCACAATTGCAGATTTTCGATTTTTAAAGCTCTGAATTTGTGGGCAGTTCAGTTGATTTTCAATAAAATTAAATTTTCCACAAAATGTGTAGAATATTCGAGCAATCTAAATACCCGTTAGCATAACAATTATAGGTCTCAACACCTATTGATAGAGGTATCAATCATCGAAATCGGAGCACAATTGCAGATTTTCGATTTTTAAAGCTCTGAATTTGTGGGCTATAGTACAGTTGATTTTCAATAAAATTAAATTTTCCACAAAATGCGTAGAAATATTCGAGCAATCTAAATACCCGTTAGCATAACAATTATAGGTTTCAACACCTATTGATAGAGGTATCAATCATCGAAATCGGAGCACAATTGCAGATTTTCGATTTTTAAAGCTCTGAATTTGTGGGCAGTTCAGTTGATTTTCAATAAAATTAAATTTTCCACAAAATGTGTAGAAATATTCGAGCAATCTAAATACCCGTTGGCATCACAATTACAGGTCATTGATAGAGGTATCAATCATCGAAATCGGAGCACAACTGCAGATTTTCGATTTTTAAAGCTCTGAATTTGTGGGCTATAGTTCAGTTGATTTTCAATAAAATTAAATTTTCCACAAAATGCGTAGAAATATTTTAGCGATCTAAACACCCGTTGGCATCACAATTACAGGTCTCAACACCTATTGATAGAGGTATCAATCATCGAAATCGCAGCACAATTGCAGATTTTCGATTTTTAAAGCTCTGAATTTGTGGGTTATAGTTCAGTTGATTTTCAATAAAATTAAATTTTCCACAAAATGTGTAGAATATTCGAGCAATCTAAATACCCGTTAGCATAACAATTATAGGTCTCAACACCTATTGATAGAGGTATCAATCATCGAAATCGGAGCACAATTGCAGATTTTCGATTTTTAAAGCTCTGAATTTGTGGGCTATAGTACAGTTGATTTTCAATAAAATTAAATTTTCCACAAAATGCGTAGAAATATTCGAGCAATCTAAATACCCGTTAGCATCACAATTATAGGTCTCAACACCTATTGATAGAGGTATCAATCATCGAAATCGGAACACAATTGCAGATTTTCGATTTTTAAAGCTCTGAATTTGTGGGCTATAGTTCAGTTGATTTTCAATAAAATTAAATTTTCCACAAAATGTGTAGAAATATTCGAGCAATCTAAATACCCGTTAGCATCACAATTATAGGTCTCAACACCTATTGATAGAGGTATCAATCATCGAAATCGGAGCACAATTGCAGATTTTCGATTTTTAAAGCTCTGAATTTGTGGGCTATAGTACAGTTGATTTTCAATAAAATTAAATTTTCCACAAAATGCGTAGAAATATTCGAGCAATCTAAATACCCGTTAGCATCACAATTATAGGTCTCAACACCTATTGATAGAGGTATCAATCATCGAAATCGGAGCACAATTGCAGATTTTCGATTTTTAAAGCTCTGAATTTGTGGGCTATAGTTCAGTTGATTTTCAATAAAATTAAATTTTCCACAAAATGCGTAGAAATATTCTAGCGATCTAAACACCCGTTGGCATCACAATTACAGGTCTCAACACCTATTGATAGAGGTATCAATCATCGAAATCGCAGCACAATTGCAGATTTTCGATTTTTAAATCTCTGAATTTGTGGGCTATAGTTCAGTTGATTTTCAATAAAATTAAATTTTCCACAAAATGTGTAGAATATTCGAGCAATCTAAATACCCGTTAGCATAACAATTATAGGTCTCAACACCTATTGATAGAGGTATCAATCATCGAAATCGGAGCACAATTGCAGATTTTCGATTTTTAAAGCTCTGAATTTGTGGGTTATAGTTCAGTTGATTTTCAATAAAATTAAATTTTCCACAAAATGTGTAGAATATTCGAGCAATCTAAATACCCGTTAGCATAACAATTATAGGTCTCAACACCTATTGATAGAGGTATCAATCATCGAAATCGGAGCACAATTGCAGATTTTCGATTTTTAAAGCTCTGAATTTGTGGGCTATAGTACAGTTGATTTTCAATAAAATTAAATTTTCCACAAAATGTGTAGAATATTCGAGCAATCTAAATACCCGTTAGCATAACAATTATAGGTCTCAACACCTATTGATAGAGGTATCAATCATCGAAATCGCAGCACAATTGCAGATTTTCGATTTTTAAATCTCTGAATTTGTGGGCTATAGTTCAGTTGATTTTCAATAAAATAAAATTTTCCACAAAATGTGTAGAATATTCGAGCAATCTAAATACCCGTTAGCATAACAATTATAGGTCTCAACACCTATTGATAGAGGTATCAATCATCGAAATCGGAGCACAATTGCAGATTTTCGATTTTTAAAGCTCTGAATTTGTGGGCTATAGTTCAGTTGATTTTCAATAAAATTAAATTTTCCACAAAATGCGTAGAAATATTCTAGCGATCTAAACACCCGTTGGCATCACAATTACAGGTCTCAACACCTATTGATAGAGGTATCAATCATCGAAATCGCAGCACAATTGCAGATTTTCGATTTTTAAATCTCTGAATTTGTGGGCTATAGTTCAGTTGATTTTCAATAAAATAAAATTTTCCACAAAATGTGTAGAATATTCGAGCAATCTAAATACCCGTTAGCATAACAATTATAGGTCTCAACACCTATTGATAGAGGTATCAATCATCGAAATCGGAGCACAATTGCAGATTTTCGATTTTTAAAGCTCTGAATTTGTGGGCTATAGTACAGTTGATTTTCTATAAAATTAAATTTTTCACAAAATGCGTAGAAATATTCGAGCAATCTAAATACCCGTTAGCATCACAATTATAGGTCTCAACACCTATTGATAGAGGTATCAATCATCGAAATCGGAACACAATTGCAGATTTTCGATTTTTAAAGCTCTGAATTTGTGGGCTATAGTTCAGTTGATTTTCAATAAAATTAAATTTTCCACAAAATGTGTAGAAATATTCGAGCAATCTAAATACCCGTTAGCATCACAATTATAGGTCTCAACACCTATTGATAGAGGTATCAATCATCGAAATCGGAGCACAATTGCAGATTTTCGATTTTTAAAGCTCTGAATTTGTGGGCTATAGTACAGTTGATTTTCAATAAAATTAAATTTTCCACAAAATGCGTAGAAATATTCGAGCAATCTAAATACCCGTTAGCATAACAATTATAGGTCTCAACACCTATTGATAGAGGTATCAATCATCGAAATCGGAGCACAATTGCAGATTTTCGATTTTTAAAGCTCTGAATTTGTGGGCTATAGTACAGTTGATTTTCAATAAAATTAAATTTTCCACAAAATGCGTAGAAATATTCGAGCAATCTAAATACCCGTTAGCATAACAATTATAGGTCTCAACACCTATTGATAGAGGTATCAATCATCGAAATCGCAGCACAATTGCAGATTTTCGATTTTTAAAGCTCTGAATTTGTGGGCAGTTCAGTTGATTTTCAATAAAATTAAATTTTCCACAAAATGTGTAGAATATTCGAGCAATCTAAATACCCGTTAGCATAACAATTATAGGTCTCAACACCTATTGATAGAGGTATCAATCATCGAAATCGGAGCACAATTGCAGATTTTCGATTTTTAAAGCTCTGAATTTGTGGGCTATAGTACAGTTGATTTTCAATAAAATTAAATTTTCCACAAAATGCGTAGAAATATTCGAGCAATCTAAATACCCGTTAGCATAACAATTATAGGTTTCAACACCTATTGATAGAGGTATCAATCATCGAAATCGGAGCACAATTGCAGATTTTCGATTTTTAAAGCTCTGAATTTGTGGGCAGTTCAGTTGATTTTCAATAAAATTAAATTTTCCACAAAATGTGTAGAAATATTCGAGCAATCTAAATACCCGTTGGCATCACAATTACAGGTCATTGATAGAGGTATCAATCATCGAAATCGGAGCACAACTGCAGATTTTCGATTTTTAAAGCTCTGAATTTGTGGGCTATAGTTCAGTTGATTTTCAATAAAATTAAATTTTCCACAAAATGCGTAGAAATATTTTAGCGATCTAAACACCCGTTGGCATCACAATTACAGGTCTCAACACCTATTGATAGAGGTATCAATCATCGAAATCGCAGCACAATTGCAGATTTTCGATTTTTAAAGCTCTGAATTTGTGGGTTATAGTTCAGTTGATTTTCAATAAAATTAAATTTTCCACAAAATGTGTAGAATATTCGAGCAATCTAAATACCCGTTAGCATAACAATTATAGGTCTCAACACCTATTGATAGAGGTATCAATCATCGAAATCGGAGCACAATTGCAGATTTTCGATTTTTAAAGCTCTGAATTTGTGGGCTATAGTACAGTTGATTTTCAATAAAATTAAATTTTCCACAAAATGCGTAGAAATATTCGAGCAATCTAAATACCCGTTAGCATCACAATTATAGGTCTCAACACCTATTGATAGAGGTATCAATCATCGAAATCGGAACACAATTGCAGATTTTCGATTTTTAAAGCTCTGAATTTGTGGGCTATAGTTCAGTTGATTTTCAATAAAATTAAATTTTCCACAAAATGTGTAGAAATATTCGAGCAATCTAAATACCCGTTAGCATCACAATTATAGGTCTCAACACCTATTGATAGAGGTATCAATCATCGAAATCGGAGCACAATTGCAGATTTTCGATTTTTAAAGCTCTGAATTTGTGGGCTATAGTACAGTTGATTTTCAATAAAATTAAATTTTCCACAAAATGCGTAGAAATATTCGAGCAATCTAAATACCCGTTAGCATCACAATTATAGGTCTCAACACCTATTGATAGAGGTATCAATCATCGAAATCGGAGCACAATTGCAGATTTTCGATTTTTAAAGCTCTGAATTTGTGGGCTATAGTTCAGTTGATTTTCAATAAAATTAAATTTTCCACAAAATGCGTAGAAATATTCTAGCGATCTAAACACCCGTTGGCATCACAATTACAGGTCTCAACACCTATTGATAGAGGTATCAATCATCGAAATCGCAGCACAATTGCAGATTTTCGATTTTTAAATCTCTGAATTTGTGGGCTATAGTTCAGTTGATTTTCAATAAAATTAAATTTTCCACAAAATGTGTAGAATATTCGAGCAATCTAAATACCCGTTAGCATAACAATTATAGGTCTCAACACCTATTGATAGAGGTATCAATCATCGAAATCGGAGCACAATTGCAGATTTTCGATTTTTAAAGCTCTGAATTTGTGGGTTATAGTTCAGTTGATTTTCAATAAAATTAAATTTTCCACAAAATGTGTAGAATATTCGAGCAATCTAAATACCCGTTAGCATAACAATTATAGGTCTCAACACCTATTGATAGAGGTATCAATCATCGAAATCGGAGCACAATTGCAGATTTTCGATTTTTAAAGCTCTGAATTTGTGGGCTATAGTACAGTTGATTTTCAATAAAATTAAATTTTCCACAAAATGCGTAGAAATATTCGAGCAATCTAAATACCCGTTAGCATCACAATTATAGGTCTCAACACCTATTGATAGAGGTATCAATCATCGAAATCGGAGCACAATTGCAGATTTTCGATTTTTAAAGCTCTGAATTTGTGGGCTATAGTTCAGTTGATTTCAATAAAACTAAATTTTCCACAAAATGCGAAGAAATATTCTAGCGATCTAAACACCCGTTGGCATCAAGTACAGTTGATTTTCAATAAAATTAAATTTTCCACAAAATGCGTAGAAATATTCGAGCAATCTAAATACCCGTTAGCATCACAATTATAGGTCTCAACACCTATTGATAGAGGTATCAATCATCGAAATCGGAGCACAATTGCAGATTTTCGATTTTTAAAGCTCTGAATTTGTGGGCTATAGTTCAGTTGATTTTCAATAAAATTAAATTTTCCACAAAATGCGTAGAAATATTCTAGCGATCTAAACACCCGTTGGCATCACAATTACAGGTCTCAACACCTATTGATAGAGGTATCAATCATCGAAATCGCAGCACAATTGCAGATTTTCGATTTTTAAATCTCTGAATTTGTGGGCTATAGTTCAGTTGATTTTCAATAAAATAAAATTTTCCACAAAATGTGTAGAATATTCGAGCAATCTAAATACCCGTTAGCATAACAATTATAGGTCTCAACACCTATTGATAGAGGTATCAATCATCGAAATCGGAGCACAATTGCAGATTTTCGATTTTTAAAGCTCTGAATTTGTGGGCTATAGTACAGTTGATTTTCAATAAAATTAAATTTTCCACAAAATGCGTAGAAATATTCGAGCAATCTAAATACCCGTTAGCATCACAATTATAGGTCTCAACACCTATTGATAGAGGTATCAATCATCGAAATCGGAACACAATTGCAGATTTTCGATTTTTAAAGCTCTGAATTTGTGGGCTATAGTTCAGTTGATTTTCAATAAAATTAAATTTTCCACAAAATGTGTAGAAATATTCGAGCAATCTAAATACCCGTTAGCATCACAATTATAGGTCTCAACACCTATTGATAGAGGTATCAATCATCGAAATCGGAGCACAATCGCAGATTTTCGATTTTTAAAGCTCTGAATTTGTGGGCTATAGTTCAGTTGATTTCAATAAAACTAAATTTTCCACAAAATGCGAAGAAATATTCTAGCGATCTAAACACCCGTTGGCATCACAATTACAGGTCTCAACACCTATTGATAGAGGTATCAATCATCGAAATCGCAGCACAATTGCAGATTTTCGATTTTTAAAGCTCTGAATTTGTGGGTTATAGTTCAGTTGATTTTCAATAAAATAAAATTTTCCACAAAATGTGTAGAATATTCGAGCAATCTAAATACCCGTTAGCATAACAATTATAGGTCTCAACACCTATTGATAGAGGTATCAATCATCGAAATCGGAGCACAATTGCAGATTTTCGATTTTTAAAGCTCTGAATTTGTGGGCTATAGTTCAGGTGATTTTCAATAAAATTAAATTTTCCACAAAATGCGTAGAAATATTCTAGCGATCTAAACACCCGTTGGCATCACAATTACAGGTCTCAACACCTATTGATAGAGGTATCAATCATCGAAATCGCAGCACAATTGCAGATTTTCGATTTTTAAAGCTCTGAATTTGTGGGTTATAGTTCAGTTGATTTTCAATAAAATAAAATTTTCCACAAAATGCGTAGAAATATTCGAGCAATCTAAATACCCGTTAGCATCACAATTATAGGTCTCAACACCTATTGATAGAGGTATCAATCATCGAAATCGGAGCACAATTGCAGATTTTCGATTTTTAAAGCTCTGAATTTGTGGGCTATAGTTCAGTTGATTTTCAATAAAATTAAATTTTCCACAAAATGCGTAGAAATATTCTAGCGATCTAAACACCCGTTGGCATCACAATTACAGGTCTCAACACCTATTGATAGAGGTATCAATCATCGAAATCGGAGCACAATTGCAGATTTTCGATTTTTAAAGCTCTGAATTTGTGGGCTATAGTACAGTTGATTTTCAATAAAATTAAATTTTCCACAAAATGCGTAGAAATATTCGAGCAATCTAAATACCCGTTGGCATCACAATTACAGGTCATTGATAGAGGTATCAATCATCGAAATCGGAGCACAACTGCAGATTTTCGATTTTTAAAGCTCTGAATTTGTGGGCTATAGTTCAGTTGATTTTCAATAAAATAAAATTTTCCACAAAATGTGTAGAATATTCGAGCAATCTAAATACCCGTTAGCATAACAATTATAGGTCTCAACACCTATTGATAGAGGTATCAATCATCGAAATCGGAGCACAATTGCAGATTTTCGATTTTTAAAGCTCTGAATTTGTGGGCTATAGTACAGTTGATTTTCAATAAAATTAAATTTTCCACAAAATGCGTAGAAATATTCGAGCAATCTAAATACCCGTTAGCATCACAATTATAGGTCTCAACACCTATTGATAGAGGTATCAATCATCGAAATCGGAGCACAATTGCAGATTTTCGATTTTTAAAGCTCTGAATTTGTGGGCTATAGTTCAGTTGATTTTCAATAAAATTAAATTTTCCACAAAATGCGTAGAAATATTCTAGCGATCTAAACACCCGTTGGCATCACAATTACAGGTCTCAACACCTATTGATAGAGGTATCAATCATCGAAATCGCAGCACAATTGCAGATTTTCGATTTTTAAAGCTCTGAATTTGTGGGTTATAGTTCAGTTGATTTTCAATAAAATTAAATTTTCCACAAAATGTGTAGAATATTCGAGCAATCTAAATACCCGTTAGCATAACAATTATAGGTCTCAACACCTATTGATAGAGGTATCAATCATCGAAATCGGAGCACAATTGCAGATTTTCGATTTTTAAAGCTCTGAATTTGTGGGCTATAGTACAGTTGATTTTCAATAAAATTAAATTTTCCACAAAATGCGTAGAAATATTCGAGCAATCTAAATACCCGTTAGCATCACAATTATAGGTCTCAACACCTATTGATAGAGGTATCAATCATCGAAATCGGAGCACAATTGCAGATTTTCGATTTTTAAAGCTCTGAATTTGTGGGCTATAGTTCAGTTGATTTTCAATAAAATTAAATTTTCCACAAAATGCGTAGAAATATTCGAGCAATCTAAATACCCGTTGGCATCACAATTACAGGTCATTGATAGAGGTATCAATCATCGAAATCGGAGCACAACTGCAGATTTTCGGTTTTTAAAGCTCTGAATTTGTGGGCTATAGTTCAGTTGATTTTCAATAAAATAAAATTTTCCACAAAATGTGTAGAATATTCGAGCAATCGAAATACCCGTTAGCATAACAATTATAGGTCTCAACACCTATTGATAGAGGTATCAATCATCGAAATCGGAGCACAATTGCAGATTTTCGATTTTTAAAGCTCTGAATTTGTGGGCTATAGTACAGTTGATTTTCAATAAAATTAAATTTTCCACAAAATGCGTAGAAATATTCGAGCAATCTAAATACCCGTTAGCATCACAATTATAGGTCTCAACACCTATTGATAGAGGTATCAATCATCGAAATCGGAACACAATTGCAGATTTTCGATTTTTAAAGCTCTGAATTTGTGGGCTATAGTTCAGTTGATTTTCAATAAAATTAAATTTTCCACAAAATGTGTAGAAATATTCGAGCAATCTAAATACCCGTTAGCATCACAATTATAGGTCTCAACACCTATTGATAGAGGTATCAATCATCGAAATCGGAGCACAATTGCAGATTTTCGATTTTTAAAGCTCTGAATTTGTGGGCTATAGTTCAGTTGATTTCAATAAAACTAAATTTTCCACAAAATGCGTAGAAATATTCTAGCGATCTAAACAACCGTTGGCATCACAATTACAGGTCTCAACACCTATTGATAGAGGTATCAATCATCGAAATCGCAGCACAATTGCAGATTTTCGATTTTTAAAGCTCTGAATTTGTGGGTTATAGTTCAGTTGATTTTCAATAAAATTAAATTTTCCACAAAATGTGTAGAATATTCGAGCAATCGAAATACCCGTTAGCATAACAATTATAGGTCTCAACACCTATTGATAGAGGTATCAATCATCGAAATCGGAGCACAATTGCAGATTTTCGATTTTTAAAGCTCTGAATTTGTGGGCTATAGTACAGTTGATTTTCAATAAAATTAAATTTTCCACAAAATGCGTAGAAATATTCGAGCAATCTAAATACCCGTTAGCATCACAATTATAGGTCTCAACACCTATTGATAGAGGTATCAATCATCGAAATCGGAACACAATTGCAGATTTTCGATTTTTAAAGCTCTGAATTTGTGGGCTATAGTTCAGTTGATTTTCAATAAAATTAAATTTTCCACAAAATGTGTAGAAATATTCGAGCAATCTAAATACCCGTTAGCATCACAATTATAGGTCTCAACACCTATTGATAGAGGTATCAATCATCGAAATCGGAGCACAATTGCAGATTTTCGATTTTTAAAGCTCTGAATTTGTGGGCTATAGTTCAGTTGATTTCAATAAAACTAAATTTTCCACAAAATGCGTAGAAATATTCTAGCGATCTAAACAACCGTTGGCATCACAATTACAGGTCTCAACACCTATTGATAGAGGTATCAATCATCGAAATCGCAGCACAATTGCAGATTTTCGATTTTTAAAGCTCTGAATTTGTGGGTTATAGTTCAGTTGATTTTCAATAAAATAAAATTTTCCACAAAATGTGTAGAATATTCGAGCAATCTAAATACCCGTTAGCATAACAATTATAGGTCTCAACACCTATTGATAGAGGTATCAATCATCGAAATCGGAGCACAATTGCAGATTTTCGATTTTTAAAGCTCTGAATTTGTGGGCTATAGTACAGTTGATTTTCAATAAAATTAAATTTTCCACAAAATGCGTAGAAATATTCGAGCAATCTAAATACCCGTTAGCATCACAATTATAGGTCTCAACACCTATTGATAGAGGTATCAATCATCGAAATCGGAGCACAATTGCAGATTTTCGATTTTTAAAGCTCTGAATTTGTGGGCTATAGTTCAGTTGATTTTCAATAAAATTAAATTTTCCACAAAATGCGTAGAAATATTCTAGCGATCTAAATACCCGTTAGCATCACAATTACAGGTCTCAACACCTATTGATAGAGGTATCAATCATCGAAATCGCAGCACAATTGCAGATTTTCGATTTTTAAAGCTCTGAATTTGTGGGTTATAGTTCAGTTGATTTTCAATAAAATTAAATTTTCCACAAAATGTGTAGAATATTCGAGCAATCTAAATACCCGTTAGCATAACAATTATAGGTCTCAACACCTATTGATAGAGGTATCAATCATCGAAATCGGAGCACAATTGCAGATTTTCGATTTTTAAAGCTCTGAATTTGTGGGCTATAGTACAGTTGATTTTAAATAAAATTAAAT
The DNA here is from genome assembly GCA_963556165.1 of Tipula helvola. Lineage (NCBI taxonomy): Eukaryota > Metazoa > Arthropoda > Insecta > Diptera > Tipulidae > Tipula > Tipula helvola. The sequence goes on along the minus strand of OY744483.1, from coordinate 301,620,787 downwards.
TTTCCACAAAATGCGTAGAAATATTCGAGCAATCTAAATACCCGTTATAGCATCACAATTATAGGTCTCAACACCTATTGATAGAGGTATCAATTACTTAAATCGGAGCACAACTGCAGATTTTCGATTTTTAAAGCCCTGAATTTGTGGGCTATAGTTCAGGTGATTCTCAATAAAACTGAATTTACTTCGAAATGTGTAGAAATATACGGGCGATCTAAATACCCGTTGGCATCACAATTACAGGTCTCAACACCTATTGATAGAGGTATCAATCATCGAAATCGGAGCACAATTGCAGATTTTCGATTTTTAAAGCTCTGAATTTGTGGGCTATAGTTCAGGTGATTTTCAATAAATCTGAATTTTCTACGAAATGTGTAGAAATATACGGGCGATTTAAATACCCGTTGGCATCACAATTACAGGTCTCAACACCTATTGATAGAGGTATAAATTACTTAAATCGGAGCACAACAGCAGATTTTCGATTTTTAAAGCTCTGAATTTGTGGGCTATAGTTCAGTTGATTTTCAATAAAACTGAATTTTCTACGAAATGTGTAGAAATATACGGGCGATCTAAATACCCGTTGGCATGACAATTACAGGTCTCAACACCTATTGATAGAGGTTCAATCATCGAAATCGGAGCACAATTGCAGATTTTCGATTTTTAAAGCTCTGAATTTGTGGGCTATAGTTCAGGTGATTTTCAATCAAATTAAAATTTTCCACAAAATGTGTAGAAATATTCGAGTGATCTAAATACCCGTTGGCATGACAATTACAGGTCTCAACACCTATTGATAGAGGTATCAATCATCGAAATCGGAGCACAATTGCAGATTTTCGATTTTTAAAGCTCTGAATTTGTGGGCTATAGTTCAGGTGATTTTCAATAAATCTGAATTTTCTACGAAATGTGTAGAAATATACGGGCGATTTAAATACCCGTTGGCATCACAATTACAGGTCTCAACACCTATTGATAGAGGTATAAATTACTTAAATCGGAGCACAACAGCAAATTTTCGATTTTTAAAGCTCTGAATTTGTGGGCTATAGTTCAGTTGATTTTCAATAAAATTAAATTTTCCACAAAATGCGTAGAAATATTCTAGCGATCTAAACACCCGTTGGCATGACAATTACAGGTCTCAACACCTATTGATAGAGGTATCAATCATCGAAATCGGAACACAATTGCAGATTTTCGATTTTTAAAGCTCTGAATTTGTGGGCTATAGTTCAGTTGATTTTCAATAAAACTGAATTTTCTACGAAATGTGTAGAAATATACGGGCGATCTAAATACCCGTTGGCATGACAATTACAGGTCTCAACACCTATTAATAGAGGTTCAATCATCGAAATCGGAGCACAACTGCAGATTTTCGATTTTTAAAGCTCTGAATTTGTGGGCTATAGTTCAGTTGATTTTCAATAAAATTAAATTTTCCACAAAATGCGTAGAAATATTCGAGCAATCTAAATACCCGTTAGCATCACAATTATAGGTCTCAACACCTATTGATAGAGGTATCAATTACTTAAATCGGAGCACAACTGCAGATTTTCGATTTTTAAAGCTCTGAATTTGTGGGCTATAGTTCAGTTGATTTTCAATAAAACTGAATTTTCTACGAAATGTGTAGAAATATACGGGCGATCTAAATACCCGTTGGCATGACAATTACAGGTCTCAACACCTATTAATAGAGGTTCAATCATCGAAATCGGAGCACAATTGCAGATTTTCGATTTTTAAAGCTCTGAATTTGTGGGCTATAGTTCAGTTGATTTTCAATAAAATTAAATTTTCCACAAAATGTGTAGAAATATTCGAGCAATCTAAATACCCGTTAGCATCACAATTATAGGTCTCAACACCTATTGATAGAGGTATCAATTACTTAAATCGGAGCACAACTGCAGATTTTCGATTTTTAAAGCTCTGAATTTGTGGGCTATAGTTCAGTTGATTTTCAATAAAACTGAATTTTCTACGAAATGTGTAGAAATATACGGGCGATCTAAATACCCGTTGGCATGACAATTACAGGTCTCAACACCTATTAATAGAGGTTCAATCATCGAAATCGGAGCACAACTGCAGATTTTCGATTTTTAAAGCTCTGAATTTGTGGGCTATAGTTCAGTTGATTTTCAATAAAATTAAATTTTCCACAAAATGCGTAGAAATATTCGAGCAATCTAAATACCCGTTAGCATCACAATTATAGGTCTCAACACCTATTGATAGAGGTATCAATTACTTAAATCGGAGCACAACTGCAGATTTTCGATTTTTAAAGCTCTGAATTTGTGGGCTATAGTTCAGTTGATTTTCAATAAAACTGAATTTTCTACGAAATGTGTAGAAATATACGGGCGATCTAAATACCCGTTGGCATGACAATTACAGGTCTCAACACCTATTAATAGAGGTTCAATCATCGAAATCGGAGCACAATTGCAGATTTTCGATTTTTAAAGCTCTGAATTTGTGGGCTATAGTTCAGTTGATTTTCAATAAAATTAAATTTTCCACAAAATGTGTAGAAATATTCGAGCAATCTAAATACCCGTTAGCATCACAATTATAGGTCTCAACACCTATTGATAGAGGTATCAATTACTTAAATCGGAGCACAACTGCAGATTTTCGATTTTTAAAGCTCTGAATTTGTGGGCTATAGTTCAGTTGATTTTCAATAAAACTGAATTTTCTACGAAATGTGTAGAAATATACGGGCGATCTAAATACCCGTTGGCATGACAATTACAGGTCTCAACACCTATTAATAGAGGTTCAATCATCGAAATCGGAGCACAACTGCAGATTTTCGATTTTTAAAGCTCTGAATTTGTGGGCTATAGTTCAGTTGATTTTCAATAAAATTAAATTTTCCACAAAATGCGTAGAAATATTCGAGCAATCTAAATACCCGTTAGCATCACAATTATAGGTCTCAACACCTATTGATAGAGGTATCAATCATCGAAATCGGAGCACAACTGCAGATTTTCGATTTTTAAAGCTCTGAATTTGTGGGCTATAGTTCAGTTGATTTTCAATAAAATTAAATTTTCCACAAAATGCGTAGAAATATTATAGCGATCTAAATACCCGTTGGTATCATAATTACAGGTCTCAACACCTATTGATAGAGGTATCAATCATCGAAATCGGAACACAATTGCAGATTATCGATTTTTAAAGCTCTGAATTTGTGGGTTATACCTAGTTCAGTTGATTTTCAATAAAATTAAAGTTTCCACAAAATGCGTAGAAATATTCGAGCAATCTAAATACCCGTTAGCATCACAATTATAGGTCTCAACACCTATTGATAGAGGTATCAATCATCGAAATCGGAGCACAATTGCAGATTTTCGATTTTTAAAGCTCTGAATTTGTGGGCTATAGTTCAGGTGATTTTCAATAAAATTAAATTTTCCACAAAATGTGTAGAAATATTCGAGCAATCTAAATACCCGTTGGCATCACAATTATAGGTCTCAACACCTATTGATACAGGTATCAATCATCGAAATCGGAGCACAATTGCAGATTTTCGATTTTTAAAGCTCTGAATTTGTGGGCTATAGTTCAGTTGATTTTCAATAAAATTAAATTTTCCACAAAATGCGTAGAAATATTATAGCGATCTAAATACCCGTTGGTATCATAATTACAGGTCTCAACACCTATTGATAGAGGTATCAATCATCGAAATCGGAACACAATTGCAGATTATCGATTTTTAAAGCTCTGAATTTGTGGGTTATACCTAGTTCAGTTGATTTTCAATAAAATTAAAGTTTCCACAAAATGCGTAGAAATATTCGAGCAATCTAAATACCCGTTAGCATCACAATTATAGGTCTCAACACCTATTGATAGAGGTATCAATCATCGAAATCGGAGCACAATTGCAGATTTTCGATTTTTAAAGCTCTGAATTTGTGGGCTATAGTTCAGGTGATTTTAAATAAAATTAAATTTTCCACAAAATGTGTAGAAATATTCGAGCAATCTAAATACCCGTTGGCATCACAATTATAGGTCTCAACACCTATTGATACAGGTATCAATCATCGAAATCGGAGCACAATTGCAGATTTTCGATTTTTAAAGCTCTGAATTTGTGGGCTATAGTTCAGGTGATTTTCAATAAAATTAAATTTTCCACAAAATGTGTAGAAATATTCGAGCAATCTAAATACCCGTTAGCATCACAATTATAGGTCTCAACACCTATTGATAGAGGTATCAATCATCGAAATCGGAGCACAATTGCAGATTTTCGATTTTTAAAGCTCTGAATTTGTGGGTTATAGTTCAGTTGATTTTCAATAAAATTAAATTTTCCACAAAATGTGTAGAAATATCCTAGCTATCTAAATACCCGTTAGCATCACAATTATAGGTCTCAACACCTATTGATAGAGGTATCAATCATCGAAATCGGAGCACAATTGCAGATTTTCGATTTTTAAAGCTCTGAATTTGTGGGCTATAGTTCAGGTGATTTTCAATAAAATTAAATTTTCCACAAAATGCGTAGAAATATTCGAGCAATCTAAATACCCGTTAGCATCACAATTATAGGTCTCAACACCTATTGATAGAGGTATCAATCATCGAAATCGGAGCACAATTGCAGATTTTCGATTTTTAAAGCTCTGAATTTGTGGGTTATAGTTCAGTTGATTTTCAATAAAATTAAATTTTCCACAAAATGTGTAGAAATATCCTAGCTATCTAAATACCCGTTGGCATCACAATTATAGGTCTCAACACCTATTGATATTGATAGAGGTATCAATCATCGAAATCGGAGCACAATTGCAGATTTTCGATTTTTAAAGCTCTGAATTTGTGGGCTATAGTTCAGGTGATTTTCAATAAAATTAAATTTTCCACAAAATGCGTAGAAATATTCGAGCAATCTAAATACCCTTTAGCATCACAATTATAGGTCTCAACACCTATTGATAGAGGTATCAATCATCGAAATCGGAGCACAATTGCAGATTTTCGATTTTTAAAGCTCTGAATTTGTGGGCTATAGTTCAGTTGATTTTCAATAAAATTAAATTTTCCACAAAATGCGTAGAAATATTCGAGCAATCTAAATACCCGTTATAGCATCACAATTATAGGTCTCAACACCTATTGATAGAGATGTCAATCATCGAAATCGGAGCACAATTGCAGATTTTCGATTTTTAAAGCTCTGAATTTGTGGGCTATAGTTCAGGTGATTTTCAATAAAATTAAATTTTCCACAAAATGTGTAGAAATATCCTAGCTATCTAAATACCCGTTGGCATCACAATTATAGGTCTCAACACCTATTGATAGAGGTATCAATCATCGAAATCGCAGCACAATTGCAGATTTTCGATTTTTAAAGCTCTGAATTTGTGGGCTATAGTTCAGTTGATTTTCAATAAAATTAAATTTTCCACAAAATGTGTAGAAATATCCTAGCTATCTAAATACCCGTTGGCATCACAATTATAGGTCTCAACACCTATTGATACAGGTATCAATCATCGAAATCGGAGCACAATTGCAGATTTTCGATTTTTAAAGCCCTGAATTTGTGGGCTATAGTTCAGTTGATTTTCAATAAAATTAAATTTTCCACAAAATGTGTAGAAATATTCGAGCAATCTAAATATCCGTTGGCATCACAATTATAGGTCTCAACACCTATTGATATTGATAGAGGTATCAATCATCGAAATCGGAGCACAATTGCAGATTTTCGATTTTTAAAGCTCTGAATTTGTGGGCTATAGTTCAGGTGATTTTCAATAAAATTAAATTTTCCACAAAATGTGTAGAAATATCCTAGCAATCTAAATACCCGTTGGCATCACAATTATAGGTCTCAACACCTATTGATAGAGGTATCAATCATCGAAATCGGAGCACAACTGCAGATTTTCGATTTTTAAAGCTCTGAATTTGTGGGCTTTAGTTCAGTTGATTTTCAATAAAATTAAATTTTCCACAAAATGCGTAGAAATATTATAGCGATCTAAATACCCGTTGGTATCATAATTACAGGTCTCAACACCTATTGATAGAGGTATCAATCATCGAAATCGGAACACAATTGCAGATTATCGATTTTTAAAGCTCTGAATTTGTGGGTTATACCTAGTTCAGTTGATTTTCAATAAAATTAAATTTTCCACAAAATGCGTAGAAATATTCGAGCAATCTAAATACCCGTTAGCATCACAATTATAGGTCTCAACACCTATTGATAGAGGTATCAATCATCGAAATCGGAGCACAATTGCAGATTTTCGATTTTTAAAGCTCTGAATTTGTGGGCTATAGTTCAGTTGATTTTCAATAAAATTAAATTTTCCACAAAATGTGTAGAAATATCCTAGTTATCTAAATACCCGTTGGCATCACAATTATAGGTCTCAACACCTATTGATAGAGGTATCAATCATCGAAATCGGAGCACAATTGCAGATTTTCGATTTTTAAAGCTCTGAATTTGTGGGCTATAGTTCAGTTGATTTTCAATAAAATTAAATTTTCCACAAAATGTGTAGAAATATCCTAGCTATCTAAATACCCGTTGGCATCACAATTATAGGTCTCAACACCTATTGATACAGGTATCAATCATCGAAATCGGAGCACAATTGCAGATTTTCGATTTTTAAAGCTCTGAATTTGTGGGCTATAGTTCAGTTGATTTTCAATAAAATAAAATTTTCCACAAAATGTGTAGAAATATCCTAGCTATCTAAATACCCGTTGGCATCACAATTATAGGTCTCAACACCTATTGATAGAGGTATCAATCATCGAAATCGGAGCACAATTGCAGATTTTCGATTTTTAAAGCTCTGAATTTGTGGGCTACAGTTCAGTTGATTTTCAATAAAATTAAATTTTCCACAAAATGTGTAGAAATATTCGAGCAATCTAAATACCCGTTGGCATCACAATTATAGGTCTCAACACCTATTGATATTGATAGAGGTATCAATCATCGAAATCGGAGCACAATTGCAGATTTTCGATTTTTAAAGCTCTGAATTTGTGGGCTATAGTTCAGGTGATTTTCAATAAAATTAAATTTTCCACAAAATGTGTAGAAATATTCGAGCAATCTAAATACCCGTTGGCATCACAATTATAGGTCTCAACACCTATTGATAGAGGTATCAATCATCGAAATCGGAGCACAACTGCAGATTTTCGATTTTTAAAGCTCTGAATTTGTGGGCTATAGTTCAGTTGATTTTCAATAAAATTAAATTTTCCACAAAATGTGTAGAAATATTCGAGCAATCTAAATACCCGTTGGCATCACAATTATAGGTCTCAACACCTATTGATAGAGGTATCAATCATCGAAATCGGAGCACAACTGCAGATTTTCGATTTTTAAAGCTCTGAATTTGTGGGCTATAGTTCAGTTGATTTTCAATAAAATTAAATTTTCCACAAAATGTGTAGAAATATTCGAGCAATCTAAATACCCGTTGGCATCACAATTACAGGTCATTGATAGTGGTATCAATCATCGAAATCGGAGCACAACTGCAGATTTTCGATTTTTAAAGCTCTGAATTTGTGGGCTTTAGTTCAGTTGATTTTCAATAAAATTAAATTTTCCACAAAATGCGTAGAAATATTATAGCGATCTAAATACCCGTTGGTATCATAATTACAGGTCTCAACACCTATTGATAGAGGTATCAATCATCGAAATCGGAACACAATTGCAGATTATCGATTTTTAAAGCTCTGAATTTGTGGGTTATACCTAGTTCAGTTGATTTTCAATAAAATTAAATTTTCCACAAAATGCGTAGAAATATTCGAGCAATCTAAATACCCGTTAGCATCACAATTATAGGTCTCAACACCTATTGATAGAGGTATCAATCATCGAAATCGGAGCACAATTGCAGATTTTCGATTTTTAAAGCTCTGAATTTGTGGGCTATAGTTCAGTTGATTTTCAATAAAATTAAATTTTCCACAAAATGTGTAGAAATATTCGAGCAATCTAAATACCCGTTGGCATCACAATTATAGGTCTCAACACCTATTGATAGAGGTATCAATCATCGAAATCGGAGCACAATTGCAGATTATCGATTTTTAAAGCTCTGAATTTGTGGGCTATAGTTCAGGTGATTTTCAATAAAATAAATTTTCCACAAAATGCGTAGAAATATTCGAGCAATCTAAATACCCGTTAGCATCACAATTATAGGTCTCAACACCTATTGATAGAGGTATCAATCATCGAAATCGGAGCACAATTGCAGATTTTCGATTTTTAAAGCTCTGAATTTGTGGGTTATAGTTCAGTTGATTTTCAATAAAATTAAATTTTCCACAAAATGTGTAGAAATATCCTAGCTATCTAAATACCCGTTGGCATCACAATTATAGGTCTCAACACCTATTGATAGAGGTATCAATCATCGAAATCGGAGCACAATTGCAGATTTTCGATTTTTAAAGCTCTGAATTTGTGGGCTATAGTTCAGGTGATTTTCAATAAAATTAAATTTTCCACAAAATGTGTAGAAATATTCGAGCAATCTAAATACCCGTTGGCATCACAATTATAGGTCTCAACACCTATTGATAGAGGTATCAATCATCGAAATCGGAGCACAACTGCAGATTTTCGATTTTTAAAGCTCTGAATTTGTGGGTTATAGTTCAGTTGATTTTCAATAAAATTAAATTTTCCACAAAATGTGTAGAAATATTCGAGCAATCTAAATACCCGTTGGCATCACAATTATAGGTCTCAACACCTATTGATAGAGGTATCAATCATCGAAATCGGAGCACAATTGCAGATTATCGATTTTTAAAGCTCTGAATTTGTGGGCTATAGTTCAGGTGATTTTCAATAAAATAAATTTTCCACAAAATGCGTAGAAATATTCGAGCAATCTAAATACCCGTTAGCATCACAATTATAGGTCTCAACACCTATTGATAGAGGTATCAATCATCGAAATCGGAGCACAATTGCAGATTTTCGATTTTTAAAGCTCTGAATTTGTGGGTTATAGTTCAGTTGATTTTCAATAAAATTAAATTTTCCACAAAATGTGTAGAAATATCCTAGCTATCTAAATACCCGTTGGCATCACAATCATAGGTCTCAACACCTATTGATAGAGGTATCAATCATCGAAATCGGAGCACAATTGCAGATTATCGATTTTTAAAGCTCTGAATTTGTGGGCTATAGTTCAGGTGATTTTCAATAAAATAAATTTTCCACAAAATGCGTAGAAATATTCGAGCAATCTAAATACCCGTTAGCATCACAATTATAGGTCTCAACACCTATTGATAGAGGTATCAATCATCGAAATCGGAGCACAATTGCAGATTTTCGATTTTTAAAGCTCTGAATTTGTGGGTTATAGTTCAGTTGATTTTCAATAAAATTAAATTTTCCACAAAATGTGTAGAAATATCCTAGCTATCTAAATACCCGTTGGCATCACAATTATAGGTCTCAACACCTATTGATAGAGGTATCAATCATCGAAATCGGAGCACAATTGCAGATTTTCGATTTTTAAAGCTCTGAATTTGTGGGCTATAGTTCAGGTGATTTTCAATAAAATTAAATTTTCCACAAAATGTGTAGAAATATTCGAGCAATCTAAATACCCGTTGGCATCACAATTATAGGTCTCAACACCTATTGATAGAGGTATCAATCATCGAAATCGGAGCACAACTGCAGATTTTCGATTTTTAAAGCTCTGAATTTGTGGGCTATAGTTCAGTTGATTTTCAATAAAATTAAATTTTCCACAAAATGTGTAGAAATATTCGAGCAATCTAAATACCCGTTGGCATCACAATTATAGGTCTCAACACCTATTGATAGAGGTATCAATCATCGAAATCGGAGCACAATTGCAGATTATCGATTTTTTTTCGATTTTTAAAGCTCTGAATTTGTGGGCTATAGTTCAGGTGATTTTCAATAAAATTAAATTTTCCACAAAATGTGTAGAAATATCCTAGCTATCTAAATACCCGTTGGCATCACAATTATAGGTCTCAACACCTATTGATACAGGTATCAATCATCGAAATCGGAGCACAATTGCAGATTTTCGATTTTTAAAGCTCTGAATTTGTGGGCTATAGTTCAGGTGATTTTCAATAAAATTAAATTTTCCACAAAATGTGTAGAAATATCCTAGCTATCTAAATACCCGTTGGCATCACAATTATAGGTCTCAACACCTATTGATACAGGTATCAATCATCGAAATCGGAGCACAATTGCAGATTTTCGATTTTTAAAGCTCTGAATTTGTGGGCTATAGTTCAGTTGATTTTCAATAAAATTAAATTTTCCACAAAATGTGTAGAAATATTCGAGCAATCTAAATACCCGTTGGCATCACAATTATAGGTCTCAACACCTATTGATATTGATAGAGGTATCAATCATCGAAATCGGAGCACAATTGCAGATTTTCGATTTTTAAAGCTCTGAATTTGTGGGCTATAGTTCAGGTGATTTTCAATAAAATTAAATTTTCCACAAAATGCGTAGAAATATTCGAGCAATCTAAATACCCGTTAGCATCACAATTATAGGTCTCAACACCTATTGATAGAGGTATCAATCATCGAAATCGGAGCACAATTGCAGATTTTCGATTTTTAAAGCTCTGAATTTGTGGGCTATAGTTCAGGTGATTTTCAATAAAATTAAATTTTCCACAAAATGCGTAGAAATATTCGAGCAATCTAAATACCCGTTAGCATCACAATTATAGGTCTCAACACCTATTGATAGAGGTATCAATCATCGAAATCGGAGCACAATTGCAGATTTTCGATTGTTAAAGCTCTGAATTTGTGGGCTATAGTTCAGTTGATTTTCAATAAAATTAAATTTTCCACAAAATGCGTAGAAATATTCGAGCAATCTAAATACCCGTTATAGCATCACAATTATAGGTCTCAACACCTATTGATAGAGATGTCAATCATCGAAATCGGAGCACAATTGCAGATTTTCGATTTTTAAAGCTCTGAATTTGTGGGCTATAGTTCAGTTGATTTTCAATAAAATTAAATTTTCCACAAAATGTGTAGAAATATCCTAGCTATCTAAATACCCGTTAGCATCACAATTATAGGTCTCAACACCTATTGATAGAGGTATCAATCATCGAAATCGGAGCACAATTGCAGATTTTCGATTGTTAAAGCTCTGAATTTGTGGGCTATAGTTCAGTTGATTTTCAATAAAATTAAATTTTCCACAAAATGCGTAGAAATATTCGAGCAATCTAAATACCCGTTGGCATCACAATTATAGGTCTCAACACCTATTGATACAGGTATCAATCATCGAAATCGGAGCACAATTGCAGATTTTCGATTTTTAAAGCTCTGAATTTGTGGGCTATAGTTCAGTTGATTTTCAATAAAATTAAATTTTCCACAAAATGTGTAGAAATATCCTAGCTATCTAAATACCCGTTGGCATCACAATTATAGGTCTCAACACCTATTGATACAGGTATCAATCATCGAAATCGGAGCACAATTGCAGATTTTCGATTTTTAAAGCCCTGAATTTGTGGGCTATAGTTCAGTTGATTTTCAATAAAATTAAATTTTCCACAAAATGTGTAGAAATATCCTAGCTATCTAAATACCCGTTGGCATCACAATTATAGGTCTCAACACCTATTGATAGAGGTATCAATCATCGAAATCGGAGCACAATTGCAGATTTTCGATTTTTAAAGCTCTGAATTTGTGGGCTATAGTTCAGTTGATTTTCAATAAAATTAAATTTTCCACAAAATGTGTAGAAATATTCGAGCAATCTAAATACCCGTTGGCATCACAATTATAGGTCTCAACACCTATTGATAGAGGTATCAATCATCGAAATCGGAGCACAACTGCAGATTTTCGATTTTTAAAGCTCTGAATTTGTGGGCTATAGTTCAGTTGATTTTCAATAAAATTAAATTTTCCACAAAATGTGTAGAAATATTCGAGCAATCTAAATACCCGTTGGCATCACAATTATAGGTCTCAACACCTATTGATAGAGGTATCAATCATCGAAATCGGAGCACAACTGCAGATTTTCGATTTTTAAAGCTCTGAATTTGTGGGCTATAGTTCAGTTGATTTTCAATAAAATTAAATTTTCCACAAAATGTGTAGAAATATTCGAGCAATCTAAATACCCGTTGGCATCACAATTACAGGTCATTGATAGTGGTATCAATCATCGAAATCGGAGCACAACTGCAGATTTTCGATTTTTAAAGCTCTGAATTTGTGGGCTTTAGTTCAGTTGATTTTCAATAAAATTAAATTTTCCACAAAATGTGTAGAAATATTCGAGCAATCTAAATACCCGTTGGCATCACAATTACAGGTCATTGATAGTGGTATCAATCATCGAAATCGGAGCACAACTGCAGATTTTCGATTTTTAAAGCTCTGAATTTGTGGGCTTTAGTTCAGTTGATTTTCAATAAAATTAAATTTTCCACAAAATGCGTAGAAATATTATAGCGATCTAAATACCCGTTGGTATCATAATTACAGGTCTCAACACCTATTGATAGAGGTATCAATCATCGAAATCGGAACACAATTGCAGATTATCGATTTTTAAAGCTCTGAATTTGTGGGTTATACCTAGTTCAGTTGATTTTCAATAAAATTAAATTTTCCACAAAATGCGTAGAAATATTCGAGCAATCTAAATACCCGTTAGCATCACAATTATAGGTCTCAACACCTATTGATAGAGGTATCAATCATCGAAATCGGAGCACAATTGCAGATTTTCGATTTTTAAAGCTCTGAATTTGTGGGCTATAGTTCAGTTGATTTTCAATAAAATTAAATTTTCCACAAAATGTGTAGAAATATTCGAGCAATCTAAATACCCGTTGGCATCACAATTATAGGTCTCAACACCTATTGATATTGATAGAGGTATCAATCATCGAAATCGGAGCACAATTGCAGATTTTCGATTTTTAAAGCTCTGAATTTGTGGGCTATAGTTCAGGTGATTTTCAATAAAATTAAATTTTCCACAAAATGTGTAGAAATATCCTAGCAATCTAAATACCCGTTGGCATCACAATTATAGGTCTCAACACCTATTGATAGAGGTATCAATCATCGAAATCGGAGCACAACTGCAGATTTTCGATTTTTAAAGCTCTGAATTTGTGGGCTATAGTTCAGTTGATTTTCAATAAAATTAAATTTTCCACAAAATGTGTAGAAATATTCGAGCAATCTAAATACCCGTTGGCATCACAATTATAGGTCTCAACACCTATTGATAGAAAAAAAAAAAAAGCTCTGAATTTGTGGGCTATAGTTCAGTTGATTTTCAATCAAATTAAATTTTCCACAAAATGTGTAGAAATATTCGAGCAATCTAAATACCCGTTGGCATCACAATTACAGGTCATTGATAGTGGTATCAATCATCGAAATCGGAGCACAACTGCAGATTTTCGATTTTTAAAGCTCTGAATTTGTGGGCTTTAGTTCAGTTGATTTTCAATAAAATTAAATTTTCCACAAAATGCGTAGAAATATTATAGCGATCTAAATACCCGTTGGTATCATAATTACAGGTCTCAACACCTATTGATAGAGGTATCAATCATCGAAATCGGAACACAATTGCAGATTATCGATTTTTAAAGCTCTGAATTTGTGGGTTATACCTAGTTCAGTTGATTTTCAATAAAATTAAATTTTCCACAAAATGCGTAGAAATATTCGAGCAATCTAAATACCCGTTAGCATCACAATTATAGGTCTCAACACCTATTGATAGAGGTATCAATCATCGAAATCGGAGCACAATTGCAGATTTTCGATTGTTAAAGCTCTGAATTTGTGGGCTATAGTTCAGTTGATTTTCAATAAAATTAAATTTTCCACAAAATGCGTAGAAATATTCGAGCAATCTAAATACCCGTTATAGCATCACAATTATAGGTCTCAACACCTATTGATAGAGATGTCAATCATCGAAATCGGAGCACAATTGCAGATTTTCGATTTTTAAAGCTCTGAATTTGTGGGCTATAGTTCAGTTGATTTTCAATAAAATTAAATTTTCCACAAAATGTGTAGAAATATCCTAATTATCTAAATACCCGTTGGCATCACAATTATAGGTCTCAACACCTATTGATAGAGGTATCAATCATCGAAATCGGAGCACAATTGCAGATTTTCGATTTTTAAAGCTCTGAATTTGTGGGCTATAGTTCAGTTGATTTTCAATAAAATTAAATTTTCCACAAAATGTGTAGAAATATCCTAGCTATCTAAATACCCGTTGGCATCACAATTATAGGTCTCAACACCTATTGATAGAGGTATCAATCATCGAAATCGGAGCACAATTGCAGATTTTCGATTTTTAAAGCTCTGAATTTGTGGGCTATAGTTCAGTTGATTTTCAATAAAATTAAATTTTCCACAAAATGTGTAGAAATATTCGAGCAATCTAAATACCCGTTGGCATCACAATTATAGGTCTCAACACCTATTGATAGAGTTATCAATCATCGAAATCGGAGCACAACTGCAGATTTTCGATTTTTAAAGCTCTGAATTTGTGGGCTATAGTTCAGTTGATTTTCAATAAAATTAAATTTTCCACAAAATGTGTAGAAATATTCGAGCAATCTAAATACCCGTTGGCATCACAATTATAGGTCTCAACACCTATTGATACAGCATACAGGTATCAATCATCGAAATCGGAGCACAATTGCAGATTTTCGATTTTTAAAGCTCTGAATTTGTGGGCTATAGTTCAGGTGATTTTCAATAAAATTAAATTTTCCACAAAATGTGTAGAAATATCCTAGCTATCTAAATACCCGTTGGCATCACAATTATAGGTCTCAACACCTATTGATAGAGGTATCAATCATCGAAATCGGAGCACAATTGCAGATTTTCGATTGTTAAAGCTCTGAATTTGTGGGCTATAGTTCAGTTGATTTTCAATAAAATTAAATTTTCCACAAAATGTGTAGAAATATCCTAGCTATCTAAATACCCGTTGGCATCACAATTATAGGTCTCAACACCTATTGATAGAGGTATCAATCATCGAAATCGGAGCACAATTGCAGATTTTCGATTTTTAAAGCTCTGAATTTGTGGGCTATAGTTCAGTTGATTTTCAATAAAATTAAATTTTCCACAAAATGTGTAGAAATATCCTAGCTATCTAAATACCCGTTGGCATCACAATTATAGGTCTCAACACCTATTGATACAGGTATCAATCATCGAAATCGGAGCACAATTGCAGATTTTCGATTTTTAAAGCTCTAAATTTGTGGTCTATAGTTCAGTTGATTTTCAATAAAATTAAATTTTCCACAAAATGTGTAGAAATATCCTAGCTATCTAAATACCCGTTGGCATCACAATTATAGGTCTCAACACCTATTGATACAGGTATCAATCATCGAAATCGGAGCACAATTGCAGATTTTCGATTTTTAAAGCTCTGAATTTGTGGGCTATAGTTCAGGTGATTTTCAATAAAATTAAATTTTCCACAAAATGTGTAGAAATATCCTAGCTATCTAAATACCCGTTGGCATCACAATTATAGGTCTCAACACCTATTGATACAGGTATCAATCATCGAAATCGGAGCACAATTGCAGATTTTCGATTTTTAAAGCTCTGAATTTGTGGGCTATAGTTCAGGTGATTTTCAATAAAATTAAATTTTCCACAAAATGTGTAGAAATATTCGAGCAATCTAAATACCCGTTAGCATCACAATTATAGGTCTCAACACCTATTGATAGAGGTATCAATCATCGAAATCGGAGCACAATTGCAGATTTTCGATTTTTAAAGCTCTGAATTTGTGGGCTATAGTTCAGGTGATTTTCAATAAAATTAAATTTTCCACAAAATGTGTAGAAATATCCTAGCTATCTAAATACCCGTTGGCATCACAATTATAGGTCTCAACACCTATTGATACAGCATACAGGTATCAATCATCGAAATCGGAGCACAATTGCAGATTTTCGATTTTTAAAGCTCTGAATTTGTGGGCTATAGTTCAGGTGATTTTCAATAAAATTAAATTTTCCACAAAATGTGTAGAAATATCCTAGCTATCTAAATACCCGTTGGCATCACAATTATAGGTCTCAACACCTATTGATACAGGTATCAATCATCGAAATCGGAGCACAATTGCAGATTTACGATTTTTAAAGCTCTGAATTTGTGGGCTATAGTTCAGGTGATTTTCAATAAAATTAAATTTTCCACAAAATGTGTAGAAATATCCTAGCTATCTAAATACCCGTTGGCATCACAATTATAGGTCTCAACACCTATTGATACAGGTATCAATCATCGAAATCGGAGCACAATTGCAGATTTTCGATTTTTAAAGCTCTGAATTTGTGGGCTATAGTTCAGGTGATTTTCAATAAAATTAAATTTTCCACAAAATGTGTAGAAATATTCGAGCAATCTAAATACCCGTTGGCATCACAATTATAGGTCTCAACACCTATTGATAGAGGTATCAATCATCGAAATCGGAGCACAATTGCAGATTTTCGATTTTTAAAGCTCTGAATTTGTGGGCTATAGTTCAGGTGATTTTCAATAAAATTAAATTTTCCACAAAATGTGTAGAAATATCCTAGCTATCTAAATACCCGTTGGCATCACAATTATAGGTCTCAACACCTATTGATACAGCATACAGGTATCAATCATCGAAATCGGAGCACAATTGCAGATTTTCGATTTTTAAAGCTCTGAATTTGTGGGCTATAGTTCAGGTGATTTTCAATAAAATTAAATTTTCCACAAAATGTGTAGAAATATCCTAGCTATCTAAATACCCGTTGGCATCACAATTATAGGTCTCAACACCTATTGATACAGGTATCAATCATCGAAATCGGAGCACAATTGCAGATTTTCGATTTTTAAAGCTCTGAATTTGTGGGCTATAGTTCAGTTGATTTTCAATAAAATTAAATTTTCCACAAAATGTGTAGAAATATCCTAGCTATCTAAATACCCGTTGGCATCACAATTATAGGTCTCAACACCTATTGATACAGGTATCAATCATCGAAATCGGAGCACAATTGCAGATTTTCGATTTTTAAAGCTCTGAATTTGTGGGCTATAGTTCAGGTGATTTTCAATAAAATTAAATTTTCCACAAAATGTGTAGAAATATCCTAGCTATCTAAATACCCGTTGGCATCACAATTATAGGTCTCAACACCTATTGATACAGGTATCAATCATCGAAATCGGAGCACAATTGCAGATTTTCGATTTTTAAAGCTCTGAATTTGTGGGCTATAGTTCAGTTGATTTTCAATAAAATTAAATTTTCCACAAAATGCGTAGAAATATTCGAGCAATCTAAATACCCGTTAGCATCACAATTATAGGTTTCAACACCTATTGATAGAGGTATCAATCATCGAAATCGGAGCACAATTGCAGATTTTCGATTTTTAAAGCTCTGAATTTGTGGGTTATAGTTCAGTTGATTTTCAATAAAATTAAATTTTCCACAAAATGTGTAGAAATATCCTAGCTATCTAAATACCCGTTATAGCATCACAATTATAGGTCTCAACACCTATTGATACAGGTATCAATCATCGAAATCGGAGCACAATTGCAGATTTTCGATTTTTAAAGCTCTGAATTTGTGGGCTATAGTTCAGTTGATTTTCAATAAAATTAAATTTTCCACAAAATGTGTAGAAATATCCTAGCTATCTAAATACCCGTTGGCATCACAATTATAGGTCTCAACACCTATTGATACAGGTATCAATCATCGAAATCGGAGCACAATTGCAGATTTTCGATTTTTAAAGCTCTGAATTTGTGGGCTATAGTTCAGGTGATTTTCAATAAAATTAAATTTTCCACAAAATGTGTAGAAATATCCTAGCTATCTAAATACCCGTTGGCATCACAATTATAGGTCTCAACACCTATTGATACAGGTATCAATCATCGAAATCGGAGCACAATTGCAGATTTTCGATTTTAAAGCTCTGAATTTGTGGGCTATAGTTCAGGTGATTTTCAATAAAATTAAATTTTCCATAAAATGTGTAGAAATATCCTAGCTATCTAAATACCCGTTGGCATCACAATTATAGGTCTCAACACCTATTGATACAGGTATCAATCATCGAAATCGGAGCACAATTGCAGATTTTCGATTTTTAAAGCTCTGAATTTGTGGGCTATAGTTCAGGTGATTTTCAATAAAATTAAATTTTCCACAAAATGTGTAGAAATATCCTAGCTATCTAAATACCCGTTGGCATCACAATTATAGGTCTCAACACCTATTGATACAGGTATCAATCATCGAAATCGGAGCACAATTGCAGATTTTCGATTTTAAAGCTCTGAATTTGTGGGCTATAGTTCAGTTGATTTTCAATAAAATTAAATTTTCCACAAAATGTGTAGAAATATCCTAGCTATCTAAATACCCGTTGGCATCACAATTATAGGTCTCAACACCTATTGATAGAGGTATCAATCATCGAAATCGGAGCACAATTGCAGATTTTCGATTTTTAAAGCTCTGAATTTGTGGGCTATAGTTCAGGTGATTTTCAATAAAATTAAATTTTCCACAAAATGTGTAGAAATATCCTAGCTATCTAAATACCCGTTGGCATCACAATTATAGGTCTCAACACCTATTGATAGAGGTATCAATCATCGAAA
Source organism: Tipula helvola (assembly GCA_963556165.1). Lineage (NCBI taxonomy): Eukaryota > Metazoa > Arthropoda > Insecta > Diptera > Tipulidae > Tipula > Tipula helvola. The sequence goes on along the minus strand of OY744483.1, from coordinate 301,601,929 downwards.
TCGGAGCACAATTGCAGATTTTCGATTGTTAAAGCTCTGAATTTGTGGGCTATAGTTCAGGTGATTTTCAATAAAATTAAATTTTCCACAAAATGTGTAGAAATATCCTAGCTATCTAAATACCCGTTGGCATCACAATTATAGGTCTCAACACCTATTGATACAGGTATCAATCATCGAAATCGGAGCACAATTGCAGATTTTCGATTTTTAAAGCTCTGAATTTGTGGGCTATAGTTCAGGTGATTTTCAATAAAATTAAATTTTCCACAAAATGTGTAGAAATATCCTAGCTATCTAAATACCCGTTGGCATCACAATTATAGGTCTCAACACCTATTGATACAGGTATCAATCATCGAAATCGGAGCACAATTGCAGATTTTCGATTTTAAAGCTCTGAATTTGTGGGCTATAGTTCAGGTGATTTTCAATAAAATTAAATTTTCCACAAAATATGTAGAAATATCCTAGCTATCTAAATACCCGTTGGCATCACAATTATAGGTCTCAACACCTATTGATACAGATATCAATCATCGAAATCGGAGCACAATTGCAGATTTTCGATTTTTAAAGCTCTGAATTTGTGGGCTATAGTTCAGTTGATTTTCAATAAAATTAAATTTTCCACAAAATGTGTAGAAATATTCGAGCAATCTAAATACCCGTTAGAATCACAATTATAGGCCTCAACACCTATTGATAGAGATGTCAATCATCGAAATCGGAGCACAATTGCAGATTTTCGATTTTTAAAGCTCTGAATTTGTGGGCTATAGTTCAGTTGATTTTCAATAAAATTAAATTTTCCACAAAATGTGTAGAAATATCCTAGCTATCTAAATACCCGTTGGCATCACAATTATAGGTCTCAACACCTATTGATACAGGTATCAATCATCGAAATCGGAGCACAATTGCAGATTTTCGATTTTTAAAGCTCTGAATTTGTGGGCTATAGTTCAGTTGATTTTCAATAAAATTAAATTTTCCACAAAATGTGTAGAAATATCCTAGCTATCTAAATACCCGTTGGCATCACAATTATAGGTCTCAACACCTATTGATAGAGGTATCAATCATCGAAATCGGAGCACAATTGCAGATTTTCGATTTTTAAAGCTCTGAATTTGTGGGCTATAGTTCAGTTGATTTTCAATAAAATTAAATTTTCCACAAAATGTGTAGAAATATCCTAGCTATCTAAATACCCGTTGGCATCACAATTATAGGTCTCAACACCTATTGATACAGGTATCAATCATCGAAATCGGAGCACAATTGCAGATTTTCGATTTTTAAAGCTCTGAATTTGTGGGCTATAGTTCAGTTGATTTTCAATAAAATTAAATTTTCCACAAAATGTGTAGAAATATCCTAGCTATCTAAATACCCGTTGGCATCACAATTATAGGTCTCAACACCTATTGATAGAGGTATCAATCATCGAAATCGGAGCACAATTGCAGATTTTCGATTTTTAAAGCTCTGAATTTGTGGGCTATAGTTCAGGTGATTTTCAATAAAATTAAATTTTCCACAAAATGTGTAGAAATATCCTAGCTATCTAAATACCCGTTGGCATCACAATTATAGGTCTCAACACCTATTGATACAGGTATCAATCATCGAAATCGGAGCACAATTGCAGATTTTCGATTTTAAAGCTCTGAATTTGTGGGCTATAGTTCAGGTGATTTTCAATAAAATTAAATTTTCCACAAAATATGTAGAAATATCCTAGCTATCTAAATACCCGTTGGCATCACAATTATAGGTCTCAACACCTATTGATACAGATATCAATCATCGAAATCGGAGCACAATTGCAGATTTTCGATTTTTAAAGCTCTGAATTTGTGGGCTATAGTTCAGTTGATTTTCAATAAAATTAAATTTTCCACAAAATGTGTAGAAATATTCGAGCAATCTAAATACCCGTTAGAATCACAATTATAGGCCTCAACACCTATTGATAGAGATGTCAATCATCGAAATCGGAGCACAATTGCAGATTTTCGATTTTTAAAGCTCTGAATTTGTGGGCTATAGTTCAGTTGATTTTCAATAAAATTAAATTTTCCACAAAATGTGTAGAAATATCCTAGCTATCTAAATACCCGTTGGCATCACAATTATAGGTCTCAACACCTATTGATACAGGTATCAATCATCGAAATCGGAGCACAATTGCAGATTTTCGATTTTTAAAGCTCTGAATTTGTGGGCTATAGTTCAGTTGATTTTCAATAAAATTAAATTTTCCACAAAATGTGTAGAAATATCCTAGCTATCTAAATACCCGTTGGCATCACAATTATAGGTCTCAACACCTATTGATACAGGTATCAATCATCGAAATCGGAGCACAATTGCAGATTTTCGATTTTTAAAGCTCTGAATTTGTGGGCTATAGTTCAGGTGATTTTCAATAAAATTAAATTTTCCACAAAATGTGTAGAAATATTCTAGAGATGTAAATACCCGTTGGCATCACAATTATAGGTCTCAACACCTATTGATACAGGTATCAATCATCGAAATCGGAGCACAATTGCAGATTTTCGATTTTTAAAGCTCTGAATTTGTGGGCTATAGTTCAGTTGATTTTCAATAAAATTAAATTTTCCACAAAATGTGTAGAAATATCCTAGCTATCTAAATACCCGTTAGCATCACAATTATAGGTCTCAACACCTATTGATAGAGGTATCAATCATCGAAATCGGAGCACAATTGCAGATTTTCGATTTTTAAAGCTCTGAATTTGTGGGCTATAGTTCAGGTGATTTTCAATAAAATTAAATTTTCCACAAAATGTGTAGAAATATCCTAGCTATCTAAATACCCGTTGGCATCACAATTATAGGTCTCAACACCTATTGATACAGGTATCAATCATCGAAATCGGAGCACAATTGCAGATTTTCGATTTTTAAAGCTCTGAATTTGTGGGCTATAGTTCAGGTGATTTTCAATAAAATTAAATTTTCCACAAAATGTGTAGAAATATCCTAGCTATCTAAATACCCGTTGGCATCACAATTATAGGTCTCAACACCTATTGATACAGGTATCAATCATCGAAATCGGAGCACAATTGCAGATTTTCGATTTTTAAAGCTCTGAATTTGTGGGCTATAGTTCAGTTGATTTTCAATAAAATTAAATTTTCCACAAAATGTGTAGAAATATTCGAGCAATCTAAATACCCGTTAGCATCACAATTATAGGCCTCAACACCTATTGATACAGGTATCAATCATCGAAATCGGAGCACAATTGCAGATTTTCGATTTTTAAAGCTCTGAATTTGTGGGCTATAGTTCAGGTGATTTTCAATAAAATTAAATTTTCCACAAAATGTGTAGAAATATTCTAGAGATGTAAATACCCGTTGGCATCACAATTATAGGTCTCAACACCTATTGATACAGGTATCAATCATCGAAATCGGAGCACAATTGCAGATTTTCGATTTTTAAAGCTCTGAATTTGTGGGCTATAGTTCAGTTGATTTTCAATAAAATTAAATTTTCCACAAAATGTGTAGAAATATCCTAGCTATCTAAATACCCGTTGGCATCACAATTATAGGTCTCAACACCTATTGATAGAGGTATCAATCATCGAAATCGGAGCACAATTGCAGATTTTCGATTTTTAAAGCTCTGAATTTGTGGGCTATAGTTCAGGTGATTTTCAATAAAATTAAATTTTCCACAAAATGTGTAGAAATATCCTAGCTATCTAAATACCCGTTGGCATCACAATTATAGGTCTCAACACCTATTGATACAGGTATCAATCATCGAAATCGGAGCACAATTGCAGATTTTCGATTTTTAAAGCTCTGAATTTGTGGGCTATAGTTCAGGTGATTTTCAATAAAATTAAATTTTCCACAAAATGTGTAGAAATATCCTAGCTATCTAAATACCCGTTGGCATCACAATTATAGGTCTCAACACCTATTGATACAGGTATCAATCATCGAAATCGGAGCACAATTGCAGATTTTCGATTTTTAAAGCTCTGAATTTGTGGGCTATAGTTCAGGTGATTTTCAATCAAATTAAATTTTCCACAAAATGTGTAGAAATATTCGAGCAATCTAAATACCCGTTAGCATCACAATTATAGGCCTCAACACCTATTGATACAGGTATCAATCATCGAAATCGGAGCACAATTGCAGATTTTCGATTTTTAAAGCTCTGAATTTGTGGGCTATAGTTCAGGTGATTTTCAATAAAATTAAATTTTCCACAAAATGTGTAGAAATATTCTAGAGATGTAAATACCCGTTGGCATCACAATTATAGGTCTCAACACCTATTGATACAGGTATCAATCATCGAAATCGGAGCACAATTGCAGATTTTCGATTTTTAAAGCTCTGAATTTGTGGGCTATAGTTCAGTTGATTTTCAATAAAATTAAATTTTCCACAAAATGTGTAGAAATATCCTAGCTATCTAAATACCCGTTGGCATCACAATTATAGGTCTCAACACCTATTGATAGAGGTATCAATCATCGAAATCGGAGCACAATTGCAGATTTTCGATTTTTAAAGCTCTGAATTTGTGGGCTATAGTTCAGGTGATTTTCAATAAAATTAAATTTTCCACAAAATGTGTAGAAATATCCTAGCTATCTAAATACCCGTTGGCATCACAATTATAGGTCTCAACACCTATTGATACAGGTATCAATCATCGAAATCGGAGCACAATTGCAGATTTTCGATTTTTAAAGCTCTGAATTTGTGGGCTATAGTTCAGTTGATTTTCAATAAAATTAAATTTTCCACAAAATGTGTAGAAATATCCTAGCTATCTAAATACCCGTTGGCATCACAATTATAGGTCTCAACACCTATTGATACAGGTATCAATCATCGAAATCGGAGCACAATTGCAGATTTTCGATTTTTAAAGCTCTGAATTTGTGGGCTATAGTTCAGGTGATTTTCAATCAAATTAAATTTTCCACAAAATGTGTAGAAATATCCTAGCTATCTAAATACCCGTTGGCATCACAATTATAGGTCTCAACACCTATTGATAGAGGTATCAATCATCGAAATCGGAGCACAATTGCAGATTTTCGATTTTTAAAGCTCTGAATTTGTGGGCTATAGTTCAGGTGATTTTCAATAAAATTAAATTTTCCACAAAATGTGTAGAAATATCCTAGCTATCTAAATACCCGTTGGCATCACAATTATAGGTCTCAACACCTATTGATACAGGTATCAATCATCGAAATCGGAGCACAATTGCAGATTTTCGATTTTTAAAGCTCTGAATTTGTGGGCTATAGTTCAGGTGATTTTCAATAAAATTAAATTTTCCACAAAATGTGTAGAAATATCCTAGCTATCTAAATACCCGTTGGCATCACAATTATAGGTCTCAACACCTATTGATACAGGTATCAATCATCGAAATCGGAGCACAATTGCAGATTTTCGATTTTTAAAGCTCTCAATTTGTGGGCTATAGTTCAGTTGATTTTCAATAAAATTAAATTTTCCACAAAATGTGTAGAAATATCCTAGCTATCTAAATATCCGTTGGCATCACAATTATAGGTCTCAACACCTATTGATACAGGTATCAATCATCGAAATCGGAGCACAATTGCAGATTTTCGATTTTTAAAGCTCTGAATTTGTGGGCTATAGTTCAGGTGATTTTCAATAAAATTAAATTTTCCACAAAATGTGTAGAAATATCCTAGCTATCTAAATACCCGTTGGCATCACAATTATAGGTCTCAACACCTATTGATACAGGTATCAATCATCGAAATCGGAGCACAATTGCAGATTTTCGATTTTTAAAGCTCTGAATTTGTGGGCTATAGTTCAGTTGATTTTCAATAAAATTAAATTTTCCACAAAATGTGTAGAAATATTCGAGCAATCTAAATACCCGTTAGCATCACAATTATAGGCCTCAACACCTATTGATACAGGTATCAATCATCGAAATCGGAGCACAATTGCAGATTTTCGATTTTTAAAGCTCTGAATTTGTGGGCTATAGTTCAGGTGATTTTCAATAAAATTAAATTTTCCACAAAATGTGTAGAAATATCCTAGCTATCTAAATACCCGTTGGCATCACAATTATAGGTCTCAACACCTATTGATACAGGTATCAATCATCGAAATCGGAGCACAATTGCAGATTTTCGATTTTTAAAGCTCTGAATTTGTGGGCTATAGTTCAGTTGATTTTCAATAAAATTAAATTTTCCACAAAATGTGTAGAAATATCCTAGCTATCTAAATACCCGTTGGCATCACAATTATAGGTCTCAACACCTATTGATAGAGGTATCAATCATCGAAATCGGAGCACAATTGCAGATTTTCGATTTTTAAAGCTCTGAATTTGTGGGCTATAGTTCAGGTGATTTTCAATAAAATTAAATTTTCCACAAAATGTGTAGAAATATCCTAGCTATCTAAATAC